>JAWWMO010000286.1:0-15494 GCA_035047845.1 Dendrocincla fuliginosa | reverse complement strand
TGGCCGTGGCACTCAGGGACAAGGTGGGCATCGGGCACAGGGGGGGCTCCCTGGGCTGGCAGGGCTTTGCCAGCCTCAGGGATTTTGGGATCTCTCTGGGATGAGCTGCCCTGTCCCTGTGCTCGGGCAATAATCGTAAAGGATGAGCTCTCGGCTCGTTTAATGTGTTCAGTTTGCAGTAATCATGTTCAGATTAGGCATCGTTACTGCTCAGCTGTTGTCTGTCATTAAACACACACGGTGTTTCTCTCCACTGAAGCTCCTGTCAAGTCTGTCCATTGCTGGGGATTTACGTGGAATGATGAAATATCTGTGGATTTGAACCTAAAATCACAACCACCACCCTGAAACCCCCCAAGAAACACTTCCCTTCCCCCAAAGAAACACTTCCCTGCCTTTTCCACAGCTATTGATTTGGAACACCCAGGTGTGATCATGGGGCTTCTTCCCTCCCTTTCATCCGTTCTTGGAAGAGAAGGATTTAGTTTTGTTCTTTTTCAGTGGGGAAAGGAAAACTTGTGGGTAAGTGGGAGAAAGCAATAGCTGGATTTAAAAAAAAAAATAATTCAAGAGTCTGAGTTAGGTTGGGAAAAATCTGTCCTTTGCAGCATTTATTAGAGAGTGTGTTGAGGTGTGGGGAGATGAACTTCTTATGTGCATAGGCAGAAATCAAATGTCTAAATAATGTCAAATTCTGGTGCTGCAACTGCTGAAACCTGACTGCAAAGGGAGGGGCTGAGGAGCTAGGAAGGGAACCAAGGGAGAGAAACAGTGTTCTTGAAGTGGGTTAGAGAGAAATGAGATTCCTCTGCCACTGAGGGCTGAATTCTGGTCTGCATTATCCTCCAAAGCTGATCTTCCCAGCAGGGTGGGGGGTGTGGTGTGAGTTGGTGATAACCTGCAGTGTCATTTCAGTTTGCTTTAGTGAATTCAGTAGTGATTGATGATCATTTCTCATTTCTGGAATGTCTTGAAGGGGGTTCAGCTCCAGGTATTGCAAACTTAGGCTTGTTTAAACAACCTCTTGCAGAGCAGGAATTCCCAGGATCCCTGAGGTTGGCAAAGCCCTGCCAGCCCAGGAGCCCCCCCTGTGCCCGATGCCCACCTTGTCCCTGAGTGCCACGGCCAGTCCTGCCTTGGGCCCCTCCAGGGCTGGGCACTCCCCCCCTCCCTGGGCAGCCCCTGCCAAGGCCTGACAAACCAGTTTGTCTTTGTTTGATCCTCTACCATAATGTCTCAGTTTTAGTCTGATTTTTAAGCTACTGGTGATTTTGCCTGTAACATTGATTTAACATTAAATACTTGATTTATTTGCCCCTTGTAAGAGGTTAAATCCTACTGTGTGATACCACCTTGTGAGAAAAAGAAGTTATTTTCACAATAATTATTTTTCCCCTTCATTTGCCAGAATGAGCTGTTTGTAACTCACTGACAAGAAGGGTTTCTGGTTGTAGACTCATCCTGGTTTGGGCTGTCATTGCTTTGAGCAGCTACAGATAATCCTGTTACTGCCAGGTGGTTCCCTGGCTTTAACTCCTGTCCCTTTATGTACCCTTAATGATGTGACCTGCTGGGCAAGGCTGGCAGGAGGCTGATTTCACAGCTTATTCCAAGCAGAGCTCTTTGAACAGACTTGTGTGGCCCTAGAGAGGAACACAGAGCTGGAAACAGCTCAGGGCTCTCTCATTTCAAGCTTTGCTTCGATGCTCTGCATGGTCTGAGCTCCAAACCAGCTCTCTGGAGTCACTTTTCCTTGCAGACACTTGGCCACTTCAGCCTGGTTGTGTTTCTTGAGAAGTAGCTGGGCTTTTTTTAAATTGAAAATGGATAGCACAGCACAACAATTAATTACTCAAAAGCGGCAGGAAAAATTTAAAACTTCCAGGAAAAAGACAAAAGTCAAAGAAAGAGAGAGGGCTGGGTTTTATTTCCACGTAGTGTAACTGATAGTGATGCTGAATAAGAGTTGCTGGTGATTATTTTTTCCATAGAAACTATAGGTTTTACTATTGTTTTATTCTACTATTGTCATAGATTTTACTCTTTGCAAAGATTTCTTCACTCACCAGATTCTTTTATTCCATAAAATGCCATGTGAATTATTATAAAGCTCAATGTGCTTCTGTGCTTTTCAAGCCATTAGTAGAGACTGGTTTATTTATTATGGGAAGCTTCAGATACACAAATCAGAAACTGCAGCTTTGTTGCCCTTCTTTCAGTAGTGTTTTGGAGGTTTTTTATTTGTTTTGTTGGTTTGAGTTTAGGGTTTGGGTTTTTTTTTGTGTTTTGTTGTTGTCTTTTTTGCCTGATTGTTCAGGGGTTTCGGTTTGTTTTGGGGTTTTGTTTTGGGTTGTTTTTTTTTTTCT
Source organism: Dendrocincla fuliginosa (assembly GCA_035047845.1). NCBI lineage: Eukaryota > Metazoa > Chordata > Aves > Passeriformes > Dendrocolaptidae > Dendrocincla > Dendrocincla fuliginosa. Next base: position 13,128 of record JAWWMO010000286.1, on the reverse strand, counting down.
TAATCCTTCCAAGTTTCTCTTTACTGCTTTTTATGGCAAAATTAATTGCAAAAATCTGCCCAGAGTACTTCCTACCTTTCTGACTTGAAGGGGGTTTGTTTAATATTGCAGGGTAAACATAAAGCAGAAGCAGCATTTAATGGAGAGGGACTTGTCACAAGGTGGGATGGGGTCTGTTCCACTGACCCTTTCTGGGTTGGTTTGCAGTTATTTTTTCAGTTTGGGTTGGGTTTCTTTGTAGGGGAATGAAAAATTCCCTTGCACATCATTTATATTTGAGCATGCCATGTATCTTCTCTTTTATAATATATGCAGCTGCAGGAGATTTTCACAGCCTTAAATTTATTTCAGTAGCAGACATCAATCACTCAGAGATGTTATTTCATAGGCTTTGTTGATAGAGATTTTGGTTGCAGTGTCTGCTTCACTAAAATACCACTTTCTGTGAGATGTTTCTTATGAGTTGCTTGCAAAGTGTGTTTGTCCTGATAGGAAATCAAACCCAGTTCCATTGGAAGGAGCACATGAGGCACGGTGATACAGAATGGGAAGAGGGTGTTTTTGTTTGATGGAGCTCAGAGGGTTTAGGAGCATTGACTTGGAGTTCTCTCTATCTTTGCTATGGGAAGAAAACAACCACCCAAAAAATCCCCCCAGAAAAACCACTTGCTTTTTGTTTCTGTGTAACCACACAGGATCTTCATGGAAACATGGAACACTTTGAGTTCAGAGGGATCTTTTCAAGGCCACTTACTCCAATCCCCTGCAGTAAACACAGACACCTTCCACCAGCCCAGGCTGCTCCAAGCCCTGTCCATCCCTTGACGCTTCCAAAGATTGGGCACCCTGTGCCAGGGCCTGCCCACCCTCCCAGGGAAGGATTCCTTCCCAATATCCCACCCAGCCCTGCCCTCTGGCAGTGGGAAGCCATTCCCCCTTGTCCTGTCACTCCAGGCCCTTGTCCAAAGTCTCTTGAAGCCCCCCTGGGCTCTGGAAAGGGGTCCAAGGTTCTCTTCTCCAGGCTATCCAGCCCCAGTTCTCAGCCATTCATTTTTGGTGGATCCTCAGTCCGTGTGTCAGTCTGTCCTTGCAAGGGGCAGTCCTGTCCCTCCCCATGCAGGGACTGGATGATGCTCCCACCCAGTGGCCACCTGGGCAGGTCAGGGCTGGACTGCAGAATGTCATCGACTTTTTGCTGTTGCTGTGGGGTCTGGCTGAGCTGGGGTTCATTTCCCCACACCAGCCCTCCCAGTGCTGTGCTTTGTGGTGGTAACTGGAAAGGTGTTGGCAGCACACTGGTGTTTTGGCCCAGCATCAGCACTGGGACATCCCTTCCCCAGTTGAGGACCTTAAGAAACGAGCTCCTGCTAAGAAACCATCATGCCTTGTTGAAGCCCTGATCCTGGGACACGCCTGGACATCTCTGCTGGTGGGAGGGACAGGATAAACCTTGGTATTTTCCACTTCGCTTGTGCCTGCACAGACTGCCACTTCTGCTTTAGTGAAGTGCCTTTTCTCAACCTACAGGTCATATTCTGTCTTATTCTCTCTCCCCTCTCTGCCTAGGAAGGGCAGTGATAGAGCAGCTTGGTGGCCACCTGGTGACCAGCCAAGGTCAATCCATTTTATCAAAAACTCCTTAAAACGGTGGCATCCAGTTCTTCTGCATCAGCGTGGTGGGGACCAGCTCATCTGGGAGAAAAGCTCTACACTTTCTGCCTGGATATCCAAATTCCAGGAGTTTGGCTTGCTGTGAGGGTGATGCCTTGGAACTTGGATCTTAAGGTGGGGTTCAGGGACAGCTCATAGACTTGAATAGGTTTTAACTTGAACCAGATCAGTCCCAAACCCAGTTGCTGTTCCACTGAAACTAATGCAGAGTTGAGGGACAAGTAGATGAGGGAAAATTTGTGACTAGGTGAAAATGAACTTAAAATCCTCGAGGCTATTCAGTGGATGTAGCCTATGTCAGCAAAAAACTCCACTCCTTTTCAAGGTATTAAAACTCATTCTGGAGTCCAAAAGGGAATGTGTGAGCACCTTGGAAATACCCAAAGGGGGTTTTAGAAGAAAAGTTTCTCCCTTCTACTTAAACACAACCACAGTAAATTCCAGAGAAACAGTCTGTCAGCACCAACACACTCAGTGTGGATGGCAATAACATGTTGAGTGTTCTTTCCCTGCCTGTCACAGCTGTGAGGATTAAAATTGAACATCCTATTGTTCAGTACAGCGTGGATTTCTCTTTGGTTGAAGCCTCTACACACAGCCTGTCAAATTAAAAAAAAAACAACAAAAAAACAACAAAAAAAAGTCAAAATAACCCCCCACCCCACCAAAACACGAATAGCACAAAGGAATACAAATCCCAGCCCCCAAAGGGAGCTGATGTCTCCATCCTCAGCTGTTCATGAGAGGGAATCTGACAGTTCACTTAAGGTGACCTCTCCCATCACCTGCAACAGGATTTCCCAGCAAAGAGCTGAATCAGCTGATGAATTAGCACCAATGCTCAGAACGCTCTGGCTGGAGGGGGAGGGAGAAAAGGAGGAGGAAAGAGAGAGATCTTTTCAGGTTTCAGCTTTCCTGTTCGGGTCCATCCGTGTAGTGACTGCAGTTGTTGGAGCTGCTGTCCCCTTCGGTTCGCCCACTGCCCTTTGAAATGCTTCCCTTCACTCTTTCCAGCAGTGTGAGGAGGACAGAAAGCTCTGGCAAAGGACAAGCAGCTTCCAGGTGACAAGCTGGCACCCCCAGGGCCAAGAGCCCTTGGTCCCCGGCTCTCGTGGCAGAGCTGTCCCCTCCCATGGTCCTGCCTGTCCCTTGCCATCCCACACAAAGCTTTAAGGTCTCAGGCACACCCCACTTGCACAAGGGGAGATGCAGGGGGGCTGCAGAGCACGGGCAGTGCTGAATGGGAAAGGAAAGGTGAAGGTGAAAGGGGCTTTAAGCAGGAAAACCTCCCGAGGGAGCTGGATGGACCGTGGGTGTGGGGCTGAGCCCCTGGAAGGTGGTGTGGTGTTTGGGGGCAGTGATTTCAGCTGCCACAGAGCTACAAGCTAAAACAGACTGGGTCAGACTGGTGGGCTAAGCAGAAAAAAAACCCAAACCCAACCCAAAACAAACAAATAAACCCAAAACCACCAAAAAAGAGGGCTAAGCTGAGGTAAATAGTACTGGGAAAGGATAAATAGGATCCATGTAGATTCCTGACCTTTGTTAGGTATTAAGATTGTCTTGAAAGTTGCTGTGACCTTGAACACAGAGTTTTTTGGAGCTTCTTATTCCGCCTTCCAAACATGCCAGGAAAGCCCAGGGTGGTGATTGGGGTGATTAGGGATCAAGCTGGTTTGAATAACTTGCTGGATGTTTTTAGGATGTTTCCCCCAATTTCTCTACTGGAGGGAGAAATAGGAACAGTGTATATTTAGACTCTGCCATCACGAGAGAAATTATGTCTTGGCCAGTTTTGGGTTGATTATTAAAATGTGAAGCATGTTTGCAAAAGCAAAAATCTGGAACAAGTGATTTTCCAGTGTGACTGAAATAGTTCCTGCACCCTTTGCCAGCCACTCAGCTCAGGGGATGGAGCTGCATCCAGCCCATGAGAGCAAGGAGAACTCAGCCCTGCAGCTCTCAGAGAGATTTCAGGAGGACAAGAAATACTGAAATAGAGGAGGCAATAAAGAGATGTGTCATTTGGCCAGGATGGATGAGCTTCCAAAATTCAGGGCAGAATTAACTAAGCTCAGACTGTTTGTAGGAAACAAATGACAGAGAAAGAGCTCTCCCTCCTTATCTAGATATGTTTGCTCCAAATAACACGTAGCTTGGCAGGACACAATTTAGGTTTCTCCATCATGAACTCTGCACTTCTCACTCTGTTGAACAACTGTGGAAAGCCTGGGGGGGAAGGTGACAGCTCATTTTTGCAGGGCAGGAATAAGGTGAAGAAGATGCTGGAGAAACTGCCTAAGACAGAGAAGCTTAACAAGCAGGTCTGGAGGAGCTGGCATGGGGTGAAAAGCTTAACACCTCCCTGGCAGAGGTGACCAGGGTGTCTCCCCATATGAGGAGCTGTGGGAGGGTCACCCACACCCTACCATGTGCTCTGAGACATTGGTCCAGGTTATTTGACCTTGGCATGCAGAATGAGAAAGGATTAAAATCCCTCCTTCTCTCGAAAATGGGGCTTAAAATAGCCCTCCACAGGGCTGAAATAAAAAAGATGGAGTGAAGCTTGTGCTGTGTGCCAGAGCCAGAAGGGTTTGGGAATTCTCAACAGTCATCATGGGTACAGGAGGTAAGACTTGAGTCACCCACTACTGGTGAAAAGAAAATAACTTTACTAAGCACTTAGTCCCAGCTGCAATTTGCTGCTCTCAGGGGCTGAGCTGAAGGAGGTCCTGGGGAAGTGCATTTTGCAGGAAAGGGTCCCAAAGCTGACACCCTCCTGTGTGGTGCAGCTTCCACGGGAACACTGACACTGGGATCAGGGATGCAGCCCTGGGATCAGCAGGGTTTTAATATCCAGAGCATCTTCTGCAGCTGCACCCAGGGTCATCTGCCACATCCCCACTCCACAGGGATCTTTTCCCCCAGGAATTGGGGTGTGATCCATGGGCTGCTGTGCCTCTTGGCAAGGCTGAGCCTTCACTGGGCAGAGCTGGAGCCTTCAGAGCATTTCAAGGGGGACAGCAAGGCAGAGGTGTTGCCATTAAGGGGTTGACGAGGCATTAACAACTGAGTGCACATTTTCTGGGGATTAATGACCATCTGGGCGAAACCCACGGCCCAGGAAACCCTGATTATTGGTATTTAGGCCTTGTCCTTCCCCAAGGTCATTAGTAGGGCTGCAGGGTATGGCTGGATCAGAGTCCAAGGACCTGTTCAACCCCTCCAACCTCCGAGGAGTTTGTGCCTGGTTTGCTGCCCATAAGCTGATACTGGTGGGAAGGTTTCAAAAGCATTCAGGGACCATTATTTGAGCGAGGGAGAAAAGTTTCACAGGTCAGGTATGTTTTAATCTTCTCAGTTTATAATATCCATGGGTTAATTTATTCTACAATGAAGGCTTTTCCCTGGGGCAGCTGTTGGGCTGCTCCCAGTCCCCACAGGTACCTTGGTGTCTCAGGGTTCTGCCTGGGGTACCCACCAACAAAAGGAGTGGGAATTGCAGGATAACCCACCCAAACGGGGAGGTTTTATTGCTTTGGTGTGAAATTCGAGAGTTTAGACTTTGGGTGTTTTTATACAAACACTTTGTGTATATACACATAGGGGTGTGCATGCAGAGAGGGGAAGAGAGAAAGGGTGCAAACATCCTCCTGTTTCCTTGTCTTACCTTGAAATCTGCAACAAGGGAAACACAGTTCCACCATTTCCTCCCTGAAAATAATATTATTTCTTACTTTCTCTCAAGCATGCTCTAAACTCAGCTATAAACCACTTTGCCTCTCCATCTCTGAAGGTGTTCTAGGTGTTCATTTGGCAGGAGGAGACAGGAGGTTTCGAGGGGCTGAGCTATGCCCAGGTCCTTTCCAGGTGCCTGTTGGCACAGAAACTCCTCATGTGCACATCAGATTGTCCTCCCAGCCTGCACCAAGAGCTACTCACCAGATGGAAGTCATCTGCCTCGAGATGCCCACTTAGCACAGCCCTGGGATGCTTCAATTTTCAGCTCATCTCAATTTTATGTCATTTTTTGTCCCCCTCCTCAGCGGAGTGAGAGATCTCTGCTCTGGCATGCAGATGCCTGGCACAAAGCTGGCACTTTCCCCCTGCTCCTGAGCTCCTCTGCTTTTAGGGTGCCCCAATAAAGTTCAGGAGGAGCTTCTGGGGATGGCTGAGTTCCCTCAGCTGCCCTTCCTGTCCTGCTGGAGATTAGGCCTCTTTTTTTAATAGAATTAGCTGGAATGAAGATGCTCTGGTCCAGCTGCCTCTGCTCATTGTCTGCTGCATTAACTAAGACACTGAATTACTTCCTACCAGCAGGATTGGCCAGAGATCACCTGAAACTGCTTTTTACTTGACAGCTTTATGTCCCTCAACAGCTCCTAGTCAGGCACTTTTCAACTTTTCTTAAAAACCAGAATATGTTTTGTTTTGATGGGGGTGTTATGGCAGTTTGGGGGGTTTGGGGTTTTTTGTTTGGTTAGGTTTTGGGTTTCTTTGGGGGAATGTGTTGATGCTTTTTGTTTCACTGTGTGGTTTGATTTATTTTTTTTTAATTTCTTTGCCTCTTAGTTTGCAATTCAGGATTTTATTTTGGAGTGTTTCCCCTTTCCCTCCCTACAAGCACTGCCACCCACACTGCACAGCAGAGTCCTGAACCAGTAAGAAGTCCTGAACTGGGAGTAAGAAACTTGCTCTTTGCCAAGAGATGTCAGCAGTTCAACCCCACTGTCTCCCAGCACCTGCCAAAAACTGCATGTGTGGATGGAACAAACCCACTGTCCTCATCAGTGTGACTGAGCAAAGTGAATAATGAGGCTGTTCAACATTTTTATCTTACTTTTGCTCACATTTTAAGCCTCTGGGCAGTCATATTTAGAGCTCATTTCTGCCTGAACAGAAGCAGTAGTGGCCTGAGGGACCATAATGGATCACTTCAAAACCAAATCCCCCCAAAGTTACCTTTTTTTCCCCAGCAGAAATCACCACTTGAGTTTGAAATAGCTCCAGACTTCAGCAAAGTGTGCATTTGTCCCTTTTTTGGCTTCACCCCCCAGGCACAGCCAAGCCTGGCCTCAGTCCCACGTGCTGCATTCAGGTAGCATCCTGCTCCATCACTGCTCTCTCCAGCTCTTCCTCTGCTCTCCACTATTTGCACAAACATTAAAAAACTCTGCTTATGATTACAAAGCAAAAATACCTCACTTCAGTGTTTCAATCCCAGGGCCTTTCAGTATATCCCAGCTCCTGGCCCCATGGAATACACAGAACAAAAATTCCCACTATTTCAAGCAGACAGTTTTCAAACCTTGGTCCCTGTGGGTTGAATTAGATTGCAATCATTCAGCTAAGCAGAGAAAATCACTGCAAGTTCAGACTCTTTTTGAATGTCTGATACTAAATCTCATTCTCTCTCTTCTTTTTTGATCAAGGAATAGATTTGGTTTAAGAACATAAGCTAACAGAGCTAACATATATTTCTCAGATCCTGCCAGAGAACAGGTTTTAGACCTTTTCTCTTTATATCTTGTCCACTATGCCAAGGTCTTGGCCATCCCCTCCAGCCAACACACTGTCCAGACCAACTCTTGCATTAACATGGGCAGCCACAAGAGCTTGAGCATAAATAATATCAGACTCCTATTTTTAGGATACACAAAGCTCATCTTGAGGCTGTTCCTTTGCAAGGTGATTTGCAAGTTTTACAGGGCCTGTGACTCCCAAAGGGGAACAGCATTTTTAAAAAGCCTGCATGCCCTTTGACAAGCTTATCCTGTGGCTGTTGTGTTGTCCTAATTAACTTCTGTTGAGATCCACAGTGATCAACGGGAAGTTTTGGTGATTTAACTACATAGTGCAGAAAAATCTCTTCTTAATTATGATGTGGCATGATTCCTTTGTCTGGCTCTGCCACAGCTTCTGTTCCCAGGCATGTGTGCACAAACAGGGAGAGCAAATAGTCCCCCTTTTCTGGATCAGAGAGATACCAGTCCATTACATTTCCTGGGTTTATATTGGGGATGGGATATCTTAAGAGGCAGCTTCTTATCAAGGACAGGTCAAGGTCAGAACCCAACAGGAGCCCCAGGAGTGGCACTTATGCCCCTTAAAGCTCCTGTTTCTCCTGACTCAGTCGAGATTTGATCACTTTGACCTTTTGCAGCCCGAAGATACAGCAGTGCCCAAAAAGGTAACTAGAAATTGCAGACACAAAAGCAGAACAAAGGCACTGCTGAGATGTCTGTCCCATCCTTCTTGGAAGCAGTGCTCCTTCAGACACTGGAAGGGGCTCTAAGGTCTCGTGGGACCTTCCCTTCTCCAGGTGAACACCCCCAGCTCTCCCAGCCTGGCTCAGGAGCAGAGGGGCTCCAGCCCTCAGAGCATCTTTGTGGCCTCCTCTGAACTCACTCCAGAAGGGCAATGTCCTTCTTATGATGGGGGCTTCAGGTGCAGTCACCAGAGCAGAGCAGGGGGGCAGAATGTCCCCTCACCTGCTGCCCATGCTGTGGGATGAGCCCAGGACATGGTGGGTTTCTGGGCTGCCAGCACAGGTGGCTGGGTCCTGTTCTCAGCCCCCAGCACCCCCAAGTCCTTCTTGGCCAGGCTGCTCTTGGGCAGTTCATCCCCCAGCCTGGGTTGATGCCACACCTTGCACCTCAGGAGATTTCCATGGGCCCTTCTCAAGCTTGTCCAGGTCCCCCTGGATGGTCCTGTCCTTCAGGGGTGTCACCTGCACCACTCACCTTGGTGCAACCTGCATGTTTCCTGAGGATCCACTCCATCCCTTTATCTGTGCCATTAATGAAGATATTAAATAACACTGGTCCCAGTATGGACCCCTGAGAGAAGCCAGTTGTCCCTGATGTCCATCTGGTCCCTGAGCTGTTGACCACTACCCTCTGCATGTGCCCATCCAGCCAATTTGTTATCCACTGGATGATTCCCCCAGTAAATCCACTTCCCTCCAGTTTAGAGGGAAGGATGTCGTGGGAGTCCACGTCAAAGGCCTTACAGAAGTCCAGACAGGTGACATCTGTCACACTTCCCCTGTAAACTGATGCACTCACTCCATTGCAGAGGGACACTGGGGAGGTCAGGCAGGACTTGCCCTGGCTGTCCCAAGTCACTTCCCTGTCCTCTACATTGCCTTAGCACAGCTTTTGGGAGGGGGATCTGCTCCATGAGCTCCCCAGGCACAGAGGGGAGGCTGGCAGTTCTGCTGTTCTCAAGGATGAACTAGTGACCTCCACACCTAAACAATGTGATTGATTGATTGATTGATTGATTAGAAGTCCAGCTGCAGAGTCTCTGTATCTTGGCCTATGTGATTAGGTCAGGACCAAAACAGGTTAGCACATTGTCAAACAGGCCATGTAATGCTGTGATACTTTCAAAATTGCACGTTGGATGATATTAGAGTATCTTACTAAGTTAGGGGGCCCATGTTAAACCAGCAAGTCACACTGTTCCCACTCTCCAAGCTGGTAAAGCCAAACACAGGAAGCATTTTTAAAAAGCTAAAGCCCTGACTGTCACTTGGAAGCCCTCACAGACCCATCTCACGAGTTTATGGGACACTAGGTGACAGCCAACCCCCTGCATGCAGCTGAGCAGCTCCCAGGGCACAAACATCTTTCTTACTGAAGATTTCCTGAGGCAGGGAAAACTGACAGAGAAAGGAGAGCTTCATCACTTCTCCCTCTTCAGTACACCCAGCCTACCCAGGACTTGCAGTCACAGCTTGATTAATGCAGCACGTCCCACTTTCTACTTACAGATATAAAAAGATAAGGGGCTTGGCTTTATTTTAAACCAGTGACTCATTCTTACCTTGCATCTGTTTAGGAGTATGGGAAAAGAACCAAACTGCTGAGATGGCTCTTCAGAGTTCTCAAAAGCAGAAATAAACGATACTGAATCACCGTCTCAATTCACAATCAGTCCTTTAACAGGTTCATTTTCACCAGCCTGGCTCTGATGAACTGCATCCCAAATACCCTGAGAGCAGCTAAATCCTTTCTCTTTTCTTCTTCTTCTGTCTGACTTTCCATTTCTCTGGGAATAACCCAATTCCCAGAGCACTGCTCTGTGCCTCCTTCAGCGTGGGTGTGTTACCTGCGGGCTCTGCTGCTTCTCTCCCACCCCAGACGGGTTGTGCCACTTCACAACATGCCAGGGAATCCCAGTACAGGCAGTGAAGAGCAGAAACAAACTCTGTGCTGGTTAGAAAAGGGGAAGGGGGTGCAGCAGGAGCTCCGTGCTCAGGTGGTAGCAGGGGTGTTACAGGGTGATGACCTGCTGAAAGGCACTTACCTGATGATTCCCAGGACAGCACAGGGTTCCTGGGAAACATCAGGGAGCGATTTCAGTGACTATCAAGACATTCAGAGAAGCAGATACCGAAGTTCGGATGAGTGCCACGCTCTCAATAGTGCTGGCAGGAGACACACTTCGTTTTTAGGAGAATTTAGCAGAGCAATTGCAAACCCCGCTGTGTTTAGCACTTTACTACGAGGCACTGTAGAACTCGTGTATTGCTCCTGGAGGAAAAAGTCACCCATGAAGGGAGTTTCACGAAACTGGATACTCAAACTTCTCCAGTTACAAAGGTGCTTTAAATACGCAGTTGCATACAGGTGTCCTCTCACATACTTTCCATCCCAGCTTACCTTAATCAACATCCTGCCAAAATCGCCATGTAGACAAGTGACAAGAGCAAAACCTCCCGCACAGAAGACAGCTGCCCTCCTCCGTGTGACTGTATGGAGCCCTCTAGAGACAGGAATGGGAGGAATGTGGCTTCAGCATACCCCGTCTGCAGAGTTCCCAAGATAAACACCAGGATCTCACCTAGGCAGGTGAGTAATATTCCTCCAGCCATTCACTCACACAAAACAAGCATCTTTTTACTCTGCTTTACTGGGTGCGAATCTGCTCACTGCTGACAGAGCTGTAGGTTTAGAGAGCTGGCAGCTGTTTGCAGCTGCTGAGCAGGGCCACCTCCTGGTCAAAGTGACTCCTTGGCTTGAGAAAAAGGCCAGAACTTCACTGCTTCGGTGCTGCTCCCTGCTTTAGGTGACTATTCTATCGGGAAGTACAATAGGCACATCTATAAATATCCACTTATGCAGTCCATGTCCTTCTGGCAGAGGGCTCTCAAGGCAGACAACCCTCCAGGGCAGTAACTCTGGGAAGTGTGGCAGTAAAACACTGAATTTGGGTTCTTATTCTATGTCCTTGTATGAAAAGTTTTAACCCCATATGGGTTTCAAGCGTCAAACTGCCCAAAGAAAGCTTGCACTGAAGTACCTTGAAAAAGGCAGTGCATTTTTGGCATTTGTTAGGCTTTTCCCTCCTGGTACATGCTGAGACATTCATGCAAATACCTTTAAGGCAGAGATGTTCCTTGTGGAATAGCTTAAGGTGGTCAGGCTCTCTCCAGTGCATTGTTCATTAAAACTCACTAAACTTAAGCACAAACCTATTCAATTCCCCACAAGAGGTGTAATAGTGGTTCACACAAACATCAGTCTCACAAAGGGCATTCCCTGCACCATCGCTGCACCTGCAGAATTGGCCAGACTGGAACCAGAGATGCATCACTTCTCCAAGCTGCAAAGCTCCTCAGCTGCCAGTGGCATCAGAAGTCCTTGCACAAGCCAGACTCCTGCCCCTGTCCTCTGGGCAGCTCTGGCACTACAAGAAACCCCACTGGCCATGGGGCTGCTCTTCCTTATGGACCACTCAGCCATGTGTGAGCTCACAGGCACCTACAAAAGCCATGTGGCTGCTCCTGCTCTAACAGCTACTCGGGCATCAGTGCCCTCAGGAGAAGGACAGAGGTTCTGTGCCTGCCCTGTCAGCTACTCAGCCACAAGTGACACCACAATGACACCACAAGTGACACCAGAGTCACCTGCATAGGTCACTGCCCAGGTTCTTTATTACCCCCCAGTCTCGAGCTGATGGGACCACTGACACTTACTGAGAAATGCCATTGCAGTGCTGTTGAGAAAAACCCTGTGCAAGGTCCCTGAGCCCCCTGGTCTGGCAGGGAGGGGAGAGATTGCACTGGTGTACCCATGATGGCAATGAACCCTGCTGAGAGAGCTCATCCCCAGCCCCTCTGGTGTGCTCTCTGGGCACACCGTTGCCAGCCAGCATCCCTGGCACTGCCCCAGAGGCTGGAATGCTGCTTTGTGTGAGTGCCACTGCTCCGTGGAGCTCTGCTAGTGGAGCACACAGCTCTGTGCCTGCATCCCAGGGTACTGCTTGGCATCCTGACCGTGGGGATAGTGCTGCTGGAATGGAGCATCACTGTGCTCACCCCACCACTCCCAGCTGACGGGCACACTGCTCTGTACAAGGTTCCCCGAGCGCTGCAGCTGCTCCTGGTCTGGGAGAGGTGCTGTGTGTAAGGACCCCTGCTCCTCCTGGGGTAAGCAGAGCCCCCAGAAGCGGGGAGGGCACAGCCCTGGCCCTGCAGAAGGGCCCAGGAGGTCCTCGGGTGCCTCGTGGTGCATGTCTCTGCTTTGTGTGTGGGAGTTTTGCTGCTGCTGCAGCTCCACCACTGAGCTTCGGCTGAGGCAAAGGCTGAAAGCAGCACTGCAGTCTTTGGAGAGAGTTTATTTTTCAAGCCTTGTCTTTTTCCAGGGTATGTTTTTAATGTGACGGTGGGAGAGGTGACTGCCTGGGACATCCTTCTGGAAGCACTGGAGGACTGTACTGAGCCCGTTCAAGCTGCTTAAATTATCACATGTGGGTTACGAAGACACAGTCTGTCCAAAGTTTGCTCGAAGAAGCCAAAGCTGCAGCCAGGCTCGCTGAGCACATGCGAACACCAGGGACCAGATGCTGCTGCTCTTGTTGTTGCTCCGCTCTCCTCCATCGGGTCCTCAGTGTCTCCTGGGCTATCCCAGCGCTGGAGCCGGGCTGCGGGGAGGATGCTCCGGGAGGATGCTCCGGGACGGGGCCGAGCCTTGGCTCCTGCCCGGCTCCTCGGGTGCTGCGGGTGGCTGAGGGCTCCAGCCGGGGGCCCGGGGAGCCGGGGGGGAGCTCTAGCGGGTGGTTCAAGCGGGGCCCGGGGTTTGGATGGGGCCGGGGGCGCTGGTGGGGCCGGGCTGTGCGGGGCAGCACCGGGGTACCCGCAGCCCGCCCAGAGCCTGCCCGGAGACCGATGACGCGGCAGGAGAACGGATTCCATTGGTGAACGAGCAGCGGCGTAGCCAATGGCAGCGCGGAGTGGGCGGGGCAGCGCCGCGCGAGGGTCGGCTGGGCTGGCGGCCAGGGCAGGAGATCTACCTGGCACCAGGTGACGTCAGGTGCAGCGCGGGTCGCCATTGGCGGATCCCTCTGGCCCCTGCAGCGTGGGGTGGGGATAGGGGGACACGTGGGGTGGGGACAGGGGGACACGTGGGATGGGGACAGGGGTAAACAGGGGGTGGGGACAGGGGGACA
>JAWWMO010000285.1:0-15644 GCA_035047845.1 Dendrocincla fuliginosa | reverse complement strand
CCCCGGCGGAGCCGCCGCCGGCCCCGGCCCCCCAGCCCATCCAGCCTCACCCGCCCGTCATCCCCACGCCCGCCCAGCCCGTGAAGGTGAGCGCTTGATTAATTAGCTTTGATTAACGTGTCGTGGCTGAATTTTTGTTCATGGCAGTCAAGTGGTCGCCCTTTGCTTCGTCAGTGGGGTTTGAAGGCAAATGGCCACATTTTGGTCAAAACCCTCATGTTTTGAGAAATGGGAGGAGCAAACGGAGACCTCTTGGACACCGGTGAAAGCTGGATGTGAGGAGTTCATGGAATCGTGGAATGGTTTGGGTTGGGAAGGACCTTAAAGCTCGTGCAGTCTCATCCCCCTGGCATGGGCAGGAACACCTTCCATAGGCCGGGTGGTTCCACCCAGGTTTCCATGGAAACCGCGTTCATCCTTTTCCAACTTTCCTTGAGCTTTTAAGAACTCAGGAAAAAACTCTGGACTTGCTTGACCTTTGCTGGGGTAACCCCTGTGATCCCCTCGAGCCCAGTGCAGACTAACAACATGTCAGTGTTTTGGAAGGGCTTCCAGTGACTTTCTCGTAGCGTTTCTGCAAGACTTTGAGTTGCCAGTGGCAGCAAATCTGAGTCAAAGCTACGGGAAACACAACTGCGTGGAAGCCAAAGGTGGCAATTGCAGGAGTAACATTCGTTTCTGTGCTTGTTTGCAGACAAAAAAAGGGGTGAAGAGGAAAGCAGACACCACGACCCCGACCACCATCGACCCGATCCATGACTCGTCATCGCTGCCCACAGAGCCCAAGTCCACCAAGCTGGGCCCACGCCGTGAGAGCAGCCGCCCCGTGAAGCCTCCAAAGAAGGACGTTCCTGATTCCCAACAACACTCGGTGGAGAAGAGCAGCAAAATCTCGGAGCAGCTCAAATACTGCAGCGGGATCATCAAGGAGATGTTCGCCAAGAAACACGCGGCCTACGCTTGGCCCTTCTACAAACCTGTGGATGTGGAAGCTCTGGGACTGCACGATTATTGCGATATCATTAAACATCCCATGGATCTGAGCACAATCAAAGTAAGCTCAGCCCTGGGGGATGGTGGGGTTTGAGCAGGAGAATCCTGGTTTCTACCAGGCGGCCTCAGAGGGGCCAGCCCTGGCTTGGGCATGGATTTGGGGCATATTCACTCTTTTCTTCTCCTCTTGCTGTTTCCCTGACATTTGGGAAGGTAAAACACTCCAGTGTTCCCTCGTAGGAACACTCACAGGGGTGTTTGTAGAAAATTCCCGTTTTTCTATAAATCTACTCATTTTTTAGCCCAGGAGAGACCCCCAGCGAGCAGAAATCCCAGGAATGTGATTGGATTTGCAACCAACCCCATTCCCAGTCCTTTTTAAAATAAAGGCTCATCTCTCTCAGAGTGGATCTTGTCCTATGCACGGGGAGCTCCCTCATTTTAAAATGAAGGAATTCTAAACTAACCAACCCAAATTCATCCCTGTTTCCCCAGGAAACATTCCTTCATTCTTGGAGCTGTTTCACGACCACAGAGTCATCCCACTTCCCCTTGAGGTGGCAGTTCATGCTTTAGAACTCTGATTTTTCAGCTGGGAAACCTTAATTCCTTCTTCAGCTCTTTGGTTGCCAATTTAATTCCTGGGTTCATCCCATTCTTCTGCCAACATCCTCTGTTTGACCAAATCGGTCGCTCTTTTGACCAAAGCCAGTGGTTCCTTTTACCAGAATTTGTTGTTCTTTTGATCAAAACCAAAACTGATCATTTTTTTGACCAAAACTGGTCATTCTTTTGACGAAAATCAGTAGTTCTCTTTGACCAAAGCAAGTCTGTTTCTCTGACTAAAAAAGTCACTCTTTTGACCAAACTGTGGTATTCTTTTGACCAAAATTAGTCATGCTCTTGACCAAAATTAGCAGTTTTGTTTGACTAGAATTGCTTCTTGCTGACTAAAGTCACTCAATTGAAACAAGTTGTTCCTTTTGACCCAAACATGGTGCTCTTTTAACCAAAACATGTAATTTTTGTGTCCAAAACAAGTAGTCCTTTTGTTGAAAATCAGTTGTTCTTTTGACCCAAATGAGTCATTCCAACACGGGGAAAACAGGCCCACGAGATCTGTGGGTGCCGCGATGATCCCGTCGATCAACGGGGGTGTTTCCACTCTCCCATCAGAGGGTTGTGTTGCTTTTTGTCTCCTCCCCTTCCTAGTCCAAACTGGAGAACCGGGAGTACCGGGATGCTCAGGAATTCGCGGCGGACGTGCGGTTGATGTTCTCCAACTGCTACAAGTACAACCCCGCCGACCACGAGGTCGTGGCCATGGCCAGGAAGCTGCAGGTGAGGACGCGCGTGGTCAACGGCTCTCTGCTCGTTTTCGCCCCGTTGGTCTTGAAATGACACAGAAAACAACCCATGTGGTAAATAATCATTAAAACTCCCCTTTTTGCCACAGAAGGGATGCAGGAGATGAACTGACTCTGCCCCATTTCCTCCTCTGAGCTCGGTTTTATTTAACGTTGTCTTTTTCCTGTCCCTTAGTTATTGGTCAAGGAGTAGGAAGGCGAAACGCGGCTCCAAAATGTCCCTTTTCTCCCCCAAAACACGTAGAGAGGAAACAAGTGACAGTTCCTGCAGCTTTAGGTCCCTCCACCGTTGCTCTCCCAGGGAAGTTTTCCGCCCTCTGCTCGTTCCTGAAGGGTTTGTAATTAATTAATCAGCTCCTGATGGATCCCCACGTCTTCAGTGGTAGGTTTGGCTTCACACATGAGCTCCAGCACTCCAGAAAACGGCCCTGATTCCTTGATTTCTCAGGAATTCACAGCTCCCACACCAGGTTGGAGCAGGAAAACCACGTCACTCCAGGTGAGGATTTGGGAGAGGCTGAACTCCAGGGAGCTCCGACCACACAGAACCCCTGCAAGGGCTCAAAATGCTTCAGTGTTTGACTTCCAGCCCAAACACTCCAATGCCATCCTTGAGATTCCAGCAATTCGCTCCCTTAAATCCCAGTTTCTTCTGGATGTTTTGCCTTGGGAGGATTGTGGGCACAGTGGTCGTTTGCTAAAGGAATTAATTAGGTGGTTTTTAATAACTTCATCCCATCACACTGGATCCCAACCGAGCAGCTGGAGCTGTTCCCAAATCCCCCAAATCCACATGGAGTTACCTGCCAGATGCTGGAAAGATGCTGCAGCCATGGAGGGGAGGGCAGGGGACAAGATGGGCTTGGTGGGATGTGAGAGGACACGGGAACCAGATCCACGTGGGAAGAGGCTTTATTGGGGTAGGAAAACCCCAATTCCAGCAGTGCAGAAGGAGGAGAAAGTTCCTATAAATTGAGGGAAAAGCTGTTAAATTAGGAGGAAAACTACTGGGGAGAAAACCTGAAATTAAGGGAAGAACTCCAAGGCAAATGGAAGTTTGACTCAAGAAACCGACTGAAAAAAAGCAGGACTGGGATATGAACCCCTGGGTTGTGTTTTGCCAACTGGAGACATAAAATCCTCATCATGATCCGGCTTCTCCTTTGAATCAAGGGAAGTGTTGGCTTGGGAAGTGGCTCCAGCTGTGCTGGTCCATCCAGCTGTGGAGCTGGGACAGAGGGCCGAGGGAACAGCAGCAGCAAACCCATCACGGTCACCCCCGAGACACTTCCACATGTTTCAGGAAATCCTGGTGTTTCTATAAAACCCAGCTCAGGCTGGGGCTGGTTTTGTTTTTGACCCAAAGAGATGCTGAGCAAATGTGTTTTGGGGGTGAATTTTGGAGAATTCAGCACCTTATTATTGGGTGTTTCTGATTTTATCATAAGTAGATGTGTGGCCAGTGTGATTCTTACCCTCGGGCTCTTCCCAGTGTGTTTGGGACCAGCAAAGGGGTTGCAGCCCCTTCAAGGGACATCAGGAACATTTTCTAACCCCCAGCAGAAGGAAAAGGTGATTTCAGAGCTGAAATCCCAGTCACTCCTGTCACAGGCTGAGTATTTTCATGGAAACTTGACATTTTTCTTCCCTTTCACCTCGTTTTATGGAGGAAAATCCTCAGCAAGTGGCACCTCCAGGTGATGCCATCGGGGCCAAGGGCTGTGTGGGATTGGGATTTCAGGCTTGGGATCGTGTCCTTGGAAGGCTGAGCCACTCAGGGAGGTTTATTCTGACATCAAGATGAAAAAGTGGGGTTTGAGTGTCAGAGCCCCAGAAAAGGGGTGTTTGTTACCAGAGCAGCCCTGTGGCTGGATCCCATTCCCAGCCTCAGGACACCAGGGCCGGCACCCCCTCTTGGCTTTTTTTGTGCCTGAAAACAGATTTCAGGAGTAAAATCTACAAGAAGAAAATTTTGGGAGCTCTGCAGAGGTTTGAAAACCAGAGGATTCAAGTTTGGACTTGAGTCCCAAAACCGACCTGTCCAGCCCCAGTTGCTGCTGCTGAGTCATCCCTCCATTGGGAAAGCTCTGGAATAACTTGTTTTCCTGCTTTTTGGCACCACCAGAAGGTGATTTTTTTGGCTTTTCAGGGTTAATTCCAGCTCATGGAAGAGGTTTATGGTTGATACTTGTCTGGCAAGACTGGGGCCGTGGTACCGGTGATGTCCAAGGCAGGAGCAATAAGAATCCTTAATGAAAAATTAATAAGCTCATTAATTACTCAGTGCATTGTTCTCTTCCATCCAAAGCCACCGAGGCTGTTTCTGGTGCTTCCAAATCGGTGGAGACTGAATTGATGGAAAAACAACATGGGAAGTTTTAATTTCTGACCCTGAAGAGTCTAAAAATTGAGTTTTTATGCTGAAGGAGCTTTGCTGACTGGTGACAATTGGGGACCAGATTTCCTGGGTCATGGAAAGCAATAATTAGGTCACAGACACTCATCAAACACAGCGATTCCAGGGTAAATCCATAGGAACCTCCATCGTCCTGCAAACGACGCCACTCCTGGAGGAGCCTGGAAATCTCTCCTTGTGTGTTTTCTTCTTTTTTCCCTGAAATTCGAGCCCATGGATGAAGCCAGGGACATTCCTGCCAGCAGATGGAAGCAGCAAAGCAACATCCAGAGAGCCCAGAAAAGCTGTCCGTGATGGAAGAAAGCCCAAAATGAAGGAGGGAGGAGGGTGAGGAACACTCGGTTCAGAAAGAAGGTGGGAAAATAGTCCATGTCAAGGTTGGGGAGAGCCCAGTGGGTCCTTAAATCACATGGATGAGCCTGGAGTGGAAGAGCTGGAAGCCTTCAGGGAGGAAAACCTTGAGTGCTGGATTCATTCGACATGGTTTGATACCCCAGAGTGTTGGATTTGCCAAAGGATTTAGATCAATTGGATGAATCAATGTCATCATTAATGTCTAATGGTGATTTGGGAATAACCCCTAGCTCGTGTCAGTTGGGTGGGTTCTGCTCATGCCACGTGCCAAGGGCTTGGGAAACAGCAGGAAATCCAGGGGAATTGAAGGCTCAAAGTCAAACCTTTGGGGAGTTGGAGGAGTTCTCTGCATTCTGCTACGACTCAGCGTTGGAGAGGTGGACACTTCAAATGGAGCTGAAACCCTTCAGGTGGAGTCAAAACCCTTCCAGCAGAGCCAGAACTCTTCAAATGGAGTCAACAGGCACCAAGAGACAGCCAGGCCAGAGACACAACCAGGCTGGTGGCACCACCAGGGATTGAAAGGAAAATTAATTTTCCTGTCAGACTTTAGGAGGAAAAGGGGCTTTCCCATCAGTGGGATAAGTGGAATTAAATTGGCATCGCATCCCTTGCACTGGAGGATGGTGGGAAGAGGCCTGGTTCAAGGGCTTGGGGTGAATCAAGATGCTTTTCATGGCATGTGAGTTGGGGAAATTGCAGAGAGGTGAAGAGGAAACAGGGCTGGGGCTGCAGTTCCCACCGTGAGCTCTCCACTATAAACCCATTGTGGAATTGTCTCAGAACCATTAAGGTTGGAAAAGACCACTGAGATCATCGACTCCAAACGAGGGTGATCCAGGGAGATGTAGATCTCAAGAACCTGAACAGTGTAGCTTTTAAATGAGTCTTGCCCTTCTTGCCTGTAAATTTCTCCCCTAAACCATCTTGGAGCCGCTCAGAATTCCAGGTGGACTGGGAGCTTTTCAGGATATCGTTAATTCCTTGTGTAAAGCCCACAGGTGTGTAGGGAACCCCCCGGAGATCCCACCATCCCACCCTGGCCCATCGCGTCCCTCCGTCCCTCCCAAACCGGGCGTTACTTCCCCGCTGTGTTTCCAGGATGTGTTCGAGATGCGCTTTGCCAAGATGCCGGACGAGCCGGAGGAGCCTGTGATTCCGGCCTCTTCTCCCGTGGTGGTCCCACCTCCCACCAAGGTGGCCCCGCCCTCGTCCAGCGACAGCAGCAGCGACAGCTCCTCCGACAGCGACAGCTCCTCCGACGACTCCGAGGAGGAGCGGGCGCAGCGGTTGGCCGAGCTCCAGGAGCAGGTACCACGGCTGGTGGGGCGGGGCATCCAGGGGGATCTTCTTCTGGAATTCAGTGGCCTCAGGGTCTTGGTGGGATGGGGCATCCAGGGGGGTCTTCTGGAATTCAGTGGCCTTGGGGTCTTGGCCCAAAGCCACAGACTTGGCAGTTGTGTAACGGTGACCAAGCACTGCTGAGGGGCCCAAAATTGTTGGGTTTTAGGCAAAAGCACAAAGGAATTGGTGCTTTTCAGGATGGTCCTTTCTGTGAGGACACAGGAGGGCGTCACCAGGGGCAGGAATTTGCTGCTGCTCTTGGGTGGCATCTTGAAGTTGGACTTGAGGTGATGATGGTGGCCTTGGCCTTGATGGTCTTGGAGGTCTCTTTTGACCTGAGTCATTCCGTAATTCCTGGGTGGGCAGGACACCCCCAGGGCTGGAGTGAGGATTTACCCATGGCCTTGCTCCCAGGTGCTCCGCACTCATGAGGGAACGGCCTCAGGCTGGGCCAGGGCAGGGGCAGGTGGGACAGCAGGAGGAATTTCCTCCTGGAAAGGGTGGTCAGGCCTTGGCAGGGGCTGCCCAGGGAGGGTTGGAGTGCCCAGGCCTGGAGGTGCCCAAGGCAGGACTGGCCATGGCACTCAGTGCTCTGGGCTGGGGGACAAGGTGGGGACAGGGCACAGGGTGGGCTCCATGGGCTGGGAGGGCTTTTCCAACCTCAGCATTCCATGTTTGGTCCCTGCCAGCTCAAAGCCGTGCACGAGCAGCTCGCAGCCCTGTCCCAGCCCCAGCAGAACAAACCAAAGAAAAAGGAGAAGGACAAGAAGGAGAAGAAGAAGGAGAAGCACAAAAAGAAGGAGGAGCTGGAAGATGCCAAGAAAAGCAAAGCCAAGGAGCCGCCACCCAAGAAGGCCAAGAAGAGCAACAGCAACAGCAGTGCCTCCAGGTGAGCCCTGCCCCTCCATCCCAGAACCCTCCAGAGTCTGGGACTTCCCGTTTCCTCGTTAACTTCATTAGCGTGGGATCCTTAACGAGTAACCCCCCCTCGCTCTGGAGGTGACATGCAGGGTCAAGTCCTGGCTGTGAGTTCAGACCAGATTCTGGGGATGCTCCTTTTTCATGGCTGCTGGAAACACCTGGGTGGGCAGGGGGAGCTCAACCTTGGATGTCCAGGAGCAGGCTGAGCTCCCTGTTGGGTGTCCAGGAGCAGGCTGAACTCAGTTTTGGTGTCTGACCCATTTAAGTTCAGCTTCCCCTCCCAACCTCATGACTGAGGTTCAGACCAACCCTCCAACCAACCAAGTGGCTCATTCTCAGGATGAAAACCAAATCCCCCCAAACCACGATGATTCAGCCCTGGGTTTAGGCCGGGCTCTGATCCCCCTTTCCCACCCTGAGCAGCAAGAAGGAGCCAGTGGCGGCCAAACCCACCAAGGCGGCGCCCGCCTACGAGTCGGAGGAGGAGGACAAATGCAAACCCATGTCCTACGAGGAGAAGAGGCAGCTGAGTCTGGACATCAACAAATTGCCTGGGGAGAAGCTGGGCAGGGTTGTGCACATCATCCAGTCCCGGGAGCCATCGCTCAAGAACTCCAACCCCGATGAGATCGAGATCGACTTTGAGACGCTGAAGCCGTCGACGCTGCGGGAGCTCGAGCGCTACGTCACCTCCTGCCTGCGCAAGAAGAGGAAACCCCCAGGTGAGGCCGGGTCTGGGCGCGGGACTGGGGGGCAGGAGGGGCTTCGGGCCTTGGCTTTGGGCTCTGCCCAAGGGTGGGGTGGGGAGAGGCCCCCGGAGCCTCGGGGATGGGAGTGGCGAGTTCGGGTTTGGTTCTGAGTTTGGTTTTCCTTTATTTGTTAGGATTTCAGTTCGGGTTTAATCTGATTTTAAGTTCATATTTCATTTTAATGTTCTGTTTTGGGCTTAATTCTATTCCTAATTAATTTTTTTTTAGCCTTTTTGTTCTTGTTTTAATTAAATTTCTAATATTTAGTTTTTATTTCATTTCATTGTATTTTTAGTTAATCTTATTTAATTTTTATTTTCAATGCTAATTTTAATTTTCCATTATTAAATTAATAATTTATTTTAATTTCATTCTATTTTTGGTTTTAATCAATTTTATTAATTTTCATTTTAGTTTTAAATTATTTTTAAATTTTATTTTAATCAATTTTAAAATGATTGAATTTTTAAGTTTGTTTTCAATAATTAATTTTAATTTAGAAATTTTTAATAATTAATTTTTTTAACTTCTCACTTTTCTGAATATTTTTTTTTTAAATGAACTGAAATAGACAAATATTTCAATTATATTTCCTCTCTCTCTCTCTACTGACACTTTTTTTCAATCCTGCTCAAAAAGAGGAATTATTTTTTTAAATTTAATTCAATTTTTTATTTAATTATTTCATTTAAATTTTTTTTTAAAAAAAAATTTAAAATCCTGTTTACGGATTTATTTTGGTTGGGATGAGGATGATCCAGTTGGGTTTGGGAGGAGCCCCCAGGACTCTGGTGGTTAATTGGCCTTTAAAGATGCCAAGGGTAATATTGGGTGGTCAATTAACCCTTAACAACACCGAGGTGATTAATGGGTGGTTAATTAACCCTTAACGATGCCGAGGTGGTTAATTGACTCCTAACACCACCCAGGTGAATATTGGGTGGTTAATTAGGTGATTAGCGGGGGGTTAGTTAGGTCATTAGTGGTGATTAATGAGGTGATTCCCCCCTCTCCCACAGCAGAGAAGGTCGATGTCCTGGCAGGCTCCTCCAAGCTCAAGGGCTTCTCGTCCTCGGAGTCGGAGAGCAGCAGCGAGTCCAGCTCCTCCGACAGCGACGAGTCGGACTCAGGTTAGAGCCCCCCACCATTCCCGCCATCCATTCCCGCCATTCCCAGAATTCCCACCATCCCCACCCCTCCCGCTCCTGCTCCGGACAAATAAACTCGTTTTCAGTCGTGCCTCGGTCTTTAATTGTTCTTTTGAGCTCTGTGATGGCCAACCCAGTGCAGCGGATCGGGCGGGTCGGGGACGCTCCAGCTCCTCTTAACCCCATTCCGTGGTTTTTCCCAAGCTTTTCCTCCCATGGGAGCTGAGGGAGCTCTTGGCTTGACAACCTGGATTGGCACTTTTGGGCAAAACCGGTGGGTTGGCCTCGAAGGAACTGTTGGAAATGTTGTTGCCAACAGGGAATGGAAAAAACATGGAGGGATTGGGATTTTATGGATAAAAACTGTTCCATTTTACGGCGCCGGCTGCGTTTTGGTTCCGGGATCTCAAGGAAAGAGGGTTTAGGTGGGATTTGAAATCTCAAGGCTCCGGCTCCGTGGCACTCTCGGCGTCTCCCTCGTTCTGCCGCTGCTGGAATGGGGCTGGGTTGGGGTTTTCCTCAATTCTCACTCTTTAATTTTCCCAAGTTCTTGCCCTTTCCGTGTTCCCGTTCCCATCAGGGCTCCAGGGAAGCAAAACTGGTGCCAGCACTTGGAACTGGTTTTGTCCCCATCACTAAACCAGCTCCGACTGCCAGGCTGAGCGGGGCACTGGGAAAGCCTTGGTGGATCCGGAGTGTTGGGAAATCCGATGGATGAGCTCGGGAACAACAGGGAGTTGTTCCCGGGGCTGGGCTAGCTGTGGAGGGGGAGCAGGAAAGGAGCAGAAATCCCAAATAAAGGGAAATAAGCCCCAAAAAGCAGCAGGATTGGGCGGACTCACCAGTGAGCTGGAGCTTCACAGGGGTCTCAGGTTTAGGGATGGTTTTATTTGGGATAAACCCAGAGTTGGGAATCCTGGAACATGTTTAATGTATTTTTTTTAACAACTTCAGTTTGGCTTTTAATTGGATTTAATTCAGAATTGCTCAGGTTTAATTTGCTGGCACCTGGGTTTGATCTAAAGGTTTCAGTCACAAGTACCTGAGGTAAATCACAGATAACCCGGGCTTAACTCACCATTACCTGGGTCTAAATCAGATACCTGGTTTAAAATCTGCTCTGTTGCCTGGATTTAAATCTCAGGTGCCGATTTTAATTCTGAGGTACTTGGTTTGAATCACCCATACCTGGTTTAAATCACTGTGACCCAGGTTCAACCTGCAGTCCCTGTACCTGGGCGTGCTGAGGACCCCAGAGATCCCCCACCCCCCTCCAGGCTCTGCTTTAGTATCATTTCTGTTCTCCTCAGTCCCATTTCCTTCGAGTTTGAGAGAGAACGAGGCAGATTTAACCCAATCCTTGATTATATTTTTTTCCCCAGGAGATTTGGGCTTTGGGGTTGAATTTGCTCCTTCTTTTGCCCCCTTCCAGGCTTAGTCTATTGTCCTGGTGTGAGTTACACCAGGAGAGGCTTGGATTAGGGTTAGGTGAGTGAGGACAGGCTTGGAGTTCTTAAGCCGAGTCTTCCCCTGGCTTGTGGCCCCTTCGGTGAGGTCTGTGCAGATCTTGGGTCAAATTAGGCAGATTTTGGTGTATTTTGGGGGATTTGGAGGCTTGAGCTGACCCGCTCGTTCTCTGGCAGCGCCGCCATCCCCGATTTTGGGTGGGGAAAGTCACTGCTCCCCCCTCCAGGAGCAGAATGGTCTGAAATTCCAGTTTTCCACTAAAATCCCATCCAGTGCTGAATCCAGGAGGCCCCAGACCCAAAGCCAATCCTTTTATCCCAAAACAATGGTATTTATATTCAATATGACATCCAAAAGTTGCTGTTTGGGTGTTCTAATTTAAACTCAAGTCACTTCTAGCATTTATTAGAATAATTTCCCTAAATAAGTTGGTTCTTTTCCCCGGACACATACGGGAATTCCATGGGATTGGGATTTTATCAGCCTGTAAAACTTGTATTAGATCCATTTTTATTCTCAATGCCCTAAACTTGGAAAATCAGGATGAATTTAAATCCAAACCACCTTTATTTTGATTCTTTTTCCCACCTAACCTTGACCTGCCACAAATACTTCCCTAAATCCCTTTTATTTTATCTCCTCTCTGGGATTTTGTAACTCTGGAGCCACCAACTTGTCCCTCCCCTCAAAAGCCAGAGGAAAAATTGGATAAACTTGCTATTTTTGGTTTCAAATAATAAAATCAATAAACTGGTTTTGCTACAAAAATGCATTTTTTTTGTAGAATTGTGGAATTGGAACCCATAATGTGCAAATTGTGCTGGTGGTGGAACCGCCCGTCGGGGTTTTGCTGTTTCAGGTGGACATGTGTGGGACTCAGATGAGGATTTAGGGAAAATCCAACTCTGTCCATGTGGCGGCCAGTGGGGGCAGAGCCTCAGGGCCCAGTTTAACTTTTCTGCTCTAAAATCAGCTGGAAGTGACCTTTTTCCTCAGTCCTAGTGATTCTCAGCCCTGTGGATGAAACAGGGTCAGGGATGGGACATCTTGACTCTCCTGCTCCACAGGGAGATGCTGGACCCCAAAACACCAACTGTGACCCAACAGTCAGCCTCGGTGCTCATGAAGATTCATCCTTGGGTTGGGTTGGGGTCTCCTGAATCACCAGGTGACCCCCCCAGGTCCACACGACTCCAACTGTGACCCAGCAGTCAGTTGGCATCCTTGGTGAGGAATCCTCCTTGGATTTGCGTCTCCAAAATCACCAAGTGATCCCCTGGGACGGCGTGGTTTGACTGTGACCCAACAATCGGCTTTGGCGATGAAGAAGCTTCATGCTTGGGTTGGGTTGGCCAAGCTCATGCATCTCTGAAATGGCGGGTACCACCGGACGATGCCCCGGCACCACCGTTGCTTTGTCACTCATGGTCTCCGTTGGCTTCGTTGTGTTGGTGAAGGGTCTCCCAGAGCATCCGGTGCTTTAGCCATGGTGAATTCCCCGATCCTGCTCCCTTCCCTTGGCTCGTCGTGGCCGAATCCGGCTTGTGCCAAATCCCTGGCATGAAGCTCCCTGCGAGAACCACAGGATGCCAGAGGAGGAGGGAGAAGATCTTTGTCCCAGTTCCCTGGAGGAGCAGCCCCAGGGATGTGGGTTTTGGATCAGCCACTGCTCGGGGTTAAACTGGGGTGGCTCCTCTTCCCACCCAGCGTCAGAGCAGGCACGTGCTTGGCCAAGTCACCACCGTGTCACGTGGCTTTTTTGGAAGCTGATGGTTCATCCCTTCTGGCTCTGGATTATCCACAACTTTTCTCTTCCCACCCAAGTTCCTCCTGAATCTGTTTTTTTTATTTGTCCTGATCTAAGTAGAACAGAAACTGAGGGGTCTGTGAAGCCACCTCCACTCCCTGGGTGTGTTTGATCCATAGGATCACCTACCGGATAACCTTAACTTCTTGTCCTCGGATCTTCTCTGATGTCATCGGGATGAGCAGAGTCCAACAGAGCAATTGTCTTCATGGAAGAAGAATTCAGGTCTTGGTCTTTCTGGAAGGGTCCATCTGGAGCTATGGATGCCCATCTGAATTCTTGGATACCCCTTGGAAGCCTTGGATGCCCATCCCGATCCACGGACACCCATGTGGAGCTGTGGATGACAGTCAGGATCCGTGGACACCCATCCAGGTCTGTGACTTTGAAACTGTGGATGCCCATGTGGAGCTGAGACCCATCTTGAGCCGTGGTCGTCCATCTGGATCCATGGATGCCTTTCTGGAGCCAGGGATGCCCACCTGGAGCCAAGGATGTCCGTCTGGATCCACAGCCAACCACCTGGAGCCAGGGATGCCCACCCAGATCCCCAGATGTGTGTCCAAATCTGTAGTCGCCCAACCTGTCCCTGTGACTCTTCCAGGAAATCCCATCTTGCATGTTCCCCAGTGACCTTCCTCTTCTTTTCCTCTCTTCCATTACCCATGGATCCATTGGATCCATTGGATCTGCTCTGTAAGTTGGGAATCATCAACCACAGGCTCAAAATGCCTTTTTTTCACCTCATAACCAACTAATTCTTACCTTGAATCCCAAACATTGGCCAGAGGATCATTAGGAGCTGAGCTCCCGGCACGGAGCTTTTCCCTTCTCCCCAACCATTTCTGACTGGGACTTGTCCCAAAAATCCTTCATTTTTTATCCCTCAAAATGTGCCACACGGCACCACCAGACCAGCCCAGCCCAGCCCATCCCCCAGTGCCAATCCCTTAGAAATAAAGGAATAAACTTCAGGAATTAGTTTAATTCCTGGAGGATTTAGGGGAACATCACACTTGGGACACGATCCCTGAGGACCAAGGGAGCTTTTCCCTCCCAAAATCATCTCCACGAAGGTTTTATCCGTTGAGTTTTTCCAAGCACGTTCCAATCCCGCGCCAGAAAAGGCGCAAATCCCACAGGAATTCCGGGGCCATGGAACGGATCTTGTATTTTGTTAATTCCATGTTTCTTGGCACTTCTCAGGGAGGAAATCCTGGGAGATACTGGCTGAGATATTTGATTTCTGAGTTTTCCTCCTCCCTCCTGCCAAGCCTCTCTCTCCATGTGTCCTGTTGTGACATTCCTGAGATAGCGAAGGCCTTCCTCGCCTGTTGGTGCTGCAGAGACACCAGTGGAGGGAGTTGGGGTTGGAGTTGGGTTTCACCTCTTCTTTTCTCCCACAATTTCTCCTCCTTTTTGTGTCAAAACCTCAAATCTCAAGGCCAGAGACCCTGTGGAATTCCAGCTCCATTCCCAAACCCTTCCCCTGTGCCAGAATCGGCGCCGTTGGGTCGATCCGGGGGCGCTGGGGCGGCACCACCACGGAACTAACGGCTGCTCTTTCCCTTTTTTTGGCAGAAATGGCACCGAAATTGAAGAAAAAAGGGCATTCAGGGCGAGAGCAGAAAAAGGTAAGAGACACAGCAGCCTTGGGGTGGGATTGAATCCCCTGGGGAGCTCTGGGAATGCCGGGAATACTGGTGGGAGTGTGGGTTGGCTTGGTGGGCTCCATCCCCTGGGGTTGGCCAAGGAGGTGTTGGTTTTTCTGGGAAGGTGTTCCCAACCAGCTCAGGGTGGTTGGGAGGGCACCGGGAAGGTGTTCCAGGAACCTGGGAGGTGTTTTGGTGACTGGGAGTGCATTTTAGTGACTGAAAAAGTATTTTAGTGACCCAGGAGGGCATTTTGATGACCAAACAGCCATTTTGATGGCTCAGAAGGGCATTTTGACAACCCAGGATGACCCTCCGATGGCCAACACGCTGTTGCATTAACTCCCCTGTGTTTCCCCCCTCAGCATCACCACCACCACCACCAGCCCACGCAGCCGCCGCCACCGCAGCCGCCTCAGCCCCAGCCCGTCCCGCCGGCGCTGCCGCCAGTGCAGCCCCCGCCACCCCCACCGCCTGTCCCGGCCCCCGCCCCGCCCATGAAGGCATCGCCGCCACCCTTCGTGCCCGCCCAGGTGCCGGTGCTGGAGCACCCCCTGCCCGGCAACATGTTCGACACCATGAGCCACTTCGCCCAACCCATCCTGCACCTGCCGCAGCCGGAGCTGCCGCCTCACCTGCCCCCAGCGCCTGAGCACAGCACCCCCCCACACCTCAACCAGCACGTGGTGTCCCCTCCAGGTGAGACAGAGGGGTGGGGCACGTGGGGTGGGTGGGGCGGGTTCCTCCTGGACGGTGGTGGAACGGGCACTGGGAGATTCTCCACTCCTGGTGCCTGCAGGGCCACCATGTCCTTGCTGGGACATCCCAACCCACGGCCCTTTCTCTTGAGGAAGAGGATGGTGTTTGGTGGGGTCTGTCCCTCACGATGGTGCTGGGTGGGCTCTGCCCCTCCAGGGTGATGCTGGGTGGGCTCTGTCCTTCCTGGAGGTGCTGGGTGGGCTCTGCCCCTCCTGGGTGCTGCTGGGTGGGCTCTGGTCATGCAATGTCCATTCCCCTCCTCATTCCTCACTGACCCCTCCATGTCCTTCATCCTTCCCCTGCAGCTTTGCACAACGCTCTGCCTCAGCAGCCCTCGAGGCCCAGCAACCGCGCCGCAGCGCTGCCGCCGAAGCCGCCACGCCCTCCGGCCGTGTCTCCAGCGCTGCCCCCGCAGCCCCTCCTGCCGCAGCCGCCGCTGCCGCAGCCGCCGCAGGTGCTGCTGGAGGACGAGGAGCCGCCGGCGCCGCCACCGCCGCACCACAACCTGCCCCTGAGCACCAGCCAGATGCAGCTGTACCTGCAGCAGCTGCAGAAGGTGCAGCCGCAGACTCCGCTTCTCCCTTCAGTGAAGGTCCAGTCGCAGCCGCCGCCGCAGCCGCCGGCGCTGCCGCCCCCGGCGCACCCCGCGGTGCAGCAGCTGCAGCCG
>JAWWMO010000283.1:0-15783 GCA_035047845.1 Dendrocincla fuliginosa | reverse complement strand
TCCTTACATGCCTGTCACAACAAACCAAAGGGCAGCAGAAGGGCAGGGAGGTCCCCTTTGCAAAGAGGCTTTGGAGACCCTGGAGCCCAGGGTCTCTTGCTCTGGAGCCAGGACTCCCCTCCGTTTGCACAGGCAGCAGCCAAGCACAGGCAGTGCCAGAGGCACCTGTGAGGTGAAACACTCCTGCACCCATCCCAGGGGCTGAGCCACAGCCTCAGATCTCACTTGGTTCAGATGGCAACCTGTGATCACAGCACAGCTGGGCCTGCTTACAGCTGAGCAAATCCCACCGCTGCTGTGGGCAGTGAGACACACTAGCAGTGCTTTCAGCAAAACTGCAGTATATCATAGATCCGGGGTTTCTTCTTCAGTACCTGGTCCATAACCTCAGAGTTAATGCTATCTGATGAGAAACAATCTACCTTGGATGTGCCATGCTGTTATAGCACATCTGTTCTGCAGCCTGCAAGGTCATGCAGCAATGCCTGAACCAGATGGATGCTACCTCTTGCTGTGCTTCTTAGCCTGCTCTGTAGCTGGGATCATGAAATCATTCAGAATAGCTGAGATTGCAAGGATGTCCAGAGGACATCTAGTCTGACACCTTATTCAGTGCAGGCCAAATTACTTCAGACTGCTCAGGGACTTGCCCAGTCACATCCTGAACACCTCTACAGATGAAGCCTCTCTGAACAACCTGTTCCTGACTTGCATCACTGTCATGGTAAAAATATTTTTCCTTATATCTAAGCTGAAGTACCCACATTTCAGCTTATGTCCACTCTTTCTCGCCGTATCAGATAGCTGTAGATATCAAGAAGATCTCCCTTGAACCTCCTCTTCATCAGATTGAATAAACCCATTTCTTTTAGCTTCTCCTTATACGTCATGTGCTCCAGTCTCCTGACCTTCTTAGTTCCCTGAAGAGTACAAAACAGTCTTTAGAAACCAAATTCTCACCTAAAGTTATTTGTGACCATATTATATTCATGGCAATTTTACACTGCTTTTTTAGCAGTTCCTTACACCAAAACACTCTTTCCTTCCATTGGAAAAAGTGTTCCTCATATATCCTTTTTCACTGACAGATTTAGTTTTGACTACCCTACACAGACCAAGCTCTATTTTGCTACTTCTTGTCAGTAGTTTGTTTCTAGATCACCTTTTCACCTGAATCAGTTCCAGCCTGAGTAAGTCTCTTTTTTGTTTAGAAATGGCAACTGTCATATCGAGTATTTCTCAGGGGCTTATATAGCAGCCTTAACATCTCCTCAGCTGTACCAGAACTAGTTCAAACTCCTGATCATATTAGGGTCATACTGTTGACTTACAATTCTGCTCTGACTTCCTAGGACAGTGGTCCATCTTCATTATGTCATGTCTACAAAAGTGACATCATTATCTTCCAAGAAACGCTGTATTGAGATTTTTTCCCACCTCCATAGGTTTTCATGTCTCTGTGTATCATAGGGAAAAAAAAAAAAACACTGGCCACAAGTCTTACATGTTCATCTTCTTGCCATCAGACTTCTGCGCCTTCCAGTTCAGAAAACAGCAGCATAACTGATCCAGGAACCATCAGGGGGTAGGGCTGCCCACACAAGTATCTCTGGCACAACAAGGCAGGACTTACAGATTATCTGTGGGTTCTTTAATGTCAGAGACAAAACAAAACTAACTTTGTTGGCCCCTGGGTCAAAGAAGAGCTTGTGCCACATTTTTGATTTAATAATACAGGCAAAGCCTGGGCTTGTATCAAGGATCTACACTTTTTGGGGGTCCTTATATCACCTATTCTAACATGATATCACCAAAGAAGAAAGTCTGCTGCTCCTGTAGGTTCCCTAGCAATGCATTCCCATAAGACTCTAATGTGTCTGCAATAGAACTGCAGGAAATGTACTGCTGGGAGAAGGAAATAATGAAAAACCTGAGTTATAGTTTATAATACAGAACTTAACTAAGCCCACCTTCAGAAAGCTTGTGAGAAAAGATCAGAGCTGAGTAGGCTGCTCACAATTTACCACTCTCAGAAACTGGTTCAAACCCAACTATAAATTGTGTTCTAACATCAAAGTTGTTTTCTCATGAAAGACCCAGAAAGCTTTGAAAAAGTATACACTTGTGCAAGCCTGAAATCTGGCAAAGTCTTACAGAAAAGCTGTGCAAGTGGGTGATGCTGAAGAGTAGAAGTGAGGTAGAAGTGTGTTTCAGGAAAGGGCAGAGGAAACTTAGAGAGACTCACATCGTCTCAACCTTGGCCACATCCACCAGCCCATTAGTGCAGCTGCTCAGCCAGGCTCTTACCCATTTGTGTCATGCCCTGATGGCCCTTAGCGAGTGGGAAGACAACTCTCTCAGCAGTATAGGAAGGTCATTCCTTCCCAGCACCTGGGGCCACTCAGCAATGGTGAATACGTAGAAATGGGTAACAGAGATCACATTTGATTTGTGATCCTACTCCATTTTGCAATTGCTCTGTTGTGCTTGTACTGTGAATCCTTCACACTGTTGGATCACTCTGTTGAATCAAAATCACATGTAACATCAAACATCTTCAAATAAGTAAATTTTGAATGAAATTAATTAAACACCCTCCGCACGTGGAATATCTAAAAGGACTAAAGCTGATCTCTGACGTAATCTCACAGGAGGTACTCACCTATGGATTTGTTGTGGGAGGCAGCACAGTGTATGCTGCTTCTCACAGCAGAGAGAGAAGTAGGTTCTGACAGAACTTACTAATGTTGCTTAGTGACATTGCTGAATCTATATGGGAGGCAAATCTCTCTGGGAACTTATGTCAGCAGGGAAGAACAAGAAAGAACTAATAAGAAGTTGGTGAAAGCCAAGCTGGAAATTTACTTGCTTTTAGAATTCTGAAGTGCCATATGCTGAAGATTGCCATGGAAAACGCTGGTCACTTTGTTTATTTTATCTGAGTTTATCTTCCACGGACCATAAGGCATCTGGGAGAAGTCACAGCCCCTTTTTTGTCTGCACTTGGACTGGTAAATCTAAATTATTTTGTCCTGTTCCCACTTCCTAATATACCACCTCACCCGCTAGACTTAGGGAAGGCAGTTAAGTAAATTGTCCTAGCACACCTAGTTAGATAGTTATTTTTGCCTCTGAGAAAGAACATGCCCTTTCTAATTAGCCCCCAAAGAAGGATTTTCACAGTAACTCAAGATGAAATCATGGCCTGATGTGAGAAGGTGTGAACAAGCTGCAGATTTGCAGGGGGATGGGTGAGGGGAGGGTGGAGGGGATAGACAATGCAGGTTTCTTTCTGGATCTCAGTAAGAAAGGTCCAGCAAAAGCTATCTTAATAAAATAGCCGGTTGGATAAGATAGAATCCTGGTTTAGGAATGGTATTCTCCAGTTTAGTACTCCCACTGAAACTAGGCCACTCTTCCCTCCCCTGCAGCACACTGGAAAGGAGAATTGGAGGCTCAATACTGGATGGCTCCCTCTGCCATGTTGGCTCTACTGAAAAGAAGCCCTTCTCCTTGGAAGAGACTCCCTTACCCCTGTCCCTGTCAGAGATGTCAGGTGGTACAGAATAATCTCCAGGTCCTGGCTATGCCCTCTCCTGGTGATGCCTAAGGGTTTCTTTGATTTTTGATTTTTCAATTTTATAGATGTTAGAAATTATTGTAGATCTAATGCACTAGTAAAATAAGTTCAGTAGCTGAGTGTTTATACATACCAACTGCATCCTACATCAACCCCTTAAAATTCCAGTAGCTGTTTCGTCTCTATTTCAGGGTAGAATTGAAGAGAAGCGCCATGAAGCCTGTACCACAAGATAAAGACATAGACAGAAGGACCTCCAAATCTGAAGCTTTGGAAGGCCTCCAAGGACCTGACGTGCTGTGAGGAAGACAACGACAATGAAGGAAGGGTCCCAAGCCCCCAGACCCAATTCCCGACGGGGTGTGCCGAGGGTGGAATGGGGCAGGACTGGGGGAAATAATGGAATGGGATTGGATGGACACTATTATAAAATCTTGAAACCTTGGTCTAAAGGGAGGATCCTGTGTAAATGTATTCCTGGAGCCTGGAGGTTCATTAAAGCTCCTGCTCACTTATCTTATCTCCTACTAAAAGTTGCCTGGAGGGTTTTTTTCCACACACCTTAAGGCATCATGGCTCCTGCAAAAATTAACCCTGCCTTGTCTGGAATCAGCACAGGCAGACTAAAAAGATGAACACAGATGCTGAGTAAATCCTTTCAGATGCTGGGAATCCCAGCTCCAGATGAACCCAGCATGGATTTTCCTGTGGTGCACTGCAGAGATCCAATCTGTGGAGAGGTTCCTTGTATTCAGGTCATTCATGCCACTACAATTTTCTTTAAAAACACAATTCTATTCATAAAGGATATCCATATGAGACCTTCTCTTTGCATTTTTAGATACAGTCAAGACTGTGCAGGTGGTTCAATAACTGGCATGGAGAGGGAGCTGCTGGCAGGGTCATCCCTTGGGATGACCTGGCTGAATGTGCCTAGCAGCCAAGAGATTTGTGATGCACGGCCCAGTCCTAAGGCCACACTGGATTGGCAACACAGTTCATCATGGGCCTGGAAACTCTCAGGTTAACTGTGATGTGGATCACTGACTTCTCCATGTACAGTGGTCTCCTGGTCAGGATCAAGACATTCTACCCCTTAATACAGACACAGTTAACCTTTCTCATAGACATTTTAAGTTAAAGCTAATTTTAATATATGGAATTCTGAAGTCCTCGGTGCAAGGACCAACTGAGTAGGCACCACTGACTCCTTGAATATATTTGTCTTACACAAGGCTCCAAAGACGACAAATGGCCTTTAATAAGATTCATGTTTCATCACATGACCCCAAACCAAATCTCTAGCACAGCTCTAAGTTGAGTTTTCACTGAAAATTAATTGTAACTGAGGAGTATGAAAATAAACAAATTCATACATTCATGACTGTGACTTAAAGCATGGATAATAGTATGGGGTTTAACCTTATGAGGTCAATTAAAATCCATCTCAATCCAGTCTTAATCATAGTTAGTATGAAAATTTGTAAATGCAAACCCTGATACACACAGAGTCACTTTTGACCTTTTCAGTGACAAGACACTATTTGAAATGCATATCCTCCATGACTGCACAACAGTCACATAAATAAATCCATATCATAAAATCACTTTACTACTGGCCATGGATTTGCAAATGCATTCACCTGTGGTGTGTTTTTTGGTGGATATTTTTAACGTCCTCATAATTTAGGACTAAATTCATAATTGCATGAGTGTTATAGAGCATGAAGGGAACTGGTAAAGTAAGGACAAGAAGAAAAGAAGCACAAAGAGGTGGCCTTTCTGTGCTGTAAGAGGAAAAGTAAAACATGCCATTAGCTCATCACATTCAAGATTTCCTTTCTCAGTTTAAAGAAGGTAGTCTTACACTTGCTTGGTTACATGTACAAACATATACACTCCTCCTCACTCCCAGGATTGTCAACTTCTCCTGGGTTGTACCTACCTGACTCCACCCGTGCACATTATTTGCATTTCCCTTTGTTTAATATCATGAGATTCCTGTCTTCCAATTGCTTCAGCCTGTCCAGGTCCTTCTGAATAGAAACATACAATACCCTGAGAGCTGTTCAATAACATCAATTCAAGCAATGGTCTGTGCAACTGATAGCAAACCCCCACACAGAGGAAGGCTCAGAGGTGTTCAGAAAGGACAATGTGCTTAAGAAGCCCAGAACAAAATGATGGAAGCGATCACAGCTATCTTAAAGGGACCTAAACTTAACACAAAAGAGGCCTTGTTTTGGATAAATGGCCATATCAATTGAGTAGCACAACTGTTTATGTAAACGATTTTCCCTAAAGCAACCAGTAGCAAGTGTAATCCTTCCAAGTTAGTCAGATCAGGCAGAATGGAAGAAAAAGGGGGTGTGGCGTATGTGTGTGTATGAGACTCAGGCCAACACAGGCTATAAAAATCAAAAAAAATTGTTTAAATGGGCTTGTGTTGGCTTCAACTCACATATGGCTTCCCAGTAAATGGGGATGCTCAGCATCTAGGGACTGGTAATCACAGAATGTTGAGGGTTTGCAAAGGACCTTGAAGATCACCTAGTCCCACTCCTCCCTGCCATGGGCAGGGGCACGTCCCACTAGACGAGGTTGCTCAAACCCTTATCCAACCTGACCTTGAACATTTCCAGGCATGGGGCAACTACAACCTTCCTGGGCAACCTGTTGCAGTATCTCACCACTCTCATAGTAAAGAATTTCTTCCTAATATCCAGCTTATTTTTCACCTCTTTCAGTTTGTACCCATTACTCCTTGTTCTGTCACTACAGTACCTGAAAAAGAGCCTCTGGCTCCCCAGGAGGCCCCTTCAGATACTGGAAGGTGCTGTGAGGTCTCCACGCAACCTTCTCTTCTCCAGGCCAAACAGCCCCAACTTTCTCAGCCAGTCATCTTATCAAATTCATGGCCTCCTCTGGACTTGCTCCAACAGTTCTAGGTCCTTACCTTGAGGACCCCAGAACTGTGCTCAGTGCTCCAGGTGGGGTCACAAAAGAGCTGAGTAAAGGGAGAGAATCACCTCCTTTGCTCTGCTGGCCCCGTTTCTTAAGATGCAGCCCAGGATTCCATTGGTTTCTGGGCTGCAAGTGCTCACTGCCAGCTCATGGTCAGTTTTTCACCACCCGCCACCCTCAAGTCTTTCTCCACAGGGCTGCTCTCAGTCACTTATCTGCCCAACTTGTAGGTGTGTCTGGGTTTGTCCTGACCCAGTTGTAAGACCCTGTACTTTGTTTTGTTGAACTTGAGACTCACACAGACCAATCTCTCAAGTGTGTCCAGGTGCCTCTGGATCCATTCCTTCCCTGCAACATGTGACTGCACCATGCAGCTCAGTGTTGTCCCTGACACCACTGATCAAGCATGCCTCGATCCCACTGTCCCTGTCCCTGCAAAGCTGTGGAACAGGATTGGCCCCAGCACCACCCCCTGAGGGACCCCACTCATCACTGGTCTCCATGGGGACAACGAGCCCTTGACAACAATTCTCTGTGTGCAGCATCCAGTCAGTTCTTTATCCCCTGAGTGCTCCATCCATTAAATCCATGCCTCTCCAATTTGGATGCAAAGATGTCACATGGGACAGTGTCAAACGCTCTGCACAAGTCCAGGCAGAAAATGTCAGCTGCTCTGCCCCATCCACCAGTGCTGTAGCCCCATCACAGGTCACCAAATTTATCAGGCAAATGGGAATCATGGTTTTGTATTATGGTTCAACTGTATATTTTAATTGCTATGTTGTGTTTGTGCTGTGATTTCCATATTCTGCTCCATCACTCTGCTAAATCTGTGTAATTACTGTGTAATTTCAAATATCTCCAAACAGCTAAATCTAATGTTAAATCTTTAAACCCTTTGTATATAATATCCAAAAGAGCCTGAATAGATAGTATTGGTGCCTGGGAGTCTGGAAACTTCCTTTTAAAAGACTAAAACAACTGTTCCTGAATACTGGCTGTGAGACTAGCACTGGTAAAACAGTAAAATTAACTGCAGAAACTATCAGAAAAGGGAATAGAGATTAGAGAAAAAAGAAAGTGTAACAGTATACTCTGCCTGGAGTGGGGGTAAAACATCTCAAACTACATCCTATTTGCAAAGATGTCACTGAGAAGTGGAGAAGGGGAGTCATGCTGCTTTAGGTGTTAAATAAAGCTGAAACCAGTCTGACTCATCAGTCTTAGAGTTAAGCATCCTGATAGTGAGGTGAAGATATGTCAGACTTGGTAAAGTACCTGATAAAGAAGCCAACAGGTTATACTAGCAACTTCTTTAAAGCTGCTGAGCTGGCACAGGTGGCCCAGATACACCTGACTGACAGTCCAGTACTTTATACTGTAAAAGTCCAGTCCCTCTTTCTAATGGGAGGGTTTTCTAACACAGCCTTTCTTCAGAGTCTGTGTGAAGATTCCTCCCTTGAGCGGGAACGCCCCTCAAGGTCACTCCTCAAGGCTCAGTAAAAGAGACTGGCCCACTGTCATTGGTCTGGGTGAGTAACATCAATCTCAATAATTGCTTTTGATAGTTTCTATGTAATTGCTTCAACATAATCGCTTCAATACTGCTGGAAAAGTATTACACTGTACTATACTAGTAGTTACAGCTTCTATACTGTGTAGCAAATAATTCTGATTAAGATCTTTAAATCTAAAAGTTATCATAATAAAACATTTATATAATTATATCTTGTTTGCCATTCTTAATGCTGTGGGAGAAAGTTGTACAGACTGCTGAGACAGGCAAAATGTGGTCAAAGTCCATATTTCTACTTAACTCCATGCAACACTGTAACTTGTAGTTGCAATTGCTAGAAAATTTAAGTTCGAAAATTTTTTATAATTTCAGTTATGCCTTTTTTTTATAAAACACAACATGAAAAACCAAAAGTTAACCATAAAATGTGATGAACCATGTAGTTGTTCCAATCTATGGGGAAAGAATAAAGAAGTGAGTTTTTTATTATTTTCTCCGTATTTTTTTCACTTAATTTCTTTTTTTCCTCTCTTTACCTTTAAAAAAAAAAATTAAGAAACACTCAAATGTTACAGGACACCTAGTGAAGTGAAGTGAAGTGAAGTGAAGTGAAGTGAAGTGAAGTGAAGTGAAGTGAAGTGAAGTGAAGTGAAGATTGTGCTGGAAGAGATTGATTCTATGATTAAACAGAGGGATGAGGAGGGAAAAGCAGTGAAGCTTAGTAAGGATTTTGACATTGTATCTTACAGCAATCTTATTCAGAAGAATTTATTAGATAGATGGACTTGGATTAAGTTTGTTAGAAATTGAGTTCAAGGGTTAGTGACAAATGGCTTGATGTTCAGTTAAATGCCAATAACAAGTTCAGTGGTTCAACTGTGTGCTCCATATTGTTCAACATTTTTATCAGCACCTTGGACTATGAGGAGTATTTGATTCAATGAGTGTATTTTTGGTATGTTTTCAGATGACAAAATCAAGCATAAGCCAGCAGTGCTCTCTTATCATGAAGGAAACAAACCATATGTTAGGCTATACTAGAAGAGTGTCACCATCAGACTGAAGGAAATTTTCCCTTTATTCAAGAATGTTGTGTGGAAACTTGAGAGTACAGTGGCAGACTGCCAAGGTGGCCAGCACACATGGCCTACAAGGGGCTTGGTGTGGCAAAGAGCCTGGTGATAGAGCAGCCTGTAACTACCCACAGGCCTTCAAAAAAAGTGGGGAAGACAAACACTTGGTAAAATACAAGGACCAGCCTGGAAGCTTCAACCTTCACATTGTTTCTCAAGAAGTGGATAGTGCACCATGGCAACAAATTTTTGAGAGGTGAGATGATTCCATGACTTGAAAACATGAGTAGTAGAAAACCCCTAGAGATCCTATATTACTGACACTTCTGTAGTCCGATGTGGCAGTGCCTTCACAGACCCTTCACAACTGAGGCGCAACAAGGAATCCTTTTTATAAATGGCTATGTATTTAAAAGTTATTTGTATTTATAAGTTATTTATATTTATAAGTATTTATATTCTTTCCCCTGGAGGCAGTTACATAACAGAGGTGGTCCCATTAGCAGAAAACACATTGTACAGAATTAACCCTTTCCTGACATATCCCCCATTTTTTTTATTAAATAACAAGGTAGAAACTATACTAAAACTTCATGAACTGAACAATACAACCAGAACTCAAATTGCAAGCCAAGTCTATTGTGTTTAATCTATCACCTATACTTAAAACCTTTATTGAAACTAACCACTAAAAAACCATTATTGACAGTAACAACGCTAACGACGTGTAACCTTTGTGAACAAGTAACTTTGGTTACTCCAGGGTTTGTATGTTTTTCAACTTTTATCTGAGAGTGAATGTGTAACTGAGGTAGAATATACCAGAACTTTATTTGAGGGTGAACATGTGGATGAGGTAGGATAGTTGTGTGTCACTGTGTAAATAAGTTAAGGAGTCACATTCTCACTGATTCAGGCACTCACACATATCTGCACTCACTTGGTGGCCACTTCATTCATACATTCATGAAAACAGATTTGAAAGTTTTATTTCTTTATGCGTTGTGACTGTGAGATGAGAAATTATAATTTTTAATTCTTATCCTTGAATTAGCAATATTTAACTACACGCTTCTTTGGTTCTTGAGTTGCTGTTCTGATGAGGACGTAACTTTAGCTGAAAACCTGTAAAAACATGAATGTATCCTTTCCCCATGTTCAATTTAAAAATTCAAAACATGTAATTCTTTCACAAACATTCCTACGGATCAGAGGTAGATTCAGACTCCTCTTTCTTTTTGCATGGCAGAGGAGAACAGGTATTGTTTGTTGTTAATTGGTCTTGGACCGATGGAGAGCTCGGCATGGTTTGGTACACTTGGGTTTTAACTGCTTCTGTATCTGCTTCTGAGGCTGCGCAGCCTCTGACATGCCTTTTTTGTTTTCGCATGCTTCCACATGGATGCTGCCGTGCAGTTACCACATGGTCCACCAGACAAAGGCAAAAAGCAGCAGCTGCCAGAGCCGCCCTATGAGCCCTGTTGTGCCCCGGCACGCCACTGCAGACACCACTGCCATCCGCCCGCTGGCCTTGCAGACCCCGCCCCAACTCGTGCTGCTGCCGGCCCCGCCATGTGAGCAGCACAGGGAGCATGCCCATTTAACCACCTCGTGTGTCCACAGCGTGCAGTTCCTTGGCCACGTCGGCCTCCCGGCACCCGTGTGAAATGGGGCTCCTGGACCACTGCCCCATGCCACGCTAGCGATGGACCTCTCCCATTTCTCAGGGCTGTCACTGGCCACCCTCAGGGTTGTGTCAGCTCTCACCACTTGCCACAGTACTTCCAAGGGGGTTTGCCCATGCTCACAGCCACTTTTGCTGCTCTCCATCGCCTGGTGGTCAGGGCTTACCTTGATGTAAATGGCAGCACTCGTGGAATCCCCATGGCTCTGCATCATCCATTCATGGCTTCCTCAGTTTTGACCGCCTGGAACCCAAACTCTACAGAACTCGCCACCTCTCTCTTTCTTGACATGGCACTGTGTGTTCCTGCTACTGCCCTGTCGTAGTGGCCATTTCTGCTGCTTTTGTGACTATGCACTCACAAGCTGAGGGGTCCCCAGACCCTGCCCTCTCATTGAGTTTCTGCCTGTCTTTCTGCCAAACTATTACTCAGGATCCTCCATCCCACGAAGCACAGGTATGCACAAACTAATCCAGAATAAGATCATTGCTTGTTTCATTATGGGTATTTTTCAATTAGTCTTTTTTTTCTGCGTGTTTAACAGGCAGCTCTGTTTCTTGTTGGGATAATTTACCTCCCCATTCATGACTTCTCACCTCCTGCCTTGTTGAACTTCCTTTCTTTTTTTCTGTTTTCTTTGTGTTCCTATTTTCTTTGTTGTCCAGGAGGTGATGTGCACACTCCCTTGAGAGGAGCTCCTCCTTTCCTTGTTTCAGCTGGGGGCTGCCACCAGCTGGATGTCCCAGCAGA
Organism: Dendrocincla fuliginosa; assembly: GCA_035047845.1. NCBI lineage: Eukaryota > Metazoa > Chordata > Aves > Passeriformes > Dendrocolaptidae > Dendrocincla > Dendrocincla fuliginosa. The sequence continues at coordinate 4,215 of JAWWMO010000283.1, read as the reverse complement.
CTAGCCTCTGGCTGCCGGCATTCCCTTTTACCATCCCTGTTCCAGGGAAGCCATTTGTGGCAGTGACTTCACGGACCCTTCACAACTGAGGTGCAAGGGACAATCCTTTTTATTAATGGCTACACTTGAGTATTTAGACTTTTCCCCCCACCCCGAAGGCAGTTACAGTAACCGAGGTGGTTACATAAGAGAGGGAGTTACATAATGGAGGTGGTTACAGTAGCATAAAACACATTGTACAGAATTAACCCTTTCCCTACAGTCCTACGGGGTTATTGTTATTATTCTTTCTCTACTGAAGACTGGTGAATTTGGGGAGCAAAAACCTGCAAAACATCAAGCAGAATCTGGCAAAGGAGAAAGGTGAGCTGAAGACCGAGGTCCATGACTTGCCCAATATTGTGAAGTCCACCTCTATAACCAATCACAGGACAAGCAGAACCATCACCTCTTTGTATTTATGAATCCTTTTTCCATCCTCAAGTGAAAAAAATTATGCAATCTTTTCAAGAATTTGAAAACAGGATAAAGTGACTTAAGTACAATTTGACACTATTCCATCCCAGTTTAACAAATTCCATATAAATTCTATATAAAAAGTCTGGACTTTAATGGGATCAAGAGATGACACAAAGATGCAAAAATATTCAGGAAATTTAGAGACCATGAAGAGATGTCAAAGCAAAACAAGAACTCAGAGCCCTAGAATGGCTTTGGGACTTCATGAAGGAGGAGAATATATGTGAGGTGCCATTTCCTGAACTAAACAGGCAAAACCCAAACAATGCAGAAGGTGGTCCTCTATTGCCACACTTCTAGCAGCAGAGGGAACAGAAGGACAAGTTATCTGTTATTACTTCTTGAATCTGTTGCGTTCCCAGATGATTCCCATTACTCTAGGAAGTGAAACAAAATACAAGATGTCAAACTGACAGAGAATTATATACTGCAACTGTGATCTCTGAACCAGTATGCTGGAATCCATGTCATCCTCTTTAATTAACATGTGCAGAGGACCCAGGAGGGAAACTGAAATATAAAGAATCATTTTGCAGCTACAACTGGGCACAAACACAGCAATAACTATAAAAGTGGATACTGGATGCAAAGTTTCTTAGAGCTATATGGATTTGAGCTGCTAAGCTTTCAGTTGAAGACATTATGTCAACAGTCAGAGACAAGTTTATCAAAAAATTGCAGATCCATCTTGGAGTTAATTTCATGTGACACACAAAGAACAGTCAAGTCTATTCTTTGTTAAGCAATTATATAATGCAGGAGAAGAGGAAAGGAAAATATCTCCTTTATTTCTATCCCTTTATCCTGGTTTTTTGTGCTAGAGGATGACACTTTCTTCCATGAAAATTCTACAAACACACAATCCTGGTTTTCAAACAGAAATTATAAAATCTCTATATTTATTTTTCAGGAGGACATTGGCAGCCTGAAAAGAATACTTGATCTCAGATGTCTCAGAGTTGGAAGCACACAAAAGGTTTTTAAAGCCGTGAGTTGAGAGGACTGGTTATTCTCTCTGACCCTTCTTACAGTGCTTCAACTCTCTGATGTTTGAGAGAAAATGGGAGTCTTCAGAATATGGTACAGAATCACAGCACCTCATTCAAACTCCATGGAAGAACTGAATAGCAGATCCTACATACCTCATTGCAAAGGAATTGAAAATCCTCTGAGGAGTTCTCTACATTTCTGTGAAGTTTGTGTTTGTGCTTGGAAAGGCTGGAGGAGGTATGTTTGTGATCTAAATCCCATTCTTGCATTTGGTAACTACAGCCACAGTCCAAGGTCTCTACAGTAGCAGCAGATTGACAAGTTTAAAGTGCCAATAAACCTAAAAGATGAAGGATGCAAAATCATCCTTAGGAATTCCTGCTAATGTCACCCTACCAGGATTACCACTGAACATACATCTGAGCGAATCAGCACAGCCAGGTATGGAGAACAGCAAAACTATACCTTTTGAAAACTGAATTTCAAATCATAGACAATTGGTAAGACTTCAGAAGAACTAAACAATTTAATTAAATGTATGAAGCAAGGAAGATAATCTGATCTTTTCAAAGTGCAAACTAAGGAGTTGTAAACAGGTACAGTAACACAAGCATGATATGCTTCTCCCGTCTTGGAATTAGAGTATACTAGATTGCTCCTATTCTTTATTTCCAGAATATTTCAGAATAGAATCTCTCCAAAGCTCTTGTAATAATAATAATCCTTTTTGCTACTGCTGAGTCCTGAGACACACAAATCTTATGTGTCAAACAGAAATTCACAGTCAGGACAAGAGAAGCCAACAATTCCAAGACCCAGTCCTGCTGTCCTATTTGCTGGACAGCATTTCCTCCTTCCAGATTCCAAGTCAAAATATTTATAGGAGTTTTATTCACATAGCTAGGAACACTGCAGATATTTCTAAATATATCCACGAGCCCAATTGGGAATCATGCACTCAGTCAAGTTTGCCAGACAATGCTTTGCCAAAAATTTTTTGACCTACGAAAGAGGAGGAGGGAGTTGAATGTGCAAACCAGAACCTATAAAAGTGCTGGTAGGATAACTTTGTTCTGTCTCTGTGAAAAGATTAAAGGTAAGAGTATGGAGGGTTGGGTACTGGAAGAATTTCACTGCATTCCTACTTCTTGTAGAACTGCTTTCCTTAAAGAACTGTGTGCATCAAAAGGCATTTTGATTCTGCATTCAAGTCACCAGCATATTTTTGCCCTATGACTTATCCTTGGAAGTCTGTGCAAAGATAAGAAGGAAGTTGTCATTTCTCTTTTTCAGTATTGACCAGCTTCCAGCCTCAGAGCCAGCTTGTGTCACAAGAGGTAAGACTGATTTATCTACTCCATAGGAACAGACTCCAAGTTGGCTTTTTTTATGCACCTCTAAGGCCACTTTCCATACCCCTTTATATCTCTGCACACTGATGCAGTGCCATTCCACCTGAGCTGTGCTGTCTAAAAGAGAAAATTTCTGTTCATAACTGGGTTGGACGCATTTGTTTGGCACCTGTTGGGAAACAATTGACCTCTTACAGACAGAACTCTTAAGAGGAGATTTCTTGTAAACAGAAATCTAGGAAAGAGAAGGTCAGTGACCAGCACGTGTATAGTTAAGATTTTGTCAAAACCCTCTGAATGTTTTTTAGTGAGTTTTTCTCTTTTGGTACAAGGTAATCTAAAAGGATCAGCCTGAGCTGAAAAAGGCAGAACAATTGGAGATGACAAAAGTGATTACTGAGAGAAAGTATTTGCATAGACAACTCATACCTCTGCTTCAGCTTACATCACATCTTTTTGCTTACGTTGCTCCATCCCTATAGTTGCTATAAATTACATGGTCTAAAATGGACAAGAGAGAAAGAATATAAATGGGTTTTCATAATTTCAATAAGATGACTTTTCTTGCTATTCTGCTTCTGCTTGGTATCTCTGCTGCATCTTTGATTAGTATTAACTTTGCCAATCAATCCAGCTTTGCTGTATAGCTTACTGAAAGACTATGAGATCTAAAGAACTGTAAATGTATATTGGAATAAGGAAAAGAAAACACTTAAAATAACCTTCATCAAAGAAACCCATTTTACTTGAGATTGAAGTAAATTAAGAGACATCTAGGATGAAAAGCAGGTAAGGCAGACAGGGAGATCATAAGAGTAGGCAGAGGAGAACACTACCAAGACTCGAGTCTCTGGTACAAAGGAATTCCTTCCTTCCCTCAGCATCATCTCTCCACTTCAGTGCCGTGCCTTGCTGCACCCAGTAAACCACAGCCATGTCTTCAGATGCTGAGATGGCCATCTTTGGGGAGGCAGCTCCTTACCTCCGAAAGTCAGAAAAGGAGAGAATCGAGGCCCAGAACAAGCCTTTTGATGCCAAGACATCTGTCTTTGTGGTACACGCAAAGGAATCCTATGTTAAAAGCACAATCCAGAGCAGGGAATCAGGGAAGGTCACTGTCAAGACTGAAGGGGGAGAGGTGAGTAAACGCAAGATTCATAAACAGCCTTTCATTCCCACTCTGGTTCTGAGCTGACATGCATGTACCTTCCTGGCTCTGACAGACCCTGACCGTGAAGGAAGATCAAATCTTCTCCATGAACCCTCCCAAGTACGACAAAATCGAGGACATGGCCATGATGACCCACCTCCACGAGCCTGCTGTGCTGTACAACCTCAAAGAGCGTTACGCAGC
>JAWWMO010000282.1:0-15806 GCA_035047845.1 Dendrocincla fuliginosa | reverse complement strand
TGGCCTTGGACACTTGCAGGGATGGGGCAGCCACAGCTTCTCTGGGCAACCTGTGCCAGGGCCTGCCCACCCTCACAAGGGAGAATTTCTTCTCAATATCTAATTTAAATCTACCCTCCTTCATCATAAAGCCACTCCCCCTTGTCCTGTCACTGGGGTGCTTTGTCATGTCATGTCATCCCACGAAGGTGATTCAAAGGGAGCTTTAGGAGAATCCATCAACTGTGGAGTGTAATTAAGAAACACGCAAATCTTATTTCCATGTATTGGTCTTGCTCCTCCACTCCACCCAGTCCACATGGATTTGGGAGACACTTAAATCAATGGCAGGTCAGCAATGGGGAAGTTCCCCTCGTGTTGTTCTGAGATGACATCAGGTCATGATTAATGAGTGATGACAGGAACCCAGGTGAGTCCTGGCTCCTGTCATGTTTATTCTCTTCAGATCTCTGCATTTTGGATAGACCTGCTTAAATACAGCAGGTAATTGTCAGCTGGTCCAGGGCAGGATTTTGCTGTTGCAATTTTATGCCTTTAACAATCGTGGAGTCTCCATTTGCTACCACAGAACTAATTAACAAGCCAGTTAAAGCACGTGGGGTTTGACATGGGAGCAACAGAAGGGGCAGAAATTAAAGCACTATAATTAATTATGTTTGCCTCTCAGAGCAAGGCACTGGTGTCCTGGGATTTTCTGTCTGTCTTCGCTCCCTTTGTTCATCTCCCTTGTTGGCAATAATGCAACACTTGTAGAAATTAATTTAGTAGAAATTGATTAAAGGTGGACATTGTTTGCCCAGGAAAGTAATTGTCTATGACATCTGGAGATGGGAGAGATGTGCATGCTCATCTTCTCTTCTTGAGCTGGAAGTGTTAGGGTAGAGGAAGTGATCTCAGCCAGAAACCATGGAAAGAAGGATAAATAAAATCAAGGTTAAACAGAAGGAAAGTGAGTTCAGCAGCAGCATCCAGTGAGGGAAAGAACCTCATAGAATCATGGAATGGTTTGGGGTGGAAATGGACTTCAAGACCATCTTATTTTCAACTTGCCTGCCATGGGCAGGGACACCTTCCACTATCCCAGGTTGTTCAAAGCCCCATCCAACCTGGTTTTGAACACTTCCAGGGATAGGGCAGTCACAGCTTCTTGGGAAAATTTCAAGTGTCTCTCCACCCTCAGAGGAAAGATTTTTTCCTGATATCTGACTTAATTTTACCTTCTTTTAGCCTAAAACCTTCCCACATCACTAGTTCCATAAGGCTAAAGGATTACTCCTGACTGAGCCAACCCAGATAAAAAACACTCATACCTTGGTTCATATTTGGGTCCAATGTCTGGGCCTTGATATTTCTTGTCATTAGTAACAGTTTTGACTTTGGCCTTCATTCCTCCTCCAGTTTATTCAGGTAAGACAGTACTGTCCAAGGAATAGGTCAAACACATCTTGAGATTCATCCTGTTTTAACCTGAGTGAGAACAAGTATTTCCTTTATTTATTTATCCAGTCTGAGCAGCCTGGTCTGGTGGAAGGTATCTCTGCCCATGACAAGGTGTTTGGAATGAGATGATCTTTAAAAACCCTTCCAACTCAGACCATTCCATAATTCTATGATTTTTCCTTCTAATCTTGTATCACTATAAGATAAATATGAGGGCAATCTCTCCAGTCCGATGGTTTCCCTGGTTTGTGTCCCATTCTTGGCACACCCTCAATGGATGAAGAAGTCTGTCCTCCTTCATCCACTTCTCATGCAACGAAAATGAGAGTAGGAGATGAGGGAGTCCAGGATCACAGCAGAAACCAGGGATTGCTCTGCAGTTTGACATCACACTCATGAGCTGATGGAAATTGTCTCAGTCTGAAAGCCAAGTTTAGCAGAGGCTCCGATGACTCATCCGGCCACGTACAAGAAAACAGGCAAGGAAGGAAAGGTGATTATAAGGCAAATAGGGAAAGGTGATCATAGGAAAACACAGAGGGCAAAACCTAAGGCCTGAAATTACAGATGGAAAGTAAGAAGACCCTGTTCTGGTAACCAAGATCCCAACTGTCTCAAAAAACTTGAGCAATTTTTCCGATATTAGTGGGGTCTGAGATCTCAAATGAAAGAGAGCAGAGCAAAAATCAGAAGGAAAAAGTTGGAAATGCTGCAGCTCCATGAGGGATTATAAAAATTGGTTCTTCTCTCTCACATATAATTTTATCTCTCTATTTCTTTAATATTTATTCTTTTTGTCAATCAGACAAATTACTCTGAAGTATTTTTAACACTTTTTCAGAGTACCATCTGTTTGTAGGATAATTTCCCCCAAGTCCTTACAAGGCTTGTAATAACCCCTTCATCTTAACTTTTATTATTTGGTTTCCGACTGCCTTATCTCCCAAGCAACAGCATGGGGAAATACGTGAATTAACAAATAGCAGTTCCCCACTATTGCTACTGAAATTAATCATCAAAACTGGATTAAGTTTCAACTACCTCATCAGGGCACAATATTCACACAGGTTTGCATCAGTTTGGGATGCAGTCACGAGAACAGAAGGGCAGGAGCAGGTTCAGGCCAAGCACATCCTGTCTCCAAAATAAGTCAAATATGGATGTCTGGGAAAGAGTAAGAACAGAACAGGTAGAGATGATCTAGACAGACTTGATTTTCTCCCATTTTCTGACCATTTTTAGTTCCATGCCTGAGCTTGTCTCTTTATTATTTATTATTATTAAGTCATTATTTATAACTTGCCCGTTTATTGATCTGCAACAGGATTTTTTTCTGAGGGTTCATCCAACCTCAAAAATTGGCTTGAACTCAAGTTGCCATCTTGCAACAAAAAAATCCCTTGAAGAAGCTTTCCAGATCTATAGCTGTAGTGGTTTGGGCAGGGATGGAGTTAATTTTTCTCATCGCAGCTTGTACAGGGCTCTGTTTTGGATTTGGGATGAAAACAGTGTTGATCTTACACATCAGCAAGGTTTTTTTGTTTCTCACACTGCCCCACCAGCGAAAAGATTGGGAGTGCAGAAGAAGCTGAGAGGGGACAGAGCTGGGGCAGCTGATCCTGAGTGGCCAAAGGGATATTCCATACTAGATGATGTTATTCCATATCAAATGATATCCTGCTCAGCAATAAGAGCTGGGAGAAGGAGTAGCATGGCACTTCCTTTTGTTCAACTCAGGAATTGTCACACTTTTACCTTCTTGATTCTTTTCCCCATCCCACTGAGAGGGAGCAAGGGAGAGACTCTGTGGGGCTGAGATTGGGATTAAACCACAAGATCTTCTTTTAAAAATCATGTCCTTTTGCCTGTTTTGTATCTGCCTTCCAGCCATTGCACTTGTTCACCAAGTTCTAGCACAAGAGATGGTGACTGGTCAACCCTCGTCCAACTTCCCTAAAGGCTTATGGTCTTACAGCAGTAAGAAGGTGACACACATCTCATGAAAAAGAGGAGAAAGATGGGATACCTGGGGCTGAAGAGTAGAGGCAAACTTTTAATATATGTATATATGCAATACTGAGGGTGGTTAAAACAGGTTATTCCATGCACCCATCACACAATATTCTGTCTGAGCAAAGAGGATATTTGGTGCTGTTACAATATTCAAAGTGGTACTTAGCCTTCAAAAACACCCAAATCACCTTCCAACTGCTTCTCCCTCCTCTGTCAAGGAAGATAATCCCAAATATATGGCAGATCTGTGCTGAGACTGAGAAAATGTACCCATAGGACATAATAACAGCACTTGCCTCTGTCATCCATGAGATAAAGAACATGGGCCCTGTGCTCGACCTTGTTGGGAACCAAACTCCCAATTATATGATGGTTTCCACACTTCAGTAGCAGCACCTCTGATGTTCACTTTCCCATGCTGGATTAAACATTGTATGAAGACATTGCCTTTCAGATTCTTTTTGCTGTATTTTATAAATTTGCCTGCTCTGCAAAAAGCAGAACAAGGATTTTGTTCTTTTACTGTCACTGTGAGACAATGTCAATAGATAAGCCTGTGTTAAAACTTCAAGCTCATATTATTTAGGCTTAATTCAATTAAACTTTTTTTTGTGCTTTTGTTGGCAGTTTTCTTTTAAGGTCATTTAGTTGGACTTTTGCTACTTAATATATGGGAGTGCTTCAGTTGCCAAAAATCCAAGGTGAGTCAAAGGAAAAGGCTGCTCAGGTAGATCAGAGGATGTGCCAGCAAACCACCAACCTCAGCCAAGTCTCTGCTGCCAACCCCGAACAAAGATTCTTTTGTCAGTTCATTGGTTTATCCATGTCTTCTCTTTAGGGGTGCTCTGGCCACTCGCAGAGAAGGGGGGAACTCAACTGAGATCAAGAAATCTCAGTGGTGTGTAAAGGCCACAAGAGCACTGAGAGTTTTCCAAGGGACAACATTTATTTGTTATTTATTATGAATTTTTTTTCCTCTGGCCAAAATGTACGAGTTTTAAGAACAGCAAATATATTTATATATATATATATATATATGAAAATCATAATAAGGCATTATGGGAGGAAGGTTGCTTTACAAAAACACATAATCATAGAATGGTTGGAGTTGAAAAGGACTTTTAAAGGTCATCTAGTCCAACCCTCCTGCAGTGAGCCGGGACACCTTCAAACAGACCAAGTTGCTCCAAGCCCTGTCCAACCTGACCTTGAACACTTCCAGGGATGGGACATCTACCACCTGTTCCAGTGTTACACCACCTTCACCTTAAAAATTTATTCCTTATATATAGCCCAAATCTTCCTTTTTTAAGTTTAAAGCCATTACCTCTTTTCCTGTCACACTAGTCTTGTTACCACCTTTCTTATAGACCCCCTTTAAGCACAGAAGGGCTTGTACAGCATCCAATACTACCCCTCTCAGAGCTGCCTTCACATCAGAAATGAGATTTGCATTTTGGATGAGGTCTAAGACCTGGAAGACCACCTGGCCAAGAAAACCCAGGAAGAGGAGGGTGCTTGAAGCTCAAACTGGTTTTGAAACAGGCTGCAATACTTAGAGTCATGGAATCATTAAGCTTAGAAAAGACCTCCAAGATCCTCCAGTCCAACCTTTGGCCAAACACCACTCCAGCCTCACTTTTGGTGGGTTCGTGCACTGAGATACAGAATACACTGGAAAAGGTTTTAGTACAACCTCAGCAAACCCAGGAATCACTGGCTGCCAGCCCAGGTGTATTAACACTCTTGCCAAGTGCTGACCTGTCTGTCACAAAGACCTCTGGGTCTGCCACAAGGTGGAATTAATTGGAGGGAAAGTTCTCCATTGATTTCAGTGGGATCTGCATCACATCTCAGTGTTGGTGCCTTAAATGCACATTATATAGCTTTTAGTAAAGCTTTTTAACATTTTGGGTAGAGCTTTGGTCTGTTAACACCTCTGTACAAGATTCGTTTCGTATTGTTTAATATTTCTCATCAAGAATTTCAATAGATGGAGATTTTTTTAGCAAAGCAGAGAATATCTTTGTAGAGAATGTACCCAGAAGACCATAATAGACAGATTCTTTGATATATCCCAGTCCAAACAACCCAAGGAGGATTCAGAACCCTTGAAACCTGTCCAAGCAGAACAGAGGACCGTGATGAAGACAAAGATGGGAGGAAGGAGGGGTCTTGTATGGCCACCAACTCAAATCCAGGAGGTGTGCTTGAGGGAGGTCCAAGGGGATGGACAATATTTGGGCTGGGAGTATCCCATGATGGAATGGTTAAATATTATAATTAGTTAGCATTATCAAATTATAGAAACTTATGCTGTGGGAGGGGCAATGTGCCGTGTGTATATTGTGCCCTTAAAGGACTGCTCTTTACCTTTCTATTCTAAAATTGTCCAGAGAATTATTTCCCCATTTTTAGGCAACAGGGTGAAGGAGGGGCCACTTCTGAAGTGACTTATCAGAGCCAAGGTAGTGTCAAACTCACTCTTTGCTTTCATTGCTCCAGGTCTAAAACTGGAGCTGGCAGTAAATACCTTCAAATATCAGTGGAAGTCTTAAATTCAGGTGATTTAGGGTGTTTCTGCAAACAGATATTCCCAGTGGCTTGGTTGGTGTCACTGCAGAACAGTTTCTTGCATATTTCTGTTCCTGAAAAGATGACCTGTAATAATGTGAGATGGGGACATCTGGAATTGTAGCAAAGACCAAACCTTACAAAGTCCAGACACTGAGGTGTTTCAGCCACCTCCCAGCTCGACTTTCTCAATATCCTACTGCTTTTTTCTTGACTCTTCTTGAGAAGAAGAATTTCTGTGATCTAAATGGAAAGCAGAAACAGTCACACCTAACCAGGAGCTGACTGTGGACAAAGGTCACGAATAAACAGTCAGGGTTTGCTGGCATTGGATGAGATGTCAAAGCTCTTCAGGGCTGCCCTTTCAAGCTCCATTTGGATCTCACTTGATGTATTTTAAAATGACCAGAGAAGATGTTAAATTGATGATGTTTATATTAGAAAAAGATATTTCAATATGGATGAGAATAGACAAATACCACTGTGTGAAGAGTTCTAACTGTGTTCAGTCGTGTACAGGAGTAGCTCTGAGAAACCTGCTTGTCAGAACCAGTGCAGAAGGCCTTTTTTCCCTCAAAATATGTGTTTCTTTGGAGAATGAATAGTAGCAAACGGAGGATTGTCATGGAATCTCCTTCTTTAAAGGAAAAGACAGGAGGAGAAAATAATGCAAATCAGAGTGGAAGAATCCCAAGAAAATTGCACTGATTTATACAGAAGCAGATCAACTAAATACCAAGAAACATATGCAAGGCAGTAAACTGTCATAAAATAGCACTAAAAATGAACTTCCTACTAAAAGATGGACTTCCACCAAAAGATGGAAAAAGTGAGGCAGACACCTTTATTGTCCCCCTGGGTTTGCAGTGGATGAAGTAGAAGCTCTTGTTGCTAGCACAGACTATGGTGACAACATTTTATTAATCTCTTCACTTTGATTATTTCTCTGTGAAGTGTTTAATTGACTCCCTTTTGCCTATACAGGCAGACCTGTATATTCCTGGGATATTTGGATAATTCATTACCATCCTGCTGAAGAAACTCGTTCCTGGATCTTCTGTGGATTGTATCATAGAATCATCACAGAAGGGCTTGGGTTGGAAGGGACCTTGAAGACCACACAGTTTTAACCCCTCTGCCATGAGCAGGGATGTCACCAACTAGACCAGACTGCTCCAACCTGGCCTTGGACACTTCCAGGGATGAGGCAGCCACATCTTCTCTGAGAAACCTGCACCAGGGCCCTCACCACAAGCACAGAAAAGAATTTCTTCTTGAAATCTAATCTAAATCTCTCTTCTTTTACTTTAAATTGCAGACATCATCCACCTAATTCATGTGTGTGGTGTAGAGATGGAATGCTCTGAGAAAGGAGCAGATTTACATTTCTGTGCTTTATTATTAAGCTCTATATCGGATCTTCTTGCCAGTTCAGCATCTTGAATGCCCCTTCCCATCAATGCTAAAAGAAAAACTGCTATAGGAGAAGGGCATGGTGTTTTACATTCCCAAGTTCATCTGTGATATGCTGTTAAACACAGATTGAAGTATAAGATGCAATTATTCTGGAAGCAGGGAATGATAATAGGATGGCTGTACCTGACCTGACTTTGAAGCGTGGTTAAAACCTGTTAAGAACAAGAAGAAATTTGGCTCCCTGATGTTCGTTTTCAGGGCTAAAAAGTGAATCGCAGAGTAAACCAGAAAAAATATTCTCTTATTACCAGGAGTTATTCAAAGATTTGATGGAGATATGCAACAGGGAGGTGAACTGCAAAATCAAGTGATAGATCCAGGGCAGCACAGTTGAAAATCTCATTGTGAGCTTCTTAAAATGCTGTTTTTTCTTAAGTGCATTGAGCGCTTTCGAAACCTAAAGATGGAAAAAGCACTCACTGCTATTATAAAAGATTCCTCAATAATTGATTCACTATGCTAATCCCACAACAAAATCAACCTATATTCTTCTTTCAGTCTCTGCTACTCAAAACTATGCACAGAAATATTAAAAAGGAACTGCTTGAAACATTCTACATGAAAAAAAATCCCCAAACTTATTTTTCTGGTTGCTGTATCTTTGTTTATCTATTTGTTCTTAGTGTGTGGTTACAATTATTTTATTATCTCCTTCTTTCCTAAGTTCCAGTTTTTTCTCAGTATGATGGTCAACATTTTATATCAGAAAGCCAACCTTTCCATTTCCAAATTCCAAAGAGCAGGAATGACGTGGATTTAGGAAGCTGTATTTTTGTGGCTCAATGTATGGGCAATGTCCATAATCATGTGGTCCATCTTCCATCAGTTTCATACCCACTGACCACATCAGGACCACTGGACCTGTAAAATTCCATCGTACAGAAGCTTCGTCAGTGCATCCAGTTCTCCTCCATGGAGAAAATAAAACCAGAAAAAGAATCACTCCCAAACCAAGGTATTTTTTTGCCAAATTGAATCAGACCTGTGGTCTTCTTGAGCCTGGATTAGAATAATTACCTTGGGGAAGGATATAGAATGTATTTTTTTAGAGAACTAGAGGGAAAAACTACATCCCAGTGTGGTGGTCTAGACACCAGACCAACCCTTGTCCTCTTTTTTCCCCAGGACTTTTAAATTCAGAGAAAAGCAGGTAGTTCCCTTGCTGAGAAAGCCCAGCCATGGAAAAGGCTGTATCTGCCTCTAGAGCCCACACTAGAGGCAGTGGGTATGTGAATTATGGAATCCTGGAATGGTTTTGGGTTAGAAGGGACCTGCCATGGGCAGGGACATCTTCCACCAGATCAGGTTGCTCCAAGCCCTGTCCCAGCTGGCCTTGAACGCTTCCAGGGATGGGGCAGCCACAACTAATAAGGACACATCATTTGTCTGGGGCACAGTGAGCACTCCCTGGAGAGATCCATAAAGCACAGCTTCTACCTACAGCACAGGGAATTTTGGGCTGGCAGCCAGAGCAACTAAAGGCTCCAACAGCTCCTGTGGACCTTCAAGCTCAGCAGAAGTCACTACTTTGCAGAAAAGCAAGTTCTAGTCATCAGTAGACCCACCACATCTTTATAATTTTGTATTCCTTGGCCTCTGTTGCATTTTTTCTATTTCATCTCGTGTCTCATCTCATCTCATCACATACCACATCTCATCTCTAATTCATGAAAGAAAAATCATCTGGCCTGTCACTCAGGGAAGGTTGTTGACCCCCATGTCAGCCCACGCTGCTTTGTCCATGTTGTACCACCAGGAACATCCAAATGGCTGCAGGAACGACCTTCCTGTTCACAGTGAGGGATGTGTTTCTAACACAGAAACAACACCTGAAGACATTATAGGCAGGATGAAGTTTCCCAGTCCTGTCTCGGCAGTTAGCAAGTCTTTGACAGGGAAAATAAAAGATCTGATCGGTTTGGTTTAATATTTATCAAATAAAATCCAGATGAGCTCTTGCTGCTTGGTTGGCAGAGCAATAACTCAGAACTGCCAAAATCCCTGAGGTGAGACCCCTCTTTGATTACACTTGCAAGTCAAGTCCTGCATATGAATTGTCACGCCGTTATCAGGTTTAAAGCCAGTTTTGTAGATCCCATTTCTCATAATTATCTGCAATAACGCAGAGCAAAAACTGATTTGTCAATTGTTTCCCCTGTCAGCTGAAATATTTTCAGCATCTCCCCCTTCCCTCCATTTTTTCAAGCAATCAGGTGAATTTATAGGATTTAACTGCAACTTGGAGACTATTTTGTGAGACCAGGAGTCATAAAGCAAACCTTATGTGCATTGGTAGATACCCTACAAACCTTATGATGGTTTTTGTGCCTTCAGGGGTGGGGAGAATGCAATGGTTTGACTGAGAAGAAGAGAAGGGAAAGAGAGACATGCAGAAAGCAGGTAGGACATGAATAATTTTTGAATCATTTAGGTTGGAAAAGACCCTTAAGATCATTATTGCACCTTGTAAAGATTCACAGACCGTGGAAGCTGCTCATCATGAAAATGCAAATGACTTCGATCTGGAGAGACAGCAAAAAAATTAGTTAAGAAGTCGCCAGAGTTGCCAGGAGAAGTGTAAAAGCAGATCATCACATCACATCACACACAACCAGCTTGAAACAGGCACTGATTTTTATATGAACTCAACTGCCATGTGAGGAAGAGAGACATTTTAATGGGCAAAGGGGAAGGAGACAGTGAAAGAAGGGAAGGGGAAGAAGTGTTAGGAAGGGATATAGCACCTCTTTTTCTTGACATGATAACTTCTTTTTCATTTCTTGATGATGCTGAGCACACCTGAGGGACACTCCACGGTCATGAAAGTCAAAGAAATTGTCAAAATTCAATCATTAAGTGCATATTTGATTTCAAACATGACCACATCCTCCTGTTGGGAGGATGGGACGTTTGAGATACCTGTCTGAAAGGCCACTCTCATGCAAGTGGGAAGGGATATCAGAAAGCTATTCTAGGATGGTGAGGATTATTATCCATATTTTATTTGGGAATTAATCTCTGAATTTAATTCCTACTATGCTTTGTGAGGGTGAGAAAATAATTCAGGCAACGTGCACCACCTTGCAAAGGGGTGGCCACAAAACTTGGCTACCCTGCAAGATTTTAGGGGTGTTGGTGAGATCTCTGTCCTCAGGTTCTTTTCACTGTTAGGGAATATTAATAGGGCCATCATTTCTATATATTCAGAAAAAGGATAGGAGTTACAGATCCCCACACTTCACACACAATTCCTTTCAGCCTTCAGGGATTTGATTGAGGTTTTATGGCTGACTGAAATATCCACAAGGAATTTTGCACCTTCCTTTTAACAGCCAGGATGACACCTGCCAAGGAATTATTGAATTAAAGTAAGGGCATTTGCCTGTTCCTGCTCTGGAATATTAAAAGAAAATAGAGGTGAAGGAGATGATGAGTGAAAGAAGAAGAAATAAAAGACCTTGGACATAGGAAAGAAAGCAAACAACTACCCCCAGAATAAAACTCAGGTGAGCTTTTTGTTTTGTTTCGTTTTGTTTCGGGATGGGATTTTTTTGAGGTAGTGCCCATTACTGCTGAGATTGCATTTAGCCGGAATGGACCAATCCTGATCATAAAACAGTGCCTTCCTCTCAAAGAGACTGACAATCACAGTATAAATCAAGGAGAGTCTGGCACTTAATTCCATCAGAGTTCCTTAAATCTTTCCCCAGCAGGTGCTGAGCTCAGCTGCTGCTCCAGTGCTCTTGTTTGGCTGCAGGACATCAGGGCATGAAGCCCCGTGGTGGAGGAAACCACCAGTCTTGCTGGCATTTGATACCCTCAGACACTCCCACAAACATCTGATTTTAGTCTTATAAACAACCAGCTGAGAAAGGAGGGTTGGGCACGTCTTCTTCATGAGGAGGACAGATTATTTCCCCAGTCCATGGATGGATTGAGTTGGGTTGCCCTTACTGGCTGGACTCTTCCAGGCAGCTTCAAGCTCAGTGTGTGGTTTCAGTGGAATTCATGTAGTAAATCCAGACCTACATTTTATTTCTTCTCTGTCAGGAAGATTCATTAGGTGCTGCAGCAGCCGTGCTCTTTCCTTTCCTCCAGAGAAGCCCTGCAGGTCTGTTCTGGGCAGCCTAAGTGGAGCAGACAGCTTCATAAACTCCTTCATGATTGACTTGGCACTGAACGAGCCTGTCAGGAGACACAGTTTGCTGTAATCAATACCTCCGGTGACGCCGCTGAGCTCTTCTCAAAAAGGTTGCAACTCCTCTGGTGTTGCCCATTAGTGGTCTGGATGAGACAAGCAGAGGCTTTTGATGTTTTTATGTATTCCCTGAGTAAAACCTCACACCAAGTGGCTTCCGTGTTTTTCCTGTCTGAGTTTCCAGGAGGCATCACCTCCTTCCACGTTGCCCTGGGGACAAGCATCTGTTCTGTGACCTCACTGGTCCAGGCTCCTGGTTCTAGTGTTCTGAGAGGAGGCAACAGCAAAACTGGGCAACCTCCAAGTCCATTTTACAAACGGATTAGTTCAAGATGTAATCTGCCTTTCTTTTCCCTTTCCTAAAATGTCTCTTGCACTGGTTTATTCCCATACTCAGCTCTGGGTTTGATGTCTTGAGACATCCCCCTGCAAATCTCATTTCAGATGTCACCATTAATTGGCTTATTCTTCCCTTGTGAGTTCTGTTTTTCCTTCTCTTCTGGATGCAAGTTCAAAACACATTTTGTTTTTCAGGTCCTCCATAAAGGAGGGAGGGGAGGGGAGGGAGGGGAGGGGAGGGGAGGGAATCCTTCTAGCCCTCAGTTGAGAGCCACAAAGAGATGTAGTCCTGGAAATCAGCAGACATCAAATTTTTATCTAGGCATTTTTTATCCTTGGTCAGTCTTGACCAAGGAATTTCTTGGAGGATGCCCACAATGAACCAAACTCCACAGATTTTTGAGCTATGAGAGCAGATCCTCCACAGGGCTGTGCTATTTCGCAGCCACTGTCAGTCACTTCCTATTATAATTCACTGCATGTTCCTAATAAACAAAATGTTCTTGTTGTGAATTAAAAACTTTGGGCCCAATCCATGTCCAGAAAAACATCAGGAGTGTGAAAAATCCAAAACATCTGACGTGTTCCAGCAGGTTACTGGGCTGTTCCTCTTTTTCTCTGGTTTTTATTTTTAATTTTTATTAGAAAAATATTAATAACCATGTAGAAACAGAACAGAGTGTGCCACTGCTTAGCCAGCTAAGGAGTTTCTGTGCTGAAAGATCTCAAACAAGGGGGAGAATTCAGAAATTTGAGACCACTGGGTTTTAATCAGCCAACCCATAAGTCTCAAACAGCTTTGGGGCTCACCTGAAATGAGCAACTCTGAGTACTCTGCACATTTGGAGTGGTAATGGGGTTTGTCTCCCACCCATGGCCAGTGTCAACATAAGAAGGACA
The DNA here is from genome assembly GCA_035047845.1 of Dendrocincla fuliginosa. NCBI lineage: Eukaryota > Metazoa > Chordata > Aves > Passeriformes > Dendrocolaptidae > Dendrocincla > Dendrocincla fuliginosa. The sequence continues at coordinate 2,866 of JAWWMO010000282.1, read as the reverse complement.
TGGAACTGTTGGAGCAAATCCAGAAGACAGCCAAGAAGTTGATAAGGGGACTGAAGTACCTCTGCTATGAGGTCAGGCTGAGAAATTAGGGGCTGTTCAGCCTGGAGGGGAGAACATTGTGTGAAGACCTCACAGCACCTTCCAGGAGCTGAAAGGGGTCTACAAGGAAGCCAGAGGGGAACTGCAGGGATAGGACAAGGACTGATGGCTCCAAACTGAAACAGGGATGGTTTAAGTTAGATATACAGAATAAATTCTGTCTTGTCAGGGTGATGAGACTCTGGAACAGGTTGCCCAGAGAAGCTGAGGCTGCCCCACCTCTGTAAGTGTTGAAGGCCAGGTTGGATGGAACATTGAACAACCTGGGATAGTGTAAGGTGTCCCTGCCCATGTCAAGGAGTTGGAACTCCATGATTTTCAAGGTCTTCTCCAACTCAAATCTATGCAGACAGGAACATATTGGTCACAAACTCCCACAACTCTTCCTTGTGTGTCTAAACTTCTGTGTTGCTTCTTGTGCTCACGACTTTCATGGGTAATGTTTTGCCCAAGAGTCACGGCTTATCAAGGGCTGCTTTCATCTGCCAGCCTGCATCATGTAGGTTCAGTTATTCCTCCAGCAAACCCACAGTGCCATGGAATAAAACCTTCAGCAAAGTTTTTTCCAGCAAAGAGACAACATCTCTGGCTTGGAAAGTTCACAGAGGGCAGAATGCTGGAGGCTGGGAGAGTACAGTGGTGAGGCAGCAGCTTTTGCAGTCTTCTTGAAGCATCTGCTACTGCTCCCTGGAGGGAACAACACGCTGGAGTAGCCTGAGCTTTTGGACTTTGCTGGAGCATCTCTTCTTACAGTCATCTGTGACATCACTCCGAGACACAGCAATTTTCACCTTTAAATGCAATTATAAGTCATAAATACTCTCTTCTGCTTGCAATGAATTAAAAATTGCCACCTTCTCTTGAAGGTGTAGCCCAATGTTGAAAGTTCAGTCTCTCAATTGAGAATTTGTCAAAAACTGGAGGTGCCAGAGTACACACACAAAACAAATAGATAAATAATTAAACCTGGTAAATCCACAGGAGCCTTTTGCCAATTTTTGTTTCAGTGAAATGCTGCAGAAGTTGCCCCAAGGTCATAAGTCAAACAAAGACTAAAGAAAGCATTCCAGTTCCTAAACCATCCCAAGGAATAAAGAGAAAAGTGGTCCCTTGGAGACAGCTCAAGGCTTCTTAGGAGCCTCTAGAACTTTCCAGCAACAGACAGAGATTTCTCTCTCCCAAGTGGTTCTCCACAGCTCTGCCCTGGACCAACAGGCTGCACATCTTTGCCTTTTCTGAGATTTGGCCTGTGATTAATCCCAGATAAAGCCTGTCTTAAATCCCATATGAAGCCTGTCCTACCTCCCCTCCCCTGCCCAGTCCCCTGAAGATCCCGCTCCTGAAGGGAAGAATTATTTCCATGTGTCCCATTCTCTGATTCATCCACTGCTTTTTGCACTCTTTTTCCTGGAAGGATCACACTGTACTTGGGTATGAGGAGTTCCTGGTATATCAGGTATCCTAGTAGAGCAAACAAATGCTTGACCTGTTGATATCCATTTTCCTTCATTCCTCATCCTGAACTCAGAGTTCATCATTATTTTTTGTTATGTCTAATTAGTTCCTTCCTTCCTTCCTCATCTTCCTTTGTTCAGAACCAGGTACACCCCAAACCAGACAAAGCAGTGCAGTGTCATCTCACAAATCCTGCATCCACTGCAAGGGAATATAATTTAAATTAACTTTGTAATTGAGGGATATATCAGTGGGGCTGAAAGAGCCAGGATGGTGCCGAGAGGATTGGTGCTGATCTGCTAATTTTAAAGTAAGTCTTAATTCTTGTTGCAGCACAAAACCTCACACAGTTGGACACCTCTGAAAAGCACAACCAGATATTTTGGTGTATATGTGCTGCTTATTTCTTCTATCCCCACAGGACAGAAACTCTCTTTTCTTGGGATCTTTAGCCCTTCAGCTGAAGTTATAACTTTTCATTCAATTTGCCTTACAGGTATTTCACTTAATCATGGCCTGTTGGCCCCAAAGACATTCATTACACACCGAAAACACAGGCAGAGAAATGGATTTGGGAGGAATGAAATGTTTCAGAGCTTGGCTTTAAAGTTGTCACTTCTGAGTATAACAAAGTTCCTGGTCATGGAATTGTTTGACCAGTTGAAAAGTTATTATGTGTGTTGCTTGGAGATTTCCCCATTTATTGCATTTATTGTTTTTCTTGCCTGCTTTCTACCTGCTTCCAAAGAGATAAATGAGTCTAGGGGGCTGTATTTTAAAGGAAAAGAGGAAAAGAAGGGGAAAAGCAGCATAACCATCACTGACTTGCAAGGAAATTTGAGGCTCCTTCACATGATGGAAGGACAGGAGCAACAGGTCCAGAAACAGAAACCAGAAGGACCCAAAATAGTAGAAAGAAACAGAAGAAAGAATAGTTTCAGGTTGTTTTTTTTTGTTTGTTTTGTTTTGTTTTTTAACCTTGCCTGAAATTTTAAAGAAATGGAAAAGCTTCAATGGATTTTTGAAACTTTTTTAAAGCATTACTAGAAAGGTGTCATTTTCTAAGAAAAGAGATTTCTTTTCCTTTTTGATGTATATTAAGGATACAGAGCACGATGCAGCCAAAATGCACATGTTGGAGGAGGCAGGTGGAGAAGGAAAAGAGGCACCAGTGCTGGTGTTCTCCACCATGCAAGGTGCCTCCTCTGGACTTGCTCCAACAGCTCCATGGCCTTCCTGTGCTGGGGCCCAAACATTCTTGGTTGTTCTTTTTTCCTTTTCCTTTTCCTTTTCCTTTTCCTTTTCCTTTTCC
>JAWWMO010000281.1:4236-15816 GCA_035047845.1 Dendrocincla fuliginosa | reverse complement strand
CCAGGAGGGTTTGGATGATGCTCTGGGGCACAGGGGGTGACTCTTGGGGCTGGTCCTGTGCAGGGCCAGGAGTTGGGCTGGATGATCCTTGTGGGTCCCTTCCAGCTCAGCATGTTCTGTGATTCTGTGATTCCATGCCCAGCCCTCAGACATGCTTGCTGAGCCCACAGTGTGATGCTCTTCAACACATCCAGGCTGTGCTTGTAAAGAGGTCTTTGCAGTCTCTCTTTGCTCCTGGACTGCGCAGGAGCCCATCAGTGCTTCAGCCATCCGCCCAACTCTGGAAAGGGACTTAGGAACATTTTAGTCAAACATAAATTCATGGAAAGTTTGGGTTGGAAGGGACCTTAAAGTTCACCCAGTCGCACCCCTGCCATGGGCAGGGACACCTTCCACTAGCCCAGGTTGCTCCAAGGCCCCTCCAACCTGGCCTTGGACACTTTCAGGGATTCAGGGGCAGCCACAGCTTCTCTGCTCAGCCTGGACCAGGGCCTGCCCACCCTCACAGGGGAGAATGTCTTCCTAATCTCCAGTCTAAAGTTTTGCAAAGTTCTGTATCCCTTTTTCAAACTTCAGCCCAGCTCTCTTTTCCTTTGGGAATAGGGCATCAGGTCTGGCAACTCCTTTTTTTGGATTTTTCACTGCAGATCTCCCTTCTTAATTCTTTGGGCTTCCTAGGGGGGTGCTAAGTCACTTGGGAATATCTTGGTAAAGCAAGAATTAATGCCATTAGCAACATGATTATCATAGAATCATGGAATGTCCTCAGCTGGAAGGGACCCACAGGGATCATCCAGTCCAGCTCCTGACCCTGCACAGGCACCCCAACACTCCCACCCTGTGCATGAGAGCCTTAGTCCGCCCTACCCTCAGGGAGCCCTCTGGCCATGCATTAAATGTTTATTTACTCTGTTATTTACCCTCTTCTTACTCTAAAAATTTTGCTCTTTCATTTCGCTGAAGATGTTTTAAAACACTGATTTAACTGTAATGTCTCAGAATTTCCTTTAACCATATTCAGATATCTGTTCTCTGCTTCAAACTTTGGATTTTATTTTGCTTTGCACTGGAACCAGAATTGCTGTCACTGCTATGTGAGTATGTCATAAACCTACATAACTCTAATTTTTATGTCCCTGTTGCAAAATGACTTTGTGTTGTGCTTGCATTTTGAATTTGCTGGTGGAACAATTCCATTTGGATCAGAACGAGGGTCCTTGTACTATAATAAAATTTTATGCTTAATAAGAATACTTTTGGTTGTTGTGCGGGCACTGTGAGGTTTGGGATGTCCCAAACTATTCACTTTGTTGTTTTTAAGTGGCCAGGTGTTTTAGTGCTGTGATAAATAGGTACCTTCCTGTCACTCAGCCACCGTAATTGGCTTTTGAAATAAAGCCTTGTGCTTTTTGGAATATTTACAACCAAGTTGTGACATTTTCGACAGATCAGGCAAAGCTGCTGACGCGAAAAAGCTTATTTTTGTTGCTCTCAGCAACATGACCTCCCTGGCTGGGAAAGGAAAAGAAGGGATTTCTCTTCTTAGAGCTGACAACGAGGTTTCACATCCTTTCTCACATTCACAGCATCTTTCCAGTGCAGGGCAGTGATGGAAGCTGCACTCACAAGGATATCCCAGCACTGCACCTGCATTCCAACTCCAGGCAGGAAAAGTCTGGGCTTAGGGAATGTGTTATTAGGATTAGCTGCTGAATCATAGAAACATTGAATGGTTTGGGTTGGAAGGGACCTTAAAAATCATCCAGTACCACCCCCTGCCATGAGAAGGGACACCTCCCACTAGCCCAGATTGCTCCAAGCCCCCTTCAGCCTGGCCTTGGACACTTCCAGGGATCCAGGGGCAGCCACAGCTTCTCTGCCCAACCTGTGCCAGGGCCTGCCCACCCTCACAGGGAAGAATCCCTTCCAAATATCCCATCTCACCCTTTCCTCTGGCAGTGGGAAGCCATTCCCCCTTGTCCTGTCCCTCCTGCCTTGTCCCAAGTCCCTCTCCAGCTCTCCTGGAGCCCCTTCAGGCACTGCAAGGCCACAATCAGGTCACCCCAAAACTTCTCCAGGCTGAACAATCCCAATTTTCTGAGACTTTCTACAGTAGCTCAGGCAGCAGCAAAATTCCCACTTCTCCTTTTCATCATAGGATATTGAAAAGGGACCTGTTGTCCTTCTCATCCACTGTGGCATGTTCTTGTAGGACCACACACTGTGTGGCTGCATATAACCAGCCTTAATAAAATTAGATATCAACCATAAAATAGTTGTACTTCTTCTGTTCCTGACAGCGATCCCAGAGCTGCAGTCAGGGATAACCTCATTAAATGACTCAGAGCCTTTTTTGCTGTGGTCATGTCTAGAGGATCTTCCTGAGCTGCCACACGACACCACCATTTCTGCACCTGAAACTCTTGAGATTGTGTCTTTCTCTTGCTCAGACTCTATGCTGCATCTCCAGCAAAGTTGTGACAGGCACAACAAAAATCCACATCTAAGCTTTACACCTCCAGCTCTTCAGGAGTCTAAAATTCATGACAAAGGTTGAGCCCAGATAAAAAACTTCTTGAATTCGGGATCCAAGATGGAAATGGCCTGATGCTGTCAAACTGATCCTGTAGGAGGTAACCACAGAAACGCTCCCAGCGGCACATGGGGAAGATTCAAAGTTGCAAGAAGGCAGAAACACGCTGTGGGTTAGTTTTCCTGCATGCAGGGGCACCACCCTGGCACGGGGTTATTAATGACATGGCCTCCTTCTGTGCTTTCAAGGAGGTGATTCCTGCATGGATGAAGAGCCCCAAGGGAACAGGAGATGCTGCAGAGGCACAGGGAGCAGCTCCTGGTGGCTCTGGAGGTGTGGGCACAGGGGTGGCACTGCCCGGGGCACGGGGCTGTTCCACTGGAGTCAGTGGGATAAAGTCAAGGCTGATGTTGGAGAAGAGGCTTCGGCTTTGAAATATGGGAAGAGTCAAACGAGTCCAGGGGGAAATTCTAAACTGATCACAGGGCTGGAGCCCCTCTGCCATGGAGATGGGCTGGGAGTGCTGAGCTTAGGGGAGGGAAGGCTCTAGGGAGACCTGAGAGCCCCTTCCAGTGCCTAAAGGGGCTCCAGGAGAGCTGGAGAGGGACTTGGGATGAGGGATGGAGGGACAGGACAAGAGGAATGGCTTCCCACTGCCAGAAGGCAGGGTTAGATGGGATATTGGGCAGGAATTGGTGGCTGGGAGGGTGGGCAGGCCCTGGCACAGGTTGGGCAGAGAAGCTGTGGCTGCCCCTGGATCCCTGAGAGTGTCCAAGGCCAGGTTCCAGGTTAGATAAACTTGCAGCAACCTGGGCTAGTGGAAGGTGTCCCTGCCCATGGCAAGGGGTGGAACTGGATGGGCTTTAAGGCCTCTCCCAGTCCAAAACATTCCATGATTCCATGACACAGCCCTGATCTGAAGGTCAGAAAGGACCATCCCCTCACACCCCACCAGCACTCCCAGCACATCAGCTATTCCTGTAAATCCAGGCCATACTCAAATTCCCAAAATGTAGATTTGAAACAGTCCCTGTAAGTCTGAAGAACCCATTCTGCATTTTGTCTTTTTGCTTTAGGGATCCTGAGATCCAAGTCTCTTCTTTCCCACAAAATCTGTGCTACTTCTATAAGACACAAAACCACTTGAAGATGATTTTTGCCCACTTTGCAAGAGAAGGTACAATTCTGGAGCATCCATGGGCACATCACCATGACGCCCATTTACAGGTGTCTCTATTGACCAACTTCCATGTACAAGCAAGACCCAAATTAAAGGCGTCAAAATCAATTTACATTAGGAGTGGAGCCCTGTACTCCCCGCACTTGTTTTGATAATAACTAATGAATCATTAGGTGGGAATTGGAAGAGCAATCGTGTTTTAATTGGTTTCACAATATTGCTCTAAGAGTCCATGTACAGTTTAATTATATTGAAAACCACAAATCATTCATGTAAACTTCCTGTTAAGTGTTGCTGCTGTAACAGTGGCAAAAATAAGAAGAAATAAATCCACACACTCAAAAAACCACCTCAGATAATAAAATATCTCCCCAGCTCATCCTCCCTGCCTTCCATGGACCTTTGGAGTGAGAGGTGTGGCATCTGCTTGGGACCTGGACCAGGGAGCCATCTCCGTGCAAGGACACGGTCATTCTACTCCATGACTTGGCCATACCTGTCACCAACACACACGTTGTTGCTGTTTGGAGTCCCTGGTTTGGGATGACACCCCCAGACATGTCCTGAGCATGCCATGGTGCCCTGGGCAGTGCCCAGAGTTCCCTGTTTCTACCTTCAGATGACTGGGACAATGAGAGGACAACAAGAGGGCAATGTGGTACACAACCCATTTGCTCCACTGTCCATGGAAAACCCTGTTCAGCCTCAAGTTCTTTGCTCCCACAGGCAGGTTCAGCTGCTGGTGCTGGGGAAGTGTCACCTTTGGGCTAAACTGCCAGGTGTCTTCTCCCTAGGGCTGAACAAGGAGACAATCTTCTCAGGCTCCTGCAGCTTACCCTATGTCTTACTTTGGTTTGAGCTGCTCCAGCCAGAGGTGGCAGAGGCCAGAGCTCTGCAGGGTGCTGAGGAGACACTCAAGATCCTCCCCAGACCTAATTACAGAGCAATTAATGACATATATGAAGCGGTGTCAGAGACAAGGGTTTGGTGCACCCACAGCTTCTCTGGGACCAGGTGGGTGCAAAGCTTGGACAGAAGAATCACAGAATCACCAGAGACCTAGGGTGGTTTGGGTTGGAAGAGACCTTAAAGATCATCTGGTTCCCAAACCCTGCTAAAGGCTGCAACACCTTCCACCAGACCAAGAGCAGAGGACACCCAGGAAGGGCTCTGCACAGAGACCTTGTTCCAGAGGTTTTCCAGAAGGCCTGAACATTGTTCCTCATGGCCATTCCTCCATGGGAATATATTCCATCAGACATTACACATCCAATACAATAATGTTGTGAGCCCCCACGTTCCACCACGCTTCTCCCACCCAAAAAATCTCCACAGAGAATACACAGAAATAAGGTTTTCATGGGAAGATTTTTTCCCTGGGTATATTTTAATGTATTTGCTTACTTTTAATTCTACTTTTTGTTTAATTTTTACTTTTAATTCAATACAGCTACTTCTCATGTGACCCTGATGTGCATCACAGAGCCACTGAGGAAAAAGGCAAGACCATCAAGTCCAACCTGTGTCCTTGTCCCCCAGCCCAGAGCACTGAGTGCCATGTCCTGTGTTCCTTGGACACCTCCAGGGGTGGGGACTCTACCACCTCCCAGGGCAGCCCCTTCCAAGGCCTGACCACCCTTTCCATGAAGAAATTCCTCCTGATGTCCAATGTGCCCCTCCTCTGGTGCAGCTTGAGGCTGTGTCCTCACATCTGTGAGGGTCCCCAGCGGGTGAGGACACTCAAAGGGTGCCTCACACATGATCACACCCACCAAAGCTGGCTCGTTGTTCCAGGCTGCAAACCTGACTGTCCCCAGGAGAGAAGAATTATCTGAGGAAAAAAATCTCCCACTTCTGCAGCTAATGGCACAACACGCAGCAAGACACGATGAGCCACATCTCAGTTATTTGTCTTTTCCCCATGTCAAAGACTAAAATAAATATGAAGCAGAATCAAAAAGCAGATGAATCAGAGCCATTTCTCCCTCTGCAATGTGTGTTGCTGTTAATAACTTTGCGCTGATGATCTATTTGGGGGGTTCCTGCTCCTGCCCTTTCTTTGCAGTATCTGGACAGCTTCTCTACGAAATTAATAACAAGGATTAAATCCCTAGTGAGCTTCAGGCAGTATCTGATCCTTTTCCCTGCCAAGGACAAAGGTCTGCTCCATGTGGTTTAACCAGAGCAGTGTAAAAGAAAAGAATTGGGGTTTTAGCACAAAGATTTTTAGATATTTTGAAATATAGTCCCAATAGGACTGTGAAACCAAACATTTATATATTCTTCATGAGTAATTCTTGAGGGGAATATTACAAGCAGCCAATGAAAGCATTTAATTTTGACACATTGTAGCGTGATTCTGATTCTGAAATTGCATAATCAATTACAATATATTATATTATAAACCATGTTTCATTCTCTGCAGTCTGGAAGAAAACAGTTTAAAATGAAATGTGAAAATTTTCCTTTGCAATATCCTGCAGGAATCAAAACCAACCCTCTCTGAAGGGGTGGAGAACTGGGGGAGCAGGAGGCAGAGGGATAGCTTGGAGGCTTTTGGAGCACCTTCAGCAGTGGAAGGAGCTCTGGCCAACTGAAATGTGTTGGGGTTTATGTAGAAACGGCAGATCCCTCCAAAAGTAGGTGGGGACTCACAGCAGAGGGGCTGGGCAGCTCTTGGGTCATACTCATGGCCAAGGTGATCTTCTCCATCTGGGGCCTCACCTCCCTTTTGTCACTGTGTCATCCTAGAGCCACGGAATAGCCCGAGTGGAAGGGTCCCAACAGGATCATCAAGTCCAGCTCCTGGCCCTGCCCAGTCCAATCCCACCAATCCCACCCTGACTTGAGAGAATCACACTTGATGTTTTTTCAACACAAAGGTCCATTTTCCCATCCCCTGTCTCTCAATGCCCCCTCGAGAATAGAGTGTTATCAAGGAAAAGACAATGATTCCTTTACTTGGAGATTGTGCCAGTGGGCACAGCTCAGGACTCACCTCCCTCAGGGCTTTGGGTACAACTACGTGCTCCAAAACTGCTCTTGGACTTCCCCTGTGAAAGTCTGTACTCACGGTTCTGATTCAGCAGCACCTCCAGACACAAGTACATGATGGGCAGGAGTTGTGCAATTTAGTCATGTTTTGAATGAAAAAGCTCCCAACAATTGCATTTAGTCTGGTCTGGCTCTGCTCTCACACCGTCCTGTTTGCTGGCTGCCCATTTTCAGGCTGTGAGGGTGGTGGGCACTGACCAGGCTCCCCAGGGCAGTGGGCACAGCCCCAAGGCTGACAGAGCTCCAGGAGGATTTGGATGATGCTCTGGGGCACAGGAGATGACTCTTGGGGATGGTCCTGTGCAGGGCCAGAGGTTGGACTGGATGATCCTTGTGGGTCCCTTCCAGCTCAGCATATCCTGTGACTCTGGGATTATTGCATTTTCCCTGCCATTTCCTGGCTCAGTCACTGGCGATCCTTGTGGGTCCTTCAGCAGCTCTTTGCCATCATCTGCCCAGGTGGAAATGTCAGGGGCTGCCAAACACAGGAACAGGCCATTTTTCTCAGCACATTCGGTTCCTCCCCACAGCTGGACTAAGGATCGGGGATGAGGCTCAAAGAGATTATTCATCCTGGGGGGAAAAGTCACACCAGAAAATTAAAAGTTCTAGAGAACAATTTTCCTAATTAACTTCCAGACTCCAAGCACCAAACTCAGTGTATTTATTAATCTTATGATTCAGAAACACATTTTCCTATACATGGCTCATCTGTCTTGTTCCTTAACTGCTACATCTTTCGGTCTGTTGTCCATCTTCAAGGTATTAGCTGGAAAATATTAGATATAAAAAAGAATGTATGTATGAATCCTACTCCATAAAAAGAAACGACTGGATTTTACTGTGTTCTCTCAATTTTTGTAACACTAAAGAATGCAACGAGCTCAGGGAGGGCAATAACACTGAGCAACTTAAACATGCTGTATAACAACCTGCAATATTAAAATGAATGGCTTAATTGAAATGAATAGGGTGAATTAGTACAGTGATACAACCTCTGAAATGGAGACAATATTTAAAAAAATCACTACTTGCTATTTGTTTCTTATTTTATACTTTTCCTTCTGGAAACTGAAAACTGCACACTCAGGATATATCATTTTTTATATTCATATAATTCTAATTTATTCTATCAAATTATACTGGTGTTCCTGTGTCAGACCTCCTGAATTAGTGTATATATTAATTGCTTATTGGTTATCAAAGGTGCCTGACCTGAAAAACATGGAAAAGTGGAATTGGAAGGCCCTGATGTTAAATTAGTTGAGACTGAGGTCTCCCCTCCCCTCCCCTTGCCTTCCCCTCCCTTGCCTTGCCTTCCCCCTCCCTTGCCTCGCCTTGCCTTGCCTTGCCTTCCCTCCCCTCAACCCCCCAGGGGCTGCACACAGAGCTCCTTTGTTTGGGGCTGCCTAACAGGGTTATCTCTGCGGTTTGACAGCGCTGATAACTCCGGGCGATCCTCTAAATGGGGAGATTGAGTGCGAAAAGCCTGCGGCTTCCTAACAAGTGTTTGGCAGCAGCAGGAGGAGCTCCCGGGGTCGGGATGCTGAGGGTTGGCCTCCTGCTGCTGGGATGGGGCGGAGGGACCAGTTTAAACTGGGGGGCAAACTGGGATGTCGCATTTTCTGTGCCCTTCCCATGTGAGTTTGTGCCCAGCAGTTCCCTGAAGAGCATCAGGTTGGTTTTTCAGAGAAAGGACAAATGGGCTCCCAGTCTGTATTTGCAAGTGCAGTGGATTAACATTTAGCCCCAGTCCTAGAACTGACTCTGGTTCTAGTTCTGCCCTAATTGGAAAATGAACTGTTCTCCGAGGACTCCAATGACTTCAGCTGAAGTCAGTGGTATCTGCAGCACAGGACACATGGTTTTGGTTAAACAAAAGGCCCTGCATACTTTTGGGGCTTGTAATAGAAGTATCCACCCAGGAAGCGAGTGGGAATTCTTTTTCTCCTTGAAATCAGCCTTGAGTTTAATTAACTTGGGCACTCTTTGCACGGAGAGGGGTGTCCATCTCTTGCTCTGCCACGAGGGTGGGCACCAAATGGAAAGTGCTTCCCAAATATCCACATCCTGAGTGGATTGACTACAGCCCCACTGACCCAGTTGGATCTGGGGAACCTCCCTGGCTGTTTCCCAGTTGACACCCCGATTGTCAGTGCCCTGATTGTCCCTGGTGAGCAGCATTTTCCCCGCCCCCCCTTTTCACTCTCTCACCTCTGCCTTGGGCATTGCTTACAGAATCAGCAGCAAGAGTGCCTGGGGTGATGGATGAGTCAGAGGGGAAGGCAGGGAACAAACACCCGGATTAGTTAGCGCCGAGTTCAGGGCTAGGAAAAGATTAACAAGATTCCCGTTCTCTGCTTTTTTTTTCTCTTCTTTTTTTTTTTTTTTTTTCATAGAATCACAATCCTGAAGAGACCTGAAACTTCATCTTGTTCCACACACTGAAGGTGAAAACTGAAGACATATCCCACTCTTAAGGAAACTCTGGGCCAGGATGACTTTCAGAATGAGTTGTATGTAACTTCTGAAAGCAATTACTGTGCTTTAAAAATAGGAGAGTAGTCTCTGAAAACCAGAGCTACACTATACAGCCCCTGAAATTAGGTGGAACACAGGAGCACATTTCTGAAAATCTCCCCCAAGTTTTAACCAAATAAAAGCTTTGCTTTAATCCTCACTGGCTTTGTGTCACCAAGTCACTTCCCATCATTCATAGGCAGGCAGAGGAAAAAGCAAAGTTTGCCGCATTTTGAGTGAACCTTAAGTCCACTTCAGACTACAGAATCCTGGAATGGTTTGGGTTGGAAGGGACATCCATTCCACACGGGCAGGGACACTTTCCACTCTCCCAGGCTGCTCCAGCCCCGTCCAACCTGGCCTCGGGCACTTCCAGGGATGGGGAAGCCCCAGTTCCTCTGCGAGCCCCACCCCAAACCTGTCCATAACCCAACCTGCTTAACCACCCTCCCAGGGAGGAATTCCTTCCCAATATCCCATCCATCCCTGCCCTCCGGCAGTGGGAAGCCATTCCCTGTCTCCTGTCCCTCCATCCCTTGTCCCAGGTTCCTCTCCAGCTCTCCTGGAGCCCCTTTAGGCACTGCAAGGGGCTCTCAGGTCTCCTGTCCCTGCCCTTCCTAAAGCCCCGTGTCCTTCCATTCCAACACTCCATCCCAGCACATTTCCACCATCCCACTGAGCTCAGGCTTTTTTTTTCATTGGAATCCTTTTCCTCACACACTACCCCAATAACCTTCAGCCGCCGAGCTGTTTGTGTGACGGCAGAAAGTCCAAAGGTTTTTTTTTTACATTTTTTTCCCTGTTTTTACACCCCGAGCCGCCAGAATAATCGCCAGGCGCTGCGGCTTTGCTCACTCGAGGATGCTGAGTAATGGGGAAAAAATGCAAAATGGAGAAGCAAGAAGAACACCCCTGGGGAAACCGGTCCTGAGGGTTTCTACCTAAACCAGGACTTTGGGCAGGCAAAAAAACCGGGGGAATAAGAGGCGCTAAAAACTAAAAGTTGGGAGAAAGTGCCCTCGGCTTCCCCTGCGGATCTGAGCGCTACCAGGGCTCATTTCGGAAAACCTGCTTGTGGTTTAGTCGGTCACGACACGATCACGAGAGGTTTCGCGGGCGAACCTGTGCTGGGAGCGTCTCCTCCCCGTTTCCTCCCGCTCCTCCTCCTTCCTTCCCCTCCGCGCTCTTCCACTCACTGTCACTGAGCGCTGCCTTTTCAGTCACTCCTCGCCTCGTCGCCGTCGGGGGTGGTTGTTCCGTCGCGGATGAGCCGTCCCGGAGCCTGTTCCGAGCCCTGCCCGCTCCGTGCCCGCTCCGTGCCCGCTCCGTGCCCGCTCCGTGCCCGCTCCGTGCCCGCTCCGTGCCCATCGCGCTCCGCTCCCGCCGCCCGCGATGTTCTGGATCACAGCACGGCTCTGCCAGCCCCTCCTGCTGCTCCTCGTGGTACGTGGGCACCGCGATCTGCCGCGGGGACCCCTCGGGAATGGGGCCAAGGGGGTCCCGGCCCCTCGTCGGGGCTGCTCGGGACTATCGCGACATGCTCGGGCTTGCCGCGCCGTCGAGGGGCGCGGAGCGGAGGGGTGGGATGGGGGTCCTGCGAGGGGAAAGGAGAGGGGGAAAAGGGGTTTGGGGGCTGCCCCCGGCTGGGGTGGGGGTTTAGCCGAGCGAAAAGGGGGGCTGTGTGAATGGGGGGTGCCCCTGGGTGGGTGGCGGGCTGCGGGTTTAGCAGCGGAGAGGGGGGCTCTTCACCAGCGGTGGTGGCGGGGAGGGTCGAGGGGGAGCGGCTCGGGTGGGTCGGGGATGGGGGGAACACGGGGGGCTCGGCTGGTCGGGGGGGACGGGGGAAAGGGGGTGGGGGGTGTTCTACAGGTCCAGGGGATGGGGAGGGCTGAGGTTTTAGGGAGTCCCACAGGGCACAGGGGCTGTGAAGGCCCACCTGGCCTGGGGATAGGGGAGGGCTGAGGTTTTAGGGTGTCCCAGACGGCACAAAGGTCGTGGATGCCCACCTGGTCCAGGGGATGGGAAGGGCTGAGGTTTTAGGGGGTCCCACACGACACAGGGGTCATGGATGCCCACCTGGTCCGGGGGATGGGGAGCCCTCAGGTTTTAGGGGGTCCCACACGACACAGGGGTCATGGATGCCCACCTGGCCCGGGGGATGGGGAGGGCTGAGCTTTTAGGGGGTCCCACACGACATGGGGGTCGTGGATGCCCACCTGGCCCGGGGGATGGGGAGGGCTCAGGTTTTAGGGGGTCCCTCATGGCACGGGGGCTGTGGATGCCCACCTGGCCC
>JAWWMO010000280.1:0-15856 GCA_035047845.1 Dendrocincla fuliginosa | reverse complement strand
GGAACAGGGCCAGGCCAAGGGGAAACGGGCTCAGGCTGTGCCAGGGGAGGGGCAGGTGGGGCAGGAGGAGGAATTTGTTGCTGGAAAGGGTGGGGAGGCTTTGGAAGGGGCTGCCCAGGGAGGTTTTAGAGCTTAACTCCCCACTGGAGCTCCATCCTGTGTTACAGCTCTTTCCCTAATTTATTGGTTTGTTTTGGTTGCTTTTGCCATTAACAGAGCAGGGCTAATTTTACATCACTTGAGGTTTCAATCCAATATCCCAGATGACATCCAGGCAATTTCCTTTGCTTCTTCTATCTTCTTGTGACTGCCTTGTTCTTCTGCCAGGTTTCTATATTTGGAGCAGTCAGGGAGCTTTGCATTCCTGCTGCATTGGCTCATGCTCCAAAATTGCTGCAACCCTGTCGGGGCTCCTCTGCATTCCTGACTTATTAAAAGGTGGTGGATTCTCTGATGTCTCACCTGGCATCTCCTCCAGGGTGTTTTTCAGTCTCCCCCTGTCCTTTTCAGCACCACAGCTCTGTTTTAACTTCTTCAGCAGGGTGTTGTAGGGTGAGAAGGTCCCCCCTGAGCCTCCTTTTCTCCAGGATGAGCCCCCCCAGCTCCCTCAGGGCTTCTCCAGCCCCTTCTCCTGCTGCTCCAGCCCCTTCCCCAGCTCTGGCCACGCTTCAGCTCCTCAATGTCCTTCCTGATATGAGGGACACTCAGCACTTGAGGTGCCCTCACCCATGCCTGGCACAGGGGGACAATCCCTGCCCTGCTCCTGTGCCCACATATTTTGGGTACAAACCAGGGTCTTTATGCCCACCTGGGCACACCTGGGCACACCTGGGCACACCTGGGCACACCTGGGCTCGTGTTCAGCTGGAAACCACTGCAGGGCAGGGCTGTGAGGAGAAGGTGGATCCCACCAGGGTGTGCACAGGGAATGACAACAAACCCTGCATTTTACACCGGAATTGTCAGGAGAAAGCAAAACAGGCAGCAAATAGTTTAACAGGGAAAGTTTTCCAAGTTGCCAGAGGTAAAATGAAGCCTAATTGGGTTTTTGGGGTTTTCCTTTCTTTGCTCCTGTAGTTTTGGAGGGTACTGATTAAGAGGGTTTAGAGACATAGTCTTAGAGATGTTTCCTGAGGAACTGGAGTGACAGGACAAAAGGGAATGGCTTCAGATGGACAGAGGGGAGGGTTAGGCTGGATTTTAGGGGTAAATCCTTCCCTGGGAGGGTGGGCAGGCCCTGGCACAGCTTGGGCAGAGAAGCTGTGGCTGCCCCATCCCTGGAAGTGTCCAAGGCCAGGATGGGACAACCTGATGTAGCAGGAGGTGTCCCTGCCCATGGTCTTGATGATTTTTAAGGTCCCTTCCAACCCAAACCATTGCAGGATTTTAGGATTTCTGGGCATTAACATGAAAGACACTGTTGGAATAAAAAATCAGAGTTCAGCTGTGCTTTTAATAAGTCTGGCAGGTTGAGGTTTCACCACGTGGGGTTTTAGTCAAGACAGGCTGCAATTAGGATTTATTTGAAGATTTGGGCAGTGCCTGCCTGAATCCAGACTGGAATAAAAGCAATAACAGTGTGAGCTGCTCGCTCTGGTTAACAGGGAGGGTCACACCTACAAGCTTTGGAGCTAAAAAGCACCCGAGAGTTCTGGCTTTGGATCAGAGAGCCAATTACTGCAGGATTGATGGCACGACCAAGCCCCATTTTTTGTGGTTCAGGTGAAGAGGAACACACTCAGGGTCTGGATTCATTCCTGCTGGAAAAGCCTCTGGTAAAGGGGCCGTTTCACCCTCTCTGATTCTTGCCCCATGTGGGACATAATTGCCCAGGATTTCCTCAACTTCCTTATTAATTTGCACTACAAAAATTACTCACGGCCCTTTCTCTTTGCCACAAAAACCACCTGGGTGGAGCCATTTCTCCAGTTCACAAGAAACCTCCTTTTTTAATAAAAATACTCAAGTCCCACTCCCCTTGGTGTGGGTTTGAGCTCAGCATTGATGTCAGTGGGGCTGAGCTGCTCCCCCTCAGCTCTCCTGGGAGCCAGCAGGAAGAAATTGTCCCTTTTTGGGTACATTTCAAGTGACAACGTGCACGTGAAGGGCTTTGAGAGATCTTCAGTGACTTCCAAAAATGAATCTCCTGGTTTTTCCCCCTTGATCTGAGAGATAAGAAGGTGACTCAGTGAGAAAGTCACGCACGGGACCAGAGGAAGTTTATCTGGCCCTGGTGTTTTTTGTCCCCCGTGGTGGTGCCAGTCACAGCTTTGCCAGCTGAGCTGGTTGTGCAAGGGCTGCAGTCTGAGGTGACTGTACCTCGTGATTCCTGTCATCTCAGAGTCACTGGATGGAGCATTCCCAGGGCTCTGATAACAGGTGACTTGAGCTGGGATCACGGGAGTGTCGGGACACCGAGAGCTGAATATTCCAGAGTTGGAAATGAAGCTCTCGATGGGTGATGAGCTGCACCCACCCAAGGAGGGGATTTGAGGTGCCCACACAAGAGGGGGATTTGAGGTGCACCCACCCAAGGAGGGGATTTGAGCTGCCCACACAAGAGGGGGATTTGAGGTGCACCCACTCAAGGAGGGGATTTGAGCTGCCCACCCAAGAGGGGATTTGAGCTGTACCCACTCAAGGAGGGGATTTGAGCTGTACCCACCCAAGGAGGGGATTTGAGGTGCACCCACCCAAGGAGGGGATTTGAGGTGCACCCACCCAAGGAGGGGATTTGAGCTGTACCCACCCAAGGGGGGGGATTTGAGGTGCACCTGCTCAAGGAGGGGAATTGAGGTGCACCCACCCAAGGAGGGGATTTGAGGTGCACCTGCTCAAAGAGGGATTTGAGCTGCCCACCCAAGAGGGGATTTGAGCTGTACCCACTCAAATAGGGGTTTGAGTTATATCCACTCAAAGAGGGGTTTGAGCTGTGCCCACCCAAGAGGGGATTTAAGCTGCACCCACCCGAGGGTGGAATTTGAGCTGTACCCACCTAAGGAGGCCACTTGAGCTCCACAAAGAGCTCCTGTTTTCCCTCAGCAGATCCACTGCCCCGTGTCCAACTCCCCCAAACACAACCAACACCTGCTGGGCATCGTGGATGAGAAGGACCTGGAGACCTCAGTGCAGCTCTCCCAGCACCAACCCCAGGTGTGATGGGACACCCCCATTCCCACGGGACCACCAGGACATCTCCAAAGACTCTGAATCCAAGTGAGACCTCTGGAAAACCATCCCTATTAATGGGGACACTCCCAAACCCCCCGAGGCAGAGGCTGCTGCTGCTGCTTCTCCAAATGCCATTGAGTCCTCCCATGCCAGGGAGGATTAGACTCCAGGTAATTACTCTTACTATGGGAAGCTGACATCAAACCACTCATTGGCAGGGATGAGTATGTTGTTGCTACTCACTACAAGAGTTGCACACGGGGCAGCTTTTGCATGGGAGTTAATGGGATGTGTCGTGGGGACCTCATCCCTCCAAGGCACGTTTAGTCCCGGTATAAAAGCCCTCCTCCTGCTGGGACAAACTGGTCACATCACGAAGCTCTTCTCACCAGGAGCTGGGTAAGTCTGGATGCTGAGCCTTTGGAGCTGCTGGGATTGGATGGAAGGAAGGAAGTTCTTTCTTGTGACAACGGGGACACACTGGATTAGGTTGCTTAGAGAAGCTTTGCCATCCATCAAAATGTTTAAAGCCAGGTTGGATGGGGCTTGGAGCAACCTGGGGTAGGGAAAAGGGAGTGGGAATGAGCTTGGCTTTAAGGTCCTCTCCAATTCAAACCATTCTGGGATTCTCTGCCTACAAAATGCACATTTTTTATTGCCTTTGTCTTTACATATAAAAATCCTATCTGGGAAAAGTTGTTATAAATAATTGGTTGGAATTGCTGTGCTGAGAGGACTCTCAGGTTTGGCTGCTGGGCATCTGAGACATCCCTGAGATGTTCCTGAGAGGTGTGAGGGAAGGTTGTTCACAATAATTTGGGGGCTGCTGTTGTTGTGGGGGTGCCACATTTTGGGGGTGCCTGACAACAGTGGGAGCAGCTTTGGTGTCTCAGGATTGGGTGCATTTGGAATTCTGGAAGAGCTGTGGGCAGGTTGGTGCTCAGTTGTGGTATCATTACCCTTTAATGAGCTTTGGTTCCTTAATGAGCATGACCTTTGTGATGCTGGGGCTGAGCTGGGAACTTCTGCCTGCCTGTGATGTGCCAGCAGTGCCTTGGGTGCCCTTTGCCTCTCCTCATGTGACAGATGTGGCCAGAGGTCCAGAGCTTCTTGCTGGGTTGGGCCTTTTCCTCACTGCCAACCAAAAGATGGGAGAGGGGTCAGGGGGACTTGATTTAATGATTGAAAGGCAGCTCAGAGATCAGCCATTCTCTGATGGCCTCCAAGATCAGTTGTCCCTCATGGAGCTCCTGGTGATGGGGTGGGAGTTGCAGCTGGGGAGATGTTTTGTGCTAAGTGAGTCTGATTTTCCTCAATCCTTTGATTTAATGCCGTGTTTCAGAGTGAAAAAGGAGGGGGTGGCTCCTCAGCAGCCCCTGGGAGGGGTTTGTGGCATAGGTGGGAAGAGTCTGGAAGCAGCAGAACCATGAAGAACTCAGTTGTCTTAGGGCTCTGTTTCCTCACATGTCATAGAATCGTGGAATGGTTTGGGTCGGGAGGGACCTTAAAGACCATCTCGTTCCAACTCCCCACCACGTCATTCCACCATGTCATTCATTTGAGGGGCAGGCTCTGATCTCTGCTCTGTGGGGACCGGGGACAGCACCCAGGGCATGGTCTGGAGTTGGGTCAGGGCAGGGTTAGGGTGGAGATTACAAAGAGCTCCTTCCCCCAGAGGGTGGTGGGCACTGCCCAGGCTCCCCAAGGCAGCGGGCACAGCCCCGAGGCTGCCAGGAGGGTTTGGATGGTCTTCTGGGGCACATGGTGGGACTCTTGGGGATGGTCCTGGGCAGGGCTGAGGGTTGGACTCGAAGAGCCTGGAATTGGGACTCAAAGTGAAGTTGGATTTCTCCCAACTCAGCATATTCTGTGATTCTGTGATTCCAGTCCTGCCAAACCCCACTGAGATGTCGTGCTACCTCCACCAGTGCTCCCCTCCCGCCTACCAGAGCCCAGTCCCCACCATGTCATACCCTGGCAGACCCTCCACGATGCCCGCCTGGCACTCCACGACGTGCATCCCGCAGTGTGTGACCCACCACATCCCTCGGCAGCAGCTCATGGCCCCCAGCCTGTCCCACCAGCATCTCCTGTCCCCTGGCTTGTCCCAGCAGCATCTCCTGTGCTCCAGTTTGTCCCACCAGCAGCTCGTGACCCCTGGCGCGTCCCACCAGCACCTCGTGACCCCCAGCTTGTCCCAGCAGCATCTCCTGTCCTCCAGCTTGTCCCACCAGCAGCAGAACGTGACCCAGTGTGTGCCACGGCAGCAGCACCTGCCCCTGGCCCAGCGTGTCCTGCAGCAGCCGAGTGTCCCTCGCTGTGTGACAACGTGTGTGCCCACGGGAGCAAGCGGCGTGTCCCAGCACCAGGAGGTGACCCAGTGCGTGCCACAGCAGCAGCGGGTGCCCCAGCAGTGCCCGGCCAGCGCCATCCCACAGCAGCCCAGGTGTGTCACCACGTGTGTCCCGCAGCAGCCGTACGTCACCAAGGGCGTCCCACACCAGCAGGGTGCCACCAGGTGTGTCCCCCAGCAGTGTGTGACCACCTTCTGCCCCCAGCAGCGCGTGCCCAGGTGTGTCACCACCTGTGTCCCCCAGCAGCGAGCGGCCAAGGGGGTCTCGTACCGGTACGTGGTGTCCCAAGCCCCCCAGCAATGTGTCACCTCCTATGTCCCCCAGCAATGTGCCACCTCCTATGTCCCCCAGCAATGTGTCACCTCCTATGCCCCCCAGCAATGGGCCTCCAGGTGTGTGACCAAGTGTGTCCCTCAGCAGAGTGCCACCGATTGTGCCACCCTTTGTGTCCCACAGCAGCAGGGTGAGACAGTTTGTGTCCCGCAGCAGCAAAGTGCCACCAAGGGTGTCCCTCAGCAGCAAAGTGCCACCAAGGGTGTCCCTCAGCAGTGTGTGACCAAGTGTGTCCCTCAGCAGTGTGTGACCAAGTGTGTCCCTCAGCAGCAAAGTGCCACCAAGTGTGCCCCACAGCAGTGTGTCACCAAATGTGCCCCTCAGCAGAGTGTGACCAAGTGTGTCCCACAGCAGCAAAGTGCCACCAAGTGTGTCCCACAGCAGAGTGTTATCAAGTGTGCCCCTCAGCAAAGTGCCACCAAGTGTGTCCCACAGCAGTGTGTGACCAAGTGTGTCCCTCAGCAGAGTGTCACCAAGTGTGTCCCTCAGCAGAGTGTCACCAAGTGTGTCCCTCAGCAGAGCGTTATCAAGTGTGTCCCACAGCAAAGTGCCACCAAATGTGGCCCTTATCAGAGTGCCACCAAGTGTGTCCCACAGCAGTGTGGGGCAACTTATGCCCCTTACCAGAGTGTCTCTTATCAGAGTGGCATGAAATGTGTCCCTCAGCAAAGTGCCACCAAGTGTGGCCCTTATCAGAGTGCCACCAAGTGTGTCCCTCAACAGAGTGTGACCAAGTGTGTCCCACAGCAGCAAAGTGCCACTAAGTGTGTCACTCAGCAGTGTGTGACCAAGTGTGTCCCTCAGCAGCAAAGTGCCACCAAGTCTGTCATTCAGCAAAGTGCCACCAAGTGTGTCCCTCAACGGAGTGTGACCAAGTGTGTCCCTCAGCAAAGTGTCACCAAGGGTGTCCTTCAACAGAGTGTGGCCAAGTGTGTCCCTCAGCAAAGTGCCACCAAGTGTGTCCACTACCGGGGTGCCACCAGCTGTGTCCCACAGCAGCATTGTCAGTCAGGTGGAGTGAAAATTTCCAGCCACTCCAAAAAATACTGCTCAGCCCCCAAATGGCCGTGGTAAAAAGGAGCAGGGGGAGGGAAATCCCTGGAAAAGGGGTGAGCTCCAACTTTGGGACGGGGGTTGTTTATCTCCTTCTGATGGTTCCTATCTCTTCAACCTGCTTTATCCCTGTTTTCCAGTGTTTCCCCTGGAGCTCAGCCCTGGCTGGGACAGGCTGTGATCCTGTCCCGTGGCTGCACTCCAGGTGCCTGTGGCAGCTGAAGCTGCTGCAAGGCACGGTTTGGTGGGATGGGGTTCAATTCTCACCTCGTTCAAATATAGAGTGATTTAAAAGCAATAATAATAATAATAATAAAAGGAGAAATGAGGAGTCCAGATCGTGACAGCATCACTTGGAAGTGCTGCTGGTGGAGGGCTGGCCCATGCCCAGCTCCAGGTTTCATCCTGGAATTGGGACTCAACATTCAGGTTCAGTTGGATTCCACAAGGCTGCGAGTTCTCCAAAGCTGCTGGTTTTTATCAGGAGGGGAAACGTGAATTTATGAAGCAAATGGTACAAGAAGCTCACTCAGAATTCCAGAATGGGAAGGGACCACAGTGGGTCCAACCTCCCAGCCCAGAGAGTTCTGGAATATCTCCAGGGAGGGACACTCCACACCCTCTCCAGGGCTTTGGGCACCCAGAAAGTTCTCCCTCCTGTTCAGGTGGGACAGGCCCAACCCTGTCAGCTTGTCCTCCTAAGAGAGGAAATGGTCCAGGAGATTGGACTTTCCCTTTGGGAAGTGGCCAGAAATTCCTGCTGCTCTGAAGTCCTGACTTCACTCGAGGCCCCAAACAGGACAGGATTTCTGGCTCGGTGAAGCTGAAATGAAATGAAAGTTTTTCTTCACTTGGTTGATTTCACTAAGACCAAACCCACAACTTGAAACAAAAGAAAGTCTTTGAAAGAACACTGGTAGTTGTAGATGTTTTAGAAATGTTTAAACTATAAAAACCAATTAATTATATTCTTTGTGCTCCTTGAAGATATGCACTCTGCACTGTATTGAAAATAAACTTCTTTTATATACATATATACGTATCTTTACATACACAAAGACTTAAATAAATAGAGTTGCCTGAGCTCGGATTAAAAATCTCACCTTTCTGCCTCCTGGGGGTTGTTTTTCATTAAATGTGACAAACTCCTGTCTGCAAAAGACACACCAGCCCTGCACTGTGCCCTGTCATTAGGCAAATGAGCTGCCACCAAGTGGATCAGGGCCCTTTGGAGGGTGAAAACAAGTGTTGCAAGAGGAAGAGGAGGGTGTGACCTGGGCCAAGACGCTGTCCTGCATCTTGCCCTGCTCCACCCTTGCTCACTGACCTTGTGGTGGCACCTGGCTGTTTCCCAGAGGTCATGGAGGAGGACATCCCTTTGTCACCTCGTCCTGAATGTCTGGGGATGATGCTTTGGCCCACAAAGGAAGGGTGGAAGAGCAGCAGAGCCCGTGGTGCTCCTCACACCAGCGGAGCCAGGAGGGGTCCCAAACCCCAAAGTGTTGTGTCCCCCTTTGAAAGCAAGAAATGGAATTCAGGGAATGGTTTGGGTTGGGAGGGACCTTGAAGATCATTCAGTTCCACCCCCTGCCATGGGAAGGGACACCTCCCACTGGATCAGTTTACTCCAAGCCCCATCCAACCTGGCCTTGGACACTTCCAGGGATGAGCCAACCCTCCCAGGGAACAATTTCTCCCTAATATTTCACCTAAATTTCCCCTCTGTCAGTCTGAACCCATCCCCTTTGTCCTGTCACTGATGAACAGCCCCTCTCCAGCTTCCCTGGAGCCCCTTCAGGTCCTGGAAGATGCTCTGAGGTCTCCACAGGCTGAACATTCCCAACCCTTCCAACCCATCCACGAACAAAGCTGTGACCTGTGGAGGAGCTGCCACATCTCCATGGCTTTGTGGCTTTCCCAAAGGAGCCTGAGAGCCCAGGAGACCCTTAGTGGGTGACCTGGTGGTGCAGGGTCCCATCTCACATCTCAGTAGTCACAGGCACATGGGGCTTGTTTGGGACAAGGTTGTGGTGGAGTCTGTGGTTCTGACTCAGCTGTGCCTCAGTTTTCCCTGTGCTTAATTAAGAATAATTACACTCCCCCCTTCCCCAAAGCCCCGTGTGGCTCCCTGAGTGTCCCTGAGATGAAAGGACTTCACAGATGTTAATTAAGGACTTTTGGATGACAGGTCACGATGTTATCGTGGGGTTAATGCTCTGCCCCCTGCACTGGAAACACTCAGCTGGGTATTGGCACTGCTTGAAGGCGACTTAATCCAGAGCTTCCCTGGGATCTGGACTTATGGAGCTTATAAAAACTTATAAATCTGCTCTCTGATGCCAGTTTGATCCCTAAAATCATAGCTCAGGTGGTGTATCATTAAAAAGGCCATTGTAGTTCAGGGGAGGGACAGACAATAAAAGTTAGAGGAATCCAGGTTGGAGCCAGGCTTTGTCTTCGGTGTTCCTCCCTTCAGCTGTTGTTGTAGCTCTTGAAATGTTGGGATTAACCTGGAAAATGAGCACTTTGCCCCTGTTATTTGCTGGGATGGAAGTTGGAAAACCAGAAATGCAAAGAAGCAATATAAATAACAAACCTGCCTTCGGGTTTCTGGGGAGGCTGGGGGGGGGAAAAAGAAAAAAATAGGAAATTTAGCTCATGGTTCGTAAACCAGAGCTCGAGATTTTGCTTCAAATCATGGAATTCTTGAAGTTAAAGAACTTTCAGGTCATGGAGTCCAACTGGAATTGTAGCACTGCCAAGTCCACCCATAAACCAGGTTCCTGAAAGATCCTTAGATCCTTTAAAAGCCTTCAGGGAGTGCAAATGAGCAGCATTCCAGTGCTCCTGGTTGAGGAGAGATTTCCCACTTATGCCACTAAATATTCACTTATTTCACCTCAGGGGAGGTTCAGGTTGGATCTCAGGAGAAGGTTCTTCCCCCAGAGGGTGGTGGACACTGGAACAGGATCCCCAGGGCTGTGGGCATTGCCCCAAGGCTGCCAGAGCTCCAGGAGTGTTTGGACAACCCTCAGGGACAGGGTGGGATTTTGGGATGTCCAGGAGTTGGAATCAATGATCCTTTTGTGGCTCTTCCAGCTCAGGATGGGATCCCATAAGTATTTACCCTCTTTTAGTTTCGAGTGTGGGACCTCACCTGAATTCCCAGCACCCTGCAACCCAATTTGTAGGTGTCAGATTCATATTAAAGGGGAAAAAAGAATTCCAGAGCCTTCCCTCCTGCATTTATGACTCTGCCCCAACGCATTCCCTGTCGGCACTCCCACTCTTGCCACTGCTTATTTTCCCTTGGGTTCCTTTGTGGCATAAACAGGGAACAAAGGGAGGGATGAGTGGTGCAGGAAATGGGATTATTTTTTGTTTTCAGGTGCAGCTGCTTTTCCTCGAGCCTCAGAGCTCGTCCCTTCCCTTCTTTGTTGTGCCGGAAAAGCGTCACCACTTTGGGCAGGTTGTTCCCTTTGTGACAAGGCATTTTTGGGAGCTGCCTTGCCCTTGGCCCAAGGCTTTCTCAGCCCTAATCATGCCTCTCTTCCCCCGAGTTCCCTGTGGAAGTGAAGGAAATGTCCTGGTAATTACGGGCTGTGAGAGCAGAGTCCTCCCTGGCCGGTGTTTTCAAAGGCTCCCGAGGGATTCCTGCCTGCAGCTCCCGTGGAAATGAGGAGTTCCTTGAACATCCCTTTTTTTTGGGGGGTGTAAAGGGGTGTTTTTATCTGGTCTGGAATTACAATGGGCAGGCAGGGATGCTTTGGTACCACATGTTAACACCACGAGCAGCCCCTCTATGGGGTATCCTTGACCTTCCAAGGGTTTTGCTGGCCCAGCCCCTTGGATCAGCAGCTCAGGGTGATCCAGGTGTCCCAGCAGCCCCACAGAGTCCCCAGCAGGACAAAGCTGCACGTGGCTCATCCAGGACTGGGAGGCAATTAGGGCTTCACCCAACCAAACCACCCCAGTCCCCTGGGGCACTTGGTCACTGTATAAAAGCTCTGCCATCCCAGGGCTTTCCCAGGCACTTCTCTCCTGTCCTTCTGTCTCATGAAGTGGGTAAGTGTGGCTGGCAGTGGAGCTCCTGAAATGCTGTTTTACCCCTGGGTGGCTGGAGAAGGTGGAGGTCACCCTGCCCGGACTGGTGGAGAAGCATCTCTTGGGGGTGCTGACTGGAGAGTCCCCTTGGAGGATTGAGGAATATTGGGAGAGCAATTCCAGGTGGACTGTGAAGTCGGGAGTGGGGTTTGTGGGCTTTTTTGTGCTTTTTGTTCTAGCCCAAAGGAGGGTGTTGAGTCCATAAAGGGTTCAATCCTGGCAGGACTCAGATTGCAAGTGAAAAGGCACATCCTCTGAAGGAAGAGGCACAGAGAAAATTCCTGCTGTTTTATGGGTTTTGAACCAAGCAATTATTTTCTGCTAAATGCAAGAAGCTGATCAAATTCGGTGCCCTTGTGAAAATCAGCGGAGAGGCTTTTTAGTTAAGTGGGGAGGTGTTAAAATTTCTACTTACGACAAAAAAAAGAGTCTGAAATGCAAATTATCCCCCCTACTTTATAAGCTTTTTATCTTGAGCATCGGCAGACACTCAGGCATTGTGTGTGTGTGTGTGTGTGTGTGTGTGTGTGTGTGTGTGTAATTGCTGCCATTGTTTTCCAATGGGTTGTTTTTATTAGACAATGATTATTTTAATTGTAGTGACAACAAGTTTTCCTAACGATCACAAAACACAGTATTGTTATGGCTGAGAGTCGACCAGTGATAGGATTTGGGACGATAAAAAACCCTTTTGTAATTATCAGAACCAAGGGTGTTCAGCAAATGTAGTTTCTTTGCAATCATTTAATTGCAGCTCTTACTCTCCAGACGATATCGAAATGATAAACCCCTTTTTTTGATGGGAACACCTTTCACTGTCAGTGGTTCCTGTGCCTCTTGTGCTCAAAATAATCCACTTTAAAGGTCAGAAAACTCCCTGAAATTGAGTTTTCTGGAGTGGAGATTGAAGTGGGTGGTTTCTCCTCCCGCTCCCAGGGGCTGAGGCAAAGAGAGCCATTTCCCAGGAGCAAAGTGTGGAGCTCCAGCTGGTGCCACCTGGGGGGTGGCATCCTCAGGGATGTGGCCTCAGCTGGATCCAACTCGACCAGGGGATTCCAGGAGGAGATCTCAGTGTCAGAGCTGCTATTCAGGGGTTGGGACAGCAGGACTTTGGGTTACCAGAACAAAACCAGGGCACTTTGGCTTGGGATGATTGTGGTGCAAGGGCTGGGCAGGCTTTAAGGAGTGTAAATCCCTCAACTCTTTGTAGCTGGAGACATTCCAAACCCACCTGGCTCCTGTGTCACCCGCTCTGGGTGGGGTTTGATGATGTCCAGAGGTCCCTCCCAACCCAAACCCCCTGTGATTCTGTGATATTTGATCATATATTTGATTTAACATCAGCTGGGATTTTGCCTTGGTGGCACCTCCTTTCCTCCTACGGTGCCACCAAGCTCTTTGAAACAATTCTGCTTTATTTCCTCTTCCCTCTCCCTTGCACATGACAAAACAAAGCTGGGACTGCAAGACTTGCAGACTCAGAGCTGTCACTGCCAGGCCACAGATCCCAGGGGAATTGTGGACCAGCAGATGGGCAGGTCAGACGTGCTGAGCTCCACGTGGCCACAAACCTCTCCTCACCCTCAGCTCAGTCATGGAAGCTCAGCCTGGGTTTGTCTGCAGGAACTGAGGCTGCACCTGGGTATTACACGTGGCCACACCTGTAATTTTGGCTGCCTTTCATCTCAGGGCCTTGGGAGCTGCAGGACCTAAACTTGAAAGGACATCCCAGTGAGGACATGGGAGGTTTTCAGGAAAGAAAACACCAGGTCATGTCACATCTCGCGGGTGAAGGGCTGGCATTGAGGTGCAGCTGCTGATTGAAGGGCATGGAGAAACTCCCCAGGTTACCAGGCTGCAATTCCTCATTGTTTCTGGGCTCTTCAGAGGAGGGCGTGGGGTCAGGAGCTGAGAGCAGAACCTCCTCTCCTGGCTCTTGAGTCACTGAGCCTCTCTGACCTTCAGGGTGTGGGTTTGCCCTGGCGAGACGCCTGCGGTGAATCCCTGACCCTGCACCACCAACTGTTGGCTCTTTCCCCCCCTTCCTTGCAGATCTGAGTGCCTCACACCACCATGCACTACTACGGGGAGAGGTGCCAGCACCTCTACCTGCCGGGCTCCAGCTACGTCACCGAAACCGTCCCCCAGTGCCCGCCCCAGAGCGACGGGTGCAGCAACACCTGCCACCCCCTGAGCATCATCAAGAGCCCCGTGCCCCGCTGGCAGAGCTACACCCAAGCCCTCCCTTACGTGTGCCCGCAGCCAGCTGTGAGCCAGCCCTCTCTGCTGCCCTGCCAGCCCTACATCCAGAAGTGCGTCGTGCTGTACCCCGAGCCCTGCGAGACCACCCGGCTCCTGCCCTGCAGGAAGCCCAGCCTCAGGTTCAGCCCCGTGCAGACCTTCCAGCCCTGTGAGACCGCCTGCCCCGAGAAGAAACGGGTGGCCAAGAGCCTGCCACCGTGCGCTCCCAGGTGCCCAGAGCCGGGCAGGCTGCGCTTCCCTCCGTGTGGCATCAGGTACTCGGCCTCGTGCAAGGACGAGGGCAGGTGCCACAAGATCTCCAAGTGCTCCTCGCGCTGGTACGGATCCGACCCACGGCTCCAGGGCATGACCAGCGGGTACTCCCTGCCCCTCAGGGGGGTCACCGAGTGCCCCCCACAACCCTGTGCCACCCAGTCCTACCTCCAGGAGTGCTCGGGTGGGTTCGCCCAGCACAAGTGCACCAAGGGCTACCCCACCCAGGAGTGCGCCCCCACCTCGGAGCAGCGCCTCGCCAAGTGCCCACCAGGGAAGGGAGCTAAAGAGATGCTCCCCACGCAGAAAGGGGCAGCCAAAGGCTCGCTGCCACAGGAGGGAGCCAAGATCAAGAGCTCCTCCACCCAGCAGCTGAGCAAGTCCCGGTGTCTCTACCCAAGGGCCACCCATCGCCCGGGCCACCACCTGAAACGCTCGAGCCACACCAAGAAGAGCCGCTGCGCTTCCAAGTGGATCTGGTGAAGCGGAGGAAGAAGCAGCCATGAAGTAAATCAGTTGTGAGCCCAGCAAGACATGTAGCTGAAGGCTGAGGTTGTTTGCATCCCTCCCCTGTTTTCCCCTTTCCCAACACCCAGAGAAGCCTTGGCTTTTATTTACTCCCTGTTGTACCCGTGTTAAGCTCATAGAGTGGATTCCCTTTCTCCTTTTTTTGACCCCAATTCGGTTATTCCTGCCCCAGGGAAGGTGCTGGTGAGGAGTTAAAGCTGCTCTGAGAGGGTGCTCGGGCTTTGAGCCTCAAACCAACACAACTCTGGGGCAGAGTTTGCACCCTGAGAGGTTTTTACTGGCGTTGGATCAATCCTGTTTGCTGCTTGTACCATCACATTAAACTCAGGTTGCACTTGGATTCCTGCTCTCTGCCTGATTTATTTCCCATCTTTTCAAGCTCTTTCTAACACCTATTCCTGGGAAAAAAAGCTATTCCTTGTTGTTATACCACTCCTTTGAGTAAAATAAAGGCAGGGATCACACTTGTAGGAGTAGATTCCCTCCCACAGATTTACTCCCTGTGGGAAGAGATCCTGGGAATAGATCCTGGTGTGGAAAAGTTACCCAGAGACACATGAAAAGCAGAAGTGATGGGTGATAATTAGAAGGTTTGGATAAAGTAATGAACTCATTAGCAGCCCTCACACAGGGCTGTTACATCTATCCAGTCACATCCCATCTCCTTGGCTTCCTCTGTAGTGCCTCCAAAAAGCCCAAATAGGATTCTTTTTCTAATAAAGTAAAAGATCTGCCTCTAAAAAGAGACTGGTGATGTCAGAAGTCCTTCAGGATTAGGAAGTGTCACTTCCCATAGAGAATTTGTTTTAATTTGGGTGTCGGGATTCAAAATGAAAGAGGGGAAATTTAATTTAGAAATAGAGAAGAACTTCCCTGGGAGGGTGGGCAGGCCCTGGCACAGGTTGGGCAGAGAAGTTGTGGCTGCCCCATCCCTGGAAGTGTCCAAGGCCAGGCTGGAGCAACCTGGGCTGGTGGAAGGTGTCCCTGGGCTGAACAAGATGGTTTTTAAGGTCCCTTCCAACACAAACCATTCTGTGATCCTAAATCACAAACCCTGGGGAATGAAAGCATGAAGAGAGGAAATCCTTGAGGGAGCAGCTCGTTTCCCAACACTCCACATGGGATCAATCCCTCTCTTACAGGAGATCCATTAAAATCCTGGCTCTGTCTCCCCCCAGAACACCCAGGGCAGGGGGTGGGGGAGGCTCAGGGTCTGCAACCATCAGAGGGGGGTGGAGGGTCACACTCAGACAGGAGGGTGACACAGCCCAGGCCCAGGAGAAGTTTTTCCCACCTGCATCTGTGTCACTTGCCTGGTGTAAAAGGTTCTGCTGATCCTGAAAGGATCCAGTTCCCAGAATCACAGAATGGTTTGGGTTTGGAGGGACCTTAAAGATCATCCCATCCCACCCCCTGTCATGGTCAGGGACACCTCCTACTAGCCCAGGTTGCTCCAAGCTGGCCTTGGACACTCCCAGGGATGGGGAATCCATGGAATAACCTGTGCCAGGACCTGCCCACCCTCCCAGGGAATTATTCCTTCTCAATATCCCATTTAACTCTCCTTTCTGTCAGTTTGAAGCCATTCCCCCTTGTCCTGTCACTCCAGACCCTCGGAAATTGTCTCTCCCCATATTCCCTGTAGCCCCTTCAGGTCCTGGAAGGCCACAATGAGGTCACCCCAAAGCCCCTTCAGGTCCTGGAAGGTCACAGTGAGGTCATCCCAAAGCTTCTCCTCTCCAGGCTGCACAATCCCAGCTCCCCCAGCCTTTCCCCCCAGCAGAGCTGCTCCATCCTAC
>JAWWMO010000279.1:0-15885 GCA_035047845.1 Dendrocincla fuliginosa | reverse complement strand
TCCAAGCCCTGTCCAGCCTGGCCTTGGACACTCCAGGGCTGGGGCAGCCACAGCTTCTCTGGGCAAGGTAATAAAATTATAAAGTATAAATAAAAGTAGCATTTGCAGGATTGAGTCTGTGGAAGGATCCTTCATTCCAGCTGACTGCCCACCTACATCCAGAAAGTTCTAGCAGACATTAGACATGATTTTTTTTTCATTTCCTTTGCTGTGTCCATTAATCTCTCAGTATTTTCTGCTCCTGCCAGTCATTCTGACTCTGTTAACATTCCCCACCAATTCCTGCTGGCAAAAGTGACAGGAATCCTTCTGTTTTCCTACTTCACTGGGCTTTTTTCCCACACTGTCCTAGTTACACCCCATGTGGACCCCAGAAAGCCTGAACAGCAGATCCAAAGGTGAATTATCTTCTCTTTGTTTCTCCTTCATTAAGTCTTTAATTTAGGCACAACATTTGGACCCTCTAGAATCTCCCTGCCTGAGACCTGCACACAGAATCCCCATTAACTGCACCTAGAATTGTGCACACAGGGCAAGGCAGTGGCTCTGACACTGCAAAAAGAAAGAGGTTTGGTTGATAAGAGGAAAAAAGTTTGAGGTCAAAAAGAACAACGAAATTAATGAAAGGAAAACCAGGATGCTGCTAAAGGAAGGTTTTTCTTTACAGAAAAATCTCGATCACAGAGCTGTAAAAAAAGGTGGGATCTAATTCAGACACAAGATGAGACAAGATGGGAGTGAATTTTAATAAAGAAAAGCAGTTGCTATAGAAAGGACATTTAGCTGATCTCAGGAAACTATTTAAGGCTTTTAAATGAGTTCAATAGGAAGAAAGTATCAAAGTCCTTGGAAAAGCATGTAGACCTTAATGAATAATGACAGATACTGCAAAGGCTGAGCCACCTCCTTTTATGTGAGTCACCACAAGTTTTACCCATGGTTTCAAGTTTTCATCGTGGTTTCAAAAGGGAGATTTCTCTCTGGAAAGGTGGTCAGACATTGGAAGGTTTGGAATGCCCAGCCCTGGAGGTGCCCAAGGCAGGACTGGAGGTGGCACTCAGAGCTCTGGGCTGGGGCACGAGGTGGGCATCGGGCACAGGGTGGGCTCCGTGATCCTGGAGGGATCCCTGGAGGGATTCTCCAACCCCAGTCACTCTGTGTGTTGTTCTGAGTTCAGAAACAGCAGCTCTGTGCATCTCAGACACTTTTCACTTGCCACAAATACATGAAAATGTACAACGTGTATTGAAATACAGCTGGACATTCACAGGTGTCTGTGACTTCTCCCCTCTGGCCTCGGAGGAATTCACTGAACAGGAGCAGGTCAGAAGTTCAGGTCATTCCATGGGAAAGACAAGAGTAAGGTGGGACAAATTTGTCCTGGTGCTTATTCAGTCTCCAGGCCACTGATTTGCATGTGGTCTCCTCACATCACTGCTGGTCCAAGCTTGTGCTTCATACTGATTAGTCCTTTATTGCACAATTAAAATGAAAACCAGTTAATGAAGCTCCTGTTTTGAAAATGGAATCAGGTTGTTAAATCATTTGATGAGTTTCCTTCAGTCTTTCTTTACTTTGGTCTGTTTATGGCTTCTGCTGAAAGCAGGCAGGCTGTGGCCACAATTTAGGATAATTCTGTCACATTTGTACACAGTTGGGTATAAATTTGGAGTCAGAAGGTTTTTGGAAGTTGTAATGAGAGCATGTAAATACATTTGTATTACAAAGGCAAAAAAAATCCTCATGCCTTTACAAAAATAAGGTAAAAAAAAAGTTTTCTTCATTTTGGTGACAAAGTTAAACAGATTAATTAATGTGTATTAGAGAAAAACCACAACTAAAAAGTCAAAGTGATTGAACTGGACAATTTCAGGACTCTACTAGATTAAAAGCCAGATTCCTTGGCTTGGTTTTGGTGAGTTACCTTGTGCTTCCTTTAAATCTTCATTGTTGAAGAGAAAGCGACCACATGAACTAGAGAAAACAACAACAACAACAAAAAATTGAGAAGGGGAAAATATAGAAGAGCAGTAAGACCAAGAGGTTTAAAGTACGCTGGGAAAGTTTGAAATAAATGTAATTAAAACAGCCATTTCCCCTGCAAAAAAATTAATTTTCAGCAAAGCACAACCTATTGAAGCAGTTCTATTATAGAAGAGTCTTCATGATAAATCCTGTCTTCAGGTTCATTGGTTTAATCAAAAAAGACCATCTTAATGCAAATGCTAATTCTCCATGGGGATAAAGCAAGACACAGAGCCCTTGAGCAGAATTCCCGAGCCAGCAGCCACCACCAGCCCCGAGTTCTGCATCAAACATCAACCCAGGGCACGTTTCCAGCTCTGTGTGCTGCAGAGCTGGAATCCTCTTGGAGAAGAAGCACCAGAAATCACACAATGTACCACCAGAAAGTGCACCAGAGACCCAAATCACCTGCACGAGCAGCTACACGTGTGGGATCTTCGATGAGAGAACTTCTCCTGCAAATCTGAGCCCAGCCCTGGTTTCTAATCAGCACCAACCCCGAGAATTGTGGTTAGGGCACATGTCTGCTTTTCTTGGTGAGACACCAGCAAGTGATTTATTCCTCTGCAAATGAGCTTTGCAGATTTATTCCTTCATTACACCCTCCTGCTTCAGAAGAATTTAAATGTGTAAATTGTGCCCCATCGAGGAGGACTATGTGGCATGAATTAATATGGTTGCAGCTCCTGGCAGGGGTGGGATATGTGGTTGTGGGATGGGGGAAGGCAAGTCATCTTTGAAACCTGATTGATTTGGAAGCAGATTCACTCATGGGACAGTCAGTAAAGCTATAAAAGCAGGAATGTTTAATTCATAGCCACTTTAGATTTATAATGTAGTCCCAAACCAGTCACGATCTTACCAATTCCAATCCCTGTCTCCAGACCTGAACTGAGAACCTGTAAATACTTGCAAGCTCATTCTGAAAAATTCAATAGCAAATGAGATAACACATAAACAGGTCTGGATCCACATGCATACAGATTTTCCTGCAGCAGAACTGAGCTGGTTGTGGCCCTGGGAGGCTCTCTCTGGGTAGGGATGGGTTCTGTGGGACTGGGTGTTACACCTGCATCTGGGATGCAATTCTGCAAGCACAGGACCCCACGACACTGAAATCAATGCGTGTCCTCACACGACCCCAAGTGCTCTCTGTTTGTGCTGCTGGGTGGGTCAGGTCCCTAATTAATGAATGTGGTCTCGTGTTTAGTAAATTAAGATAGAACAGCAAATTGCTGCTGCCACTGTTATGTCAGGGAGTTTTGCAATTCGTGTTCAAATCTCCATTTCAGTGCTCCATTCAGCTCCTCCTTCCCGTGCCAAGGATTGCGATCCCCCATCCCAAACCATTCAGTACACGGAGTGTGGTGTCTGCAGAGCTGATGGAGAGCCCCTTCAGCCCCTGGAGGAGCTCTTATTTCACCTTCATTTACTAACATAGTCGTCACTATTGGATCCTGATGCAAAGCACAAAACATTCCTCATCAACGCCGTGTAAACAGAACTGATGGGAACTGACTCATCAGTGCCCACTTAACAGATTAGTGTTGCACAACCACTCTTAATTACCTCTTAATCTTATCATCGAGTTCCTCCCCAGCCCGACTGTATCCAGTGTCTCCCATCCTGTAACACAAACTCTTGCTGTTCTGCTGAGCAATCAGATGCTTCTCTCCTCAACACTGAACTTGGCAGGGAGGGTGAGATGACAAATCTGTGCCTTGCTCTGTGCAATAGAGTCGAGGAGCTCCTCGTGGCACAAAGCTGCTGCACAGCCCTTCTCAATTATTTATGCTTCTCACAGCCCCTCGTTCTTCATTCCACGGCCAGCATGGCCTTGTTGTGGTGCCTTCACCACTCCCAGCGTGGTTGGGAGCCCCGCAGATATTTGCTGGACTCTGTTCCCTTATGGCTCAGGAGTCCCCACACTCATCTCCTCCTGCTCCCTTCTTCCACAGCTCCCCTGCTGCCACAAACATGACCCTCTTTTATCTCTGTGGATCAAACTATCTGAGATCTGGGACTCATTTCTTGCCAAAACCAGCGAGGAAATGCAGAGGGAGAATATTCTGTGTGTGGTGGCCCGACACTCTCCTGTCCCTGCGAGGGACACGAGCGTTGCCCCCTGGTTCCCATGCTCTTCAGATGAACGTGCTGAGGGCAGCCTGGCCTGTGCTGGGCTTTCTCTTCTTTTGGCACTCACAGAGAGGCTTACAAGGGACTTGGGTTTATTCTGAGAGGAAAGAAGACTTTTTCCTTCCTGTGCAAAAAGGAAATGTTTTCCACTGATGGGAGGTGAAGAGGGGTGTCAGTGGGCTGGGAAGAGCATCTGTCCATCGTGTGGCTCAGGGTATGAGTCACCAAGAGCTCTGCTCATGGAGTGGGCATGTCCAGCTCAGCTCAAATCTTGCCCACTCAGTTCTGCTTGTTCAAATATCACAGGACTTTGACAGATTATTATGATATCAAGGTGAAAATTCATACAAGAAAGTATAAAAATGTCCAATCCTATCAACAGACCTGTCAAAGTCTGAAGGATTTCACCAAGTTGGAGGGGGCTAATGTGATGGAAATAATAAATTATAGACCTAAAATATCATGCTTGCATTTAGCTGAAGTGTATTAGACTTGCACAAAGATCCCACTTGCAATATATTTAGCAATGCACAGCGTGGATACTATTAATAGCATTAAAGGAATACAAATGTATTTACCCAAATGCCACAAATCTTACCAGGCATGTACAGAATATGCTGGGTTTGCACAAGGATTGAAATTAATAGACATGACCTTTTCCTCACTTGCCTTTCATCCTTACAAATTCAGCATGTTTCCAAAACAGGCTCAGCAGGATTTGTTTGGAGTTTTTTTTACATCAAACACAACAAAACCTGGGATTTTTTTCAGTCAAATGGTCTCTTAACAAATATTGTAACAGGCTGTCCCTGCTCTGAGCCGTGGCAGTATTAGGTTGGGATCTAGATTTATTTACAAGCAGGAATCCATCCTTGAATTAGCTTTTCTGGCAGATAGTGTGGACTTTATTCCTAGGCAATAGCGATACTTAGAGCCAAAACAGGGCAAGTTTGGTCGGTTGGAATTAATTAAACTGGATTCAGAATGCACACAGCAAGGGATCCCTGGGAAGTGGTTGATTTTCAGCTTCCAGCATCCCTGGGTCAAACCAATGCCCAGGTACAACGAGCAGCAATTCTGTATCCTGTCAGGCACTCCTGTATTTCAGCATCTCAGATGCAACAGCTCCACTAAGGAGAATTATCTGTCCCTTTAGAGACTATTTTCCTACTCGTGGCAACCAGCTACTGACTAATGTTCTTGTTGGTGGTGATTTGCATAATTTTTCATCTTTTCCTATTTCTGGTTATCCATTTGTACTTGTAGTCCTTTTGGAAAGAGTGGGAATCTTGCTACTGCTTTGTCCTGAGAGGCTCCTGTGAGGGGGCAGCGAGGCCAGGAAAGCAGGTTAATAACAGGTTGCCTGAACCTTTCAGCATTTCATGAAAGCCTGACAAAGCTTTTGGCCTGTGAGAGCTCGCTGTTGAGATGGTGATGCTAAACTGCAATAAAAGACAGCAAAAATTAATCGTTTCTGAGGTTTCCAAAGCAGATACAAAGGCAATAATGAATTATATGGGTGACATTCCCAAGTGCTGAGGTGGTTTTTTCCCCCTGGATTACTTATTCTCTAAACTTGCAGCATTACTACAGAATTGCATCTTTTGTTGGAATAACATTATGAAGAGTGCCAAAATCAATTTGGAAATGCCAGCATAAAAATGCCAATGCAATTTCACCCTGGTCTTTCTCCCTCTCTCAGAAAAATGCCACAACTAATTAAAGGCTGTGTATTACCTTTTTTTCACAGGCACTCTGCCTTTTTCAGCACCTGGATTGAAATGATGTTTGAGCCTTAAAGACTTTGCAGCAGAGAAATGTGTTTGCTGTTGGAAGTTCTTGGGTGCAATAAGGGGGTGGCAGAAAGAAGCAAAAGGGGTTGATGTTTGTCCAGTTTGGGGTCCTGGCATATCTGGCTGTGCCCATCTCACACTCTCTGTGAGCAGGCAGCTCATGACCAACCTGCTCTGCCACAGTGAACAATTTTTTTATGACAGAAAACATCCAATTCTTGTCACTCAGGATGTTCTGATTTCTCCTTGATTTGTTTTCCTTTGAAGAGAGGGTTCAGAATAAACGCTGGTATCAGTGAGACAAAGCTCTGAGCAGGAACCCATTCAGCAGAAATGGAGAACAAAGGCTGCAGGAACAATTTATTCCAAGGAGCTCATGTCTAAGGATTCAGTGGGTCTGCACTTCCTTCCCTGTCAGCAGCAAAAGCCACAGAACACAGCTGGAAACCTCCACGGGCAGATGGAATTGCAGCCCTTCAATCCTCCTTCCCGAGGGGCAGAGCACAAACTGCAAAGCTTAAATACTGTACATACATAAATCGTGAATAAGTGCAGATATCCACGCCTGTGCTGATCAATACATGCCATTTGATAAGTATCTGCTGTTTAAATAGAGAGTCAATGAAATATTGGAATCTAGTTAATGGAGTAGGACTGAAAGTGAGCACAGCACCTGCAAGGTAGTTCTCCTCTGTAAATCAGGGGCTGCAATCAGTTTATTTCACATGACACAGCTTACAAGTTGAGGTTTGGAAAGAAAGTTTCTGTGCTACCAGATCCCTTCCCTTTCCCTTTCTCCTTCCCTTTCCCTTTTCCATATCGAAGGGTTGCCTCTGAGTTGAGTTGTTTAAGTGTTTTTCACGTTGGAAAACTTTCAGCTTGGCAGTCTGTTATCAGAACACTTCTCCAGCATTGCCTGGAGGAGATATTAAAAACAGAAAATCAAACTCAATTCCAATTTACTTCTAAGGCAGATGAAGTTTTCACACGTGAGGTTTTATTGGGCTGTAGCTGCAATACAGTGGAGAGTCCTCTAGGAATCCATTATATTTTGTTGTTTGTATTGCTTAGCTTTTTTCTTTCATATATAAGGAAAAATCTGCTTATATCCACTCAGAGATAATTCCTTCCAAGTTAATGCTTGAATCTCTAACAGGAGAATCAGCAGATGAATAATAATTATTACTAGGTTTGCACAGAATTGGGGTTCAGTTGCTGGTACTCATTTACTATTCAGGTTTTATTATTATTATTATTATTATTATTATTAATTTTACCAGGTTTCATTTTGCCACGTTTTTATTTCTCCTTCTGTTGCGATATGTGCAATATATATTCCAAAATGCTGTTTAATGCTTGTTTGGGCTAATTTGCAGTGAAGGAGCTCGTGTCAGACATTGCAGGTAGTTTGTTATGTGAATTCCTATCAGCTAATGCATAAAATGGGAAAGAATGGAGGAAAGCTACAGCTTGAACTGGCATCCTTCATATGTGGAAATGACTGTGCTGTTGCTGTAAGTGTTGCACTGGTTTGCTTTCATGTTTAAATAGAATTTTCATTCATAACATTGTCATAAGTTATTTCCAAACGTCATGGGATGTGTAAGAAATAGACTGGCTGCTCTTCTAGATCTTAATATCACTCTCTCAGTGCTACACAATATTTATTGGGGTCCTGGGCAATTGTTGAAAATGATGATGGAGAATTGACATTTTTCCTAATTTGCAGCAATTCGGATCATCTGAACACCCAAATTTGAAGAACAGAATGGGAAATTATCTCTGAGCAGGCTAGATCAGAAAGCAATTACAAGATTGGCTCCATCACATTCATCAAGGAGCCAAGTGAGAGCAGCAGCAGCACTTTAGCTCAGTTTGGTGGTAAAAAATCAGAGGAAATACATTTCCCACCAGCTGCGTGTGATGGCAGAGCTGAGGGACAAAACCATGGCTGACTGATGTGGAATTTTAGCAGATCTACTCCCTGGTAATTCCTTAGCTGGATTTCTCTGTTGAGTTTGCTTCATCCTGGCCCACGTGGCAGAACAGCAAGGATAAAATCCCTGGGATTTATCTCTGCATCCAGCTGAGCTTCCCTCTTGCATTTCTTCCTTAACTGAATAGTCTCTGCTTCTCTTTTGCAGAGGTTCCTAAAAGTTCAGGTGCTTTTCCCCACGCTCTGGGTACTTATTAAATACATCCAGTGAAATGTCACAGTGGAAAAGCCACTGAAGTGTTGGCAAACAGAGGGAAAACTAAACCTTGATGCTGTTTTTCTGGGAAACCTGTTGTTTTTTGAAGTGCAGGAGGGTCATCTCATGTCCAGCTCCTCTGAGGTGCCCTTGGTTGTGCCCAGTGACGAGGCAGAGCCCAGAATGTGCCCCTTCAGTGCTGCAAGGACTGGGGGACAAGGACAGGAATGGTCACTCACCATGACCCAGGATGTCCCAGAGCCTCTGGCATTTCTGTTCTGATGTGATGAAATTGTGCTGATGGATTTCTGTTAAACACACAGTTAAAATCCCCACTGAGAGTTTGGAAAGAGGTGGGGGGAGAGTTGAAAGCTTTTAATGCAGCTTTTAATGCTGGTTGATTTTGGAAGTTAAAAGTCCCCTGAGGTGACATTGGAATTCCCATTTCCCCCGTAGGCCATCCATAGAAACCCAAAGTGAGTTTCCATCCCCCAATTCCCAACAATCCTCTAATAAATACACTGGCACACCCAGCTACTGGAATAATGTATTTTACACATGGTTTGGGAAAAGTGAGTAGCTGAATGAGATATTAAGGGATGTGCCCAAGGACACAAACCAGGAGTGGGATGGAGCCAAGAGCAGATTCCATGGTTCCTTCCTTCTGGTGCCTTTCCAGGCTCACCAGACCCACCTTCAGTTAGGATTTTGCCCTAAAAAAAGAGGTGGTGTTGTTTGATTGGGTTTTTTTCTGGGATCTTCAGGTTATTTAGGGAAAATAAGGAAGAAGTGCCACAGCTTTGGAGGGCACGAGGTGACCTAGCCAGAGGGACTTCAGTTGTGCAGGGAATTAAGCCCAGCCCAGGGGCTCTTCCCATGGGCAGCTGAGGGTGAAGGGACCACAAACAAAAGCCAAACAGAACCTTCAATTTGCACTTGACATTTTGCAAACTGTTTGGGAGACAGTGGTGTCCATCACACATCCAGCTCTGCAAACAGGAGACACAGCCCTGTGTCAACTCAGGAAAGGAAAAAAAAGAAAAGGAAGTTTTTAATTAACTGCCAGGAACTGCTCGTCACATTGCACAGAATTACAGAGCTAGGGCTGTGTTCTCAGTGGGACCTGCAGGTTCCAAATTAAAGCTAAAGCAGTCGCTAAAAAGCTGTCTTCATGGTTGTTTAGGAGCCTAATTGCTGCTGCTTTAATGTGTTCTCACACTGTTACAAACCCCTTTCGCCAAACTAAATTAGAAAGCATATATTACAAAGAGCTGGTGATTTTAAGAGCATTCTTCTAATTACTCTCCCTCATTTTTCCAGTAACAAACACTGTAATTGTTGTGAGCTCAGGTTTCCTGCAGAGGCAAACCTTGTGCTTGAGCATCCCCTTCCCTCTGCCCAGGCTCATTATGATGCAAAAAGGTGCTGAGAATAATCAAACTTATATTTTGTTTGCCTGAAACATCCTCTGTCAGGCCGAGTCCTTGGGGACCTGGCAATAATTTCTAGCCCACTAACAAATAAAGGAATAGTGGTGTCCCATTCTGTCTTTATCAACTCAATATTGAGAGCTTTGATGGTGCTAAATGTTTAAGTACCTCTGCATATTGAGGAAGGGAAGTTGCTTGGCTGCATGTCACAGAGGTAACTGAATTTAATTCTATTTTCATTCTTGAAACTTCTATCAGGCTTAACACCTTTGGGTAAATGCCCTTCCTTGCTGTGAAATTAATCCAAATAAATAAATGGGTTACGTAAAGCCAATCTAAAGGCAGCACTTTAGTTCCACCTCAGGCCACAGAACAAGATGATGTTTAACTTAAGCGCTGCCTAATTTTAAACTGGGATTTTGGTGATGCTGTAATTATTTCCTAACTGTTTGTGCCCCACAGTTACATCCTTCTCAATTCTGTCATAACCCCCTGCAGAAGGCAGGGCTTTTATTTGTGCTCTGGGGCTGATCTGAGGCTGTGCATCCTCAGCACGTCTTGCTTTTGCTTTTATCGAAGGTGTTGGCTTGGGCTCTTTAATTAGAGCAGATTGACCAAACTCCTGCAAGACTTGAGTCAGCTCTTTGAATCACCAAGAGTTTTTCTTTCCCTGATCCATAGTCAAGAGGTAAGATGAGATGTGGTTTTTGTTGTTCTGTTTTGGGTTGTTTTGGGGGGTTTTAATTTTAATTTCAGCAGGCTTTAATTTCTCTCTCAATCCATTTCTAGAAATCTGGGCTGCTGAATGCCCAGAGATGAGAAAATGGAGTGGATTGACTCTCACTGGTTAAAAGATTCAGCACTAACACATTTCTTCATAGCTGTATTTTTAATTGACTTGTGCCAATTAATTTTTAGTACATTTGGCTCCTGTAAAAGACTCTCCTTTACACCTACAGGGAAAAAAATACTCCTGAATAACAAGGGGCTGTTTCTGCTCTCCCTGAAATCAATTGGTGTAATGTGCTGACCTTCCAAACTCCAGCAAGCAGTGTAATAAATCTGAAATCAAGACTCCCTATAGGAAGAAGCCTGTTCTGATTTATATTTCAGCTTGTGCTGGCACATCTGGAATGCTTAAGTGACAAAATATTTCACAGGCCCAATTCTGTAGCGACACAGAGCAGATGAAATTGCCTTAGTTTCATGTAACAGAAAGGGATGGCTTGAAAAGATAAAACCATTTCTTGGACAAATTGGGATTGGAGTAGGGGACACTTGTAGGAGTTTGTGAGTCACCTACTGGGAACACACAGTCATACCCCATGTCCAAACAGCATCTCAGCAGGGTAGTGTTCCCGAAGTATCGAAGGAACAATTTCTAGTCTTATGTCAGATCAATCTGTTTTTGTTGTGTCTCTTTGTGGTTCAGTTGGAGGCAGACAAGGAGCAGAGATATGAAGCTCCCTGATTTGGGCATTTTCCTTCCTTTGCAGAGAGGAGACAGGAGCCTGAGAGTGGCTGTGCCTCTGGGGACGGTGGCAGCCTCAGTGACAGAACAGAAACTGGCCTCTAGCTTTGTAACCTGCTTCCTTTGACACCCAGTTTGTCTCAATGCATCTTTTTATGGCTTTGTACAACCTGCTTCCCTTGGGATCTTCCATAATTTGTGAGTTCAACCCTTTTTTCTTTCCTTAAGAGCCTCGCCAGGATGTCACTGGGTTGTCTGAATGCCTTGCAGAGAGATTGAGGGATCTCCATGTGCTACTGGGAAACACCCCAGGGAGCTCCTGCAGTTTTGGGGGAAGTCAAGGATTGTTACAGCTGCAGAATCACTTTGGGGGGATTTTCCTTACTGGAACACACACCGGTTGCCAGATGTGTGCTGTTATTGCCTCACCACCCAACAAGCAGCACCAGGACCCTGCTGCTGGCTGGGGAAGCCACGTGTGCTGCTTTTGGGGGGCTGCCTGTGTTGGAAAGGGCCAGATGGGCTCGAGTGA
This sequence comes from Dendrocincla fuliginosa, assembly GCA_035047845.1. Classification (NCBI taxonomy): domain Eukaryota; kingdom Metazoa; phylum Chordata; class Aves; order Passeriformes; family Dendrocolaptidae; genus Dendrocincla; species Dendrocincla fuliginosa. The sequence continues at coordinate 4,306 of JAWWMO010000279.1, read as the reverse complement.
GAGCTTGTACAGCCAGATAAACAGAGGAGATACATTTGCACAGAGAAAGAGAGGGAAGTGCACAAAGCTCCTTGCAAACCACTTCCAAACATTCACTTTGTGCCCTTTGTACACATTTCAAGCCTAGCAACCATAAAGTGGTCACAAGTGGAATGTGCAGGTCAAGGTCATTCCTGATGATCCCTTTCTAGGCTTGTCATATTGTTGGAACAGCCTGGCCTTTCAGCCCTGGCAGAGCCACCCCCAGCTCTGCCCCTGCCAGCACTAATTTGGCTGCTGGACATGCCTGTGGCTCTATGATGGGGTTCCATCAGCAGTGAAGAGCAGAGCTGCTCTCACACTGAGTGAGGAAACAGCCTGAGGGCTCAGGAGCCCCAACACAAGTTGAGACTAATGTAAATCTTACCATAAAAAATGTAATATAAGCCTAGTCTGGGCTTGGCTTATTTAGGACTGTGTTCCTTCAAGTTTATAAATGATGACGAGCTGGAGTGGGAGCTGACTTTCCCCTCAGACCAGTTCCTCTCTATGCTACCTTCTGAGGACTTTTTAAGCATTGCTTCTATCAATTTATAAGCTAAATGGAATTTTTTCTTTACTCTTGTGCTGTCCCAGTCCTGAGAAGAACTTTTTAACATTTTGGGGTGCTTTGAAAATCCAATGTGTTTTACAGGCTGAAAAAGGAGCAATCACAGTGGGTCCAGCATCGCTCAGAAATCTCTTGCCTGGTTGGTGTTCTACATCACCTTCCCATCCAAGACACTTCCAATTTCTGTTACTCCTGCACTGCTGGGTGTGAGCTCAGTATTTTACAGCGATGATCTGTTGCAGATCTTATGGCTTTAGAGTTACTGGAAGACAAAGGATTCCCTGTCTTTCACTTTTTCCCATTGCAACCACTTCCCCAGCCTACTAATAATGAATAAGATGTGAGAAAGTTGACAAAAAAATCAATCACTAAAATGATGCTGGTTTGGAGGGGAGGGAGATATTCATTTAATCTTTAAAATCTTGTAACTCCTGTCAGCAACTATTTTCAATGGTCTTCCAAAGGTATTCTTATGTTTGGCTTCCTTGGCTCCTCACTAGGAAATTGTCAGGGATTTATTCCAGAGGCTGCCATCCCTGTTGGGGAATCTCACTCTCTTAAACTGAAGCACTTTTCCTCTGGTGCAACTATAAAAAATGGATCCCTAAAGGATTACCTTGCTCATAGGAGCTAAAATCCAACCCTATAACTCATCCACACTTGCTTTTTAAAATTCATTTAGTGTAAGCAAATGAGCCTTCTCTGGTTGCAATAAATTTTCTGTGCTCTGACCTGGCAGGAGTGTGACCTGAAATGTTCTTAAATCAATGCAGTTCCGATGTCTTTATCCTCCAGGAGGAAATTAAAGTGGAATAAAGCAGCTGTGTGTGAAGAACCAAAGTGCCCAGAACACCCGGAGTCCAAAGTAGCTTTGCTGGGAGTTTTCCCAAAGTTCAGTGCATCAATCACTGCCAGCTGACAGAGCAGATTAGGAACTCTCTGCTGAGATCTTCCCACACGAAAAAAGGCCTTTAAAGCTGAAAAGGGGAATTGCCAAACTGATCGTGAGGGTAACGAACCATGGAGAACAAAAAAGAACATGACTTGAGGAAGGAAATTCTCTTTGCTCTTCATGGCATGAACTCTGTCAGGGGCAGAAGGAATCAGCAAGTCCAGAGGAGAACACAAAATTGTTGAGGGGACTGGAGCCCCTTCCCTGGGGAGACAGGCTGGGCGAGCTGGGGCTGCTCAGCCTGGAGAGGAGAAGGTGGTGAGGAGACCTCAGAGCCCCTTCCAGTGTGTGAAGGGGCTACAGGAAAGCTGGAGAGGAATGTTTGTCAGGAGTGACAGGACAGGGGTGGCTGCAAACAGCAAGTTTAGATGAGATGTCAGTGAGAAAGTCTCCCCTGGCAGGGTGGGCAGGCCCTGGCACAGAGAAGCTGTGGCTGCCCCAGCCCTGGGAGTGTCCAAGGCCAGGCTGGAACAACCTGGGCTAGTGGAAGGTGTGGGTGGAATGAGGTGATCTTTGAGGTCTCTTCCAACCCAAACATTCTGTGATTCCATGGGAAGAGCAGTCCAGGAGTGCCCATCACAACAAGCCCCTGACAGGAGGGACCATTCCCCCATCCTGACCCCACACCAGCTGTGTGTCCTGGGACAGTGAAGCTCCTTGGGCCCCACTGAAAACAAGCCCAGGGGTTTTCAGTCAAAAAGCAGCCAGCACATTTTCAGCTTTGTTGTCAGAAAACTGTCTGCAAAACTTTTCCATGCTGTTTCCGGAGCTATTTTTCATTTCCTAGATCTCCAAATGGCCATTTTTCAGTGGTGAGGCTTTTCTGTGCACAGTTCCCTCCCAGCTCACCCCACTGAGTGATGAGCACTTACCAGAGTGACCCCTCCAGCCAAGCACGGAGCAGTGCAGGGGAAATGCTCTTTTCCCTCAGCTGTAATGAAGGATGAGCCTTCCCTCCCTTTTAACTTCTACACAGCAAGAGCAAGTCCAGCTTATTTTTGTGCTTGTATCTTTTGGGAGTGGAGAGCATTTCATTGACGCCCCCAGTATAAGAATGTTTATGACCCTTTGGTGAGCTGTGTAGAGCTCAGGATCCTTTTAGAGCATCATTTTCTGGGTGATTTAGGTGTGTGAGCTTCCCTTCAGCCCTTCCAATACTATTTCCAAGAAAAAGATGCTGTGGTATAGATCATAATACTGGGTTCCATTCCTCAAGGATTTTTCCTGTGTTTTCATTATTTCTGGGTTTGGGGAATTGTTCCTTTTTTAAGTAAGGGTGGCCTATTGTGTAAAATGAACTGGGGGAGTAATTGTTTACTGTCAGAAGGAAGGTGCAGATGCAAGGACATTTTTAATGTCCTTTTTATTTGCCTGATGGACTCATTTTGATTATAAGTAATCTCATTAAGTGGAGCATTAATGAGGTTACAAGCAAGCAACTTATAGCTTGGGGAACCTCATATTTGCTAACTCAGAAGTGCTCATGAAAAAAAGAGATAAAATCAGACATGTGCTCCCTTGCTGTGCCTGGAAATACAACATTACAGCTTTTAATTTTTTATTTTCTTCTCTTTTCTTATCAGTATAGGGAGAAAGGGAAAAATCTGCAAGAGGATGCCAAGGAAAGGCCACAAGCTACAGCATTCCTTGTGCCACACACATGGAAAAAGATCCTTTCCTCGAGTCTCTGTGTCTGGTGTCTCCAGCATCTCCCCAAATATCAGGATCAGCAAAGCTCCTGTGCAGGGAATGGAAACTTCTCAGAGCACAAAAAAAGGCAAGTCCAGGTGCTTTCCCAGGCTTTTTTTGTAGGTGTTAAAAATCTGCTCTCCAGCCAGGAGGGAGAGCAAACTGTGTGTTTGCAGTTTTGTGAGTGGAAGTAATTTGGACTAAAACCAATTGCTCTCTCAGCTTGAATGTCCTGCAAAGCCAGTCCTTAATGGTGGGCATCAAACAGGCTGCAGAAAGACCCGTTGCCAAAAGACACATTGCCAAATTTGGCTTTTTTCACTTTTTATTTTTCAAGTATAAGAGGCTGTGTTATTTTAACTCTTCCTTTTAGTCATTATTCCCTGTCTATATTATATATATAGCTATTTTCTTTGGTCATAAGAGAAAGGAAACAGTTTAACTAAAAATCCTCCTCGTTGCAGCAAAATGTAATTTTTAACAGAATGGTTTGTTGGTGTTTTTTGCTTTTTGTTTGGGGGTGTTTTTGTCTATTATGAATGTTAAAGAAAGAACCATTTCTGGCTCATCCTTACCTCTGGGTCCTCAATAGTGAATGTGTGTGTGTGATTGCAGACCAAGGAACTGCTGGATAATATTAGGAAGCCATAGGAGGGATTTCCCACCAGTTTGTGGACATCTGGGAGCAAATCTTTTCTGGAACAGCTCCTTAGGACCAGGATAGTCCAGCAGCACCATGGACAGTAACAGATCTATCGACAAGATCGCTGCAGTGTGTTGGGCAACCAAGTTTTAAATGTGGCTCTGAATTCCAAGGTTCTGGTTTCTGCTGGGATCTCACCTTTATGACTTATCCAAAACTTGTTGTGAGCAGTGACTTAAATAATGGATGTAGCAATATTGGTAGTAGGTTTAGGTGAGAGATTAGGAAGAAATTCCTCCCTGGGAGGGTGAGCAGACCCTGGCACAGGGTGCCCAGAGAAGCTGGGGCTGCCCCAGCCCTGGGAGTGTCCAAGGCCAGGCTGGACAGGGCTTGGAGCAGCCTGGGCTGGTGGAAGGTGTCCCTGCCCATGGCA
>JAWWMO010000278.1:0-15923 GCA_035047845.1 Dendrocincla fuliginosa | reverse complement strand
AGGGCCCTGGGGGGAGGGGAGGTGGGCCGCAGTGATGGGGGGGAGCGGGGCCGGGGGGCTGCGGGAGGCGGGGGTGCAGAAGGGCACCGGACACCCCCCCCCAGACCGTGTGAGACCCCCAGGCCCTGGGGGGGTGGGCTGAGGTGATGGAGAGGGACGGTGCCGGGGTGGGCTCGGCCCGGGGGGTCGCGGGGCGGGGGGGGCTGGAGGTTTTTCCACCGGCGTGGCCTCCCACGCGAGGCCCTTCGTGGCCAGGAACCCGCGCAACCCCAGGGGAACAGCCCCCCACCCCCCTCCCGCTACACCCATCGCCTCCCCCCGAGCAGTACCCGGGCAGGGGCAGGATGCGGCTCTCGGTGGTGCCAAGGGGCTCCGGGACTCCCCGTGAGCCTGGCACGGCACCGGGAGGGGGCCCGGCGTTCAAGGAAAGGGGCTAGGGGGTCCCTCTTTATCCTCCTGGTATCTCTGGGCAGTGGGACCCATCAGGAGGAGGGGACAGAGTTCCTTATGATGTCAACTTCCCCCACAATTCACTGGGAACCAGGCACGGGGCTGGGGGGTCTCAGGGGATCGGTGAAGGGGGCTGGGGGGTCCCCCGCTTTGTTGCCCTGTTACTCTTGGGGAGCAGGGCCTGGCTTGGAAGGGATGCAGCTCCCAGTGATGCCAAATCCCACCTGTGACTCACCAGGAGCCTGGCACGAGGCTGGGGAGTCCCAGGAGCAGAGTGAAGGGGGCTGAGGTGCCCCCCCCATGACGGGGGGGTCTCTCCTTATCCCCCTGGTACCCCTCAAGAGTGGCACTTATCAGGAGGGGGAATGCAGCTCCTGATGATGCCAAAGCCCAACATGACTCACCAGGAACCTGGCACGGGTCTGGGGGGGTCCCCTAAGGGCCCCCCCTTTCTCCCCCACCCCACCAGTGACCCCATGTCCCCCCACTCCTCTGCAGGGCTCCCGCTGATGGGACACTGTGTCCGGCCGCTGGGCGCGGAGGGCTGTGAGCAGGTGGGTGCTCCCCTTTTGCCCCTTCTGCTGCTCCCCTCTCGATGCCCTCCCTGGTCCCCCTGTCACCCTGCCTGTGTCCCCGCAGGCCCTGCCATGCCCCAGGCCTCAGAGCACCGCCTGGGCCGCGCCAGGGACGTCGCCACCACTGTGGTCACCGCACAGCCCCGTCCAGGTGCCCGCCTTCCCAGTGGGCACCGAGCGCTGAGCCAGGAGCGCCATGCAGCCCCCAATGGGCTGTCCCCGGCCCCCAAACTGCGCCTGCTGCCCCCCCGGCCGCCCCCGCCACTGCCGCCAGAAGACCCCCACCCCAAGAAGCTGGAGCCAGAGCGAGGCCGGGCTGCCAAGCGTGGGGAACCTCCTGCCCCCCGCGGGCCAGGGGGCCGTCGGGGCCCTGTGAAGGGTGACCACGGCGTGAGGGTGCCCGGGGGGGCCCCGCAGGTGCCCGGCAGTGCCTCCTTCTCCCTGCCCAGTGCGGCTGAGCGGCGCCGGGCCAACTTGTCCCGCTCCAAGTCCATCAGCATTGGGGACCTGAGCCAGGGCGGTGCTGGCACCGGTGGCAGTGCCACCGGCGGTAGTGGCACCGGTGGTGGCAGCCGCGCCGAGGATGTGGCAGTGGCACTGAGTCGGCTGGTGCTGAGGGACTGCGGGCACCCTCTGGGTGCGCTGGCACTCCGGAGGAGCTCCTCACTGCGCAGGGTTGCTGTTGCCCCCGGGCAGGATGGCAAGGCCACCACGGGCACCCCCCCGGCACTGCTGCTGTCCGTGCGCCCTGAGGGCGGCCCCCGCAGCCGCCCCGAGCCCACCCCGTTTGGCCCCGCCGCACCCAGCAGGAACGAGGACAAAGCGGCTGCTGTAAGCCTTGGGAAGGGAGGGGGGACACGGCATGGGACCCCCAGGGTGTGCTTGGGAGGTCAAGGGGATGTGGTTGGACCCCCGGGGTGTCCGTAGTGGGTCGTGGGGTCATGGCAGGACCCTCACAGTGTCCCCAGCCTCAGGATGTGTTGTCACCCACACAGTGTCCCTGGTTGTGTGGATGTGGTGGGACTCCCGCAGTGTCTCTTGTCATGGGAACATTTTGAGACCCCCATAGCGTCCCCAATGGCAGGGATGTGCTGTGACCCCCGTGGTGTCCCCAGCTGTGGGGACATGCTGTGACCTCTGTGGTGTCCCTGGCTGGGGAGTCAGTGGTCCTGCCAGGGTGGGACAATGGTGGTGGTCTCACCTCTGCCTGCTCCAGTCCTGCTTTGGAGACCCCCAGGGCTCCAGGGGGGTTTGGGTGTGGCCGGTGCCATCCCTGTGGCTTTGGGGGGACCAGGGGTGACCAGTGCCATCCCTGTGGCTCTGGGGTGGCCAGGGGTGGCCGGTGCCATTCCCATTTCCATATCCGCCCCCCCTCCCCCTCCATGCCCGCCCCTCACCTGTCCGGCCACGTGTGTGGATCAGGACCGGGATCCCTGAAATCCCACCATGGGCCAGGGACACGGTTTGCCCCCCCCGGTGTGTGTCACTTCCCCCCAGCAGTGACATGGGGGATCCCCCATCCCTGCCGAGCCCGTGGCACCCCTGTGTGCTGCGGTGGGGTGTGTGTGTGGGAATATTTACCTCCGCACCCCTTCTCCGAGTTCCTGCTGCCCCTGGGACGAGGCTCTGGCTAATTAATCTCCCTGGGACGAGGCTCTGGCTAATTAATCTCCCTGGGATGAGCCTCCAGCGAGGCCCAGAATAGCCAGGGGAATCGGATCAGCTAATGAGCTGAGGGCAGGGGAGGGGGCCTGGTGGCACCAGTGCCATCTCGGGGGCCTGTGCCGGTGCCAGGCAGAGCCATGCCGGGGCTGCAGGGAGCCACGCTCGTGGAGCTGCCCAGGAAACTCCAGCGGTCGCTGCTCACCCGGCGGGAGCTGCAGGGCCGGGGCAGCGACATCGCTGAGTCCGTGGTGCACACGGCGGTCATGGGGCTGCTGCTGGTCACCGGAGAGGTCCGAGGGGCTGAGGGGTTCCGGGCGGTCCTGGGGGAGCTGGGGTGGGTGATGGCTGTGTGGGGACACGGCTCACACGTGTCACTTGGTGTCCCCCCTGCAGACCCACCACACACTGCTTCTGGGCTCGGGCCACGTCGGCCTCAGGAATTTGGGCAACACGGTAAGTGTGGCCACCAGACCATCGTGGCCTTCTGTCCTGGGGCCTGGGAGCGATTTGGGGTCCCCTGGGTCCCCTCAGGGTCACCTCGGGGTGAGGTAGTGATTGTACTGTCACCGTCCTGTCTGGCTGAGATGTGACACCCCCAGAGCTCCTCCAGCCCCACCACACGGTCCCTGCAGTCCCCAACCCTCCTGTCCCTCTGTCCTGGGCTGTGGGAGGGATCTAGGGTCCCTTTGGGGTTCCTGGTGTCCTCTCGGGGTCCCCCAGGCTCATAGTTGCTGTTTCACCATGGTCCCAATCCCGCTGGGGATGTCACATCCTTGGGGACCCACAGTCCCACAGCACAGCTCCTGTGGTCCCCAGCCTTCCTGTCCCTCTGCCTTGGGGTGCAAGAAGGATTTGCGGTCACCTCAGGGTCCCTTTGGAGTCACCTCAGAGTTCCCTGGGCTCACTGTGGCCTCCCATCCCACTTGAGGGGACGTCACATCCCTGAGGACCCCCAGCCCCATGACACAATCGGGCTCATAAAGCAGTGGGGGGGGGGGGGACCGTGGGGAACCCCCAAATCCCAAGACTACCCCCTTGTCCCCCCACCAGTGCTTCATGAATGCGGTGCTGCAGTGTCTGAGCAGCACCAAACCTCTGCGCGACTATTGCCTGCGCCGGGACTTCCAGCAGGAGCAGCCCCCCGGCCCCCGGGCCCCTCAGGAGCTCACTGAAGGTGGGACAGCCCCCCCCAAAATCTCAGCACCCCCCCCATCAAAGCATTACATAACTCCCCCCATGGCGCTGATCCCCCCTGTCCCTGCAGCCTTCGCCGACGTCATTGCCGCACTCTGGCACCCCGACTCTTCTGAGCCTGTCAACCCCGGGCGTTTCAAGGCTGTGTTCCAAAAGTATGTCCCCTCCTTCACGGGCTACAGGTGATTAATTCCCCCCCACACACACCTTTTGGGACCCTCCCCGAGGTGAGCAGAGGGGGTACAATGTGTGTGTGTGTGTGTGTGTGTGTGTGTCCTCTTCTTCAGCCAACAGGATGCCCAGGAATTCCTCAAGTTCTTCATGGACCGGCTGCACGTGGAGATCAATCGCAAGGGCCGCAGGACCCCCAGCATCCTGGCGGACACACGGAGACCCCCCGCGCTGGAGGACCCTGAGACGCTCAGGTGGGGGGGTGGGTGCATTGGGGAGGGGGCCAGCCCCGATTTTGGGGACCCCTCAGCTGACCCCCCCTCCTCTGCAGTGATGATGAACGCGCCAACCAGATGTGGAAGCGCTACCTGGAGAGGGAGGACAGCAAGATTGTGGGTGAGCGCCGTGGGTGGAGGTCATCCCCCTTCCCCAAGACCCCCAAACCTCTCGGGATGCCCCCACTGAGCCCCCTGTTGCCCTCAGACCTCTTTGTGGGGCAGCTGAAGAGCTGCCTCAAGTGCCAGGCGTGTGGGTACCGCTCCACCACCTTCGAGGTCTTCTGTGACCTGTCGCTGCCCATCCCAAAGGTAAGGGTGGGGCACAGCCCCCCCGGCGCCCCCAGACTCCCCCAGGCCCCCCAAGGTCCCCCCTGACCCTTCTTCCCCTCCAGAAAAGCTTTGCTGGGGGGAAGGTCTCGCTCCACGACTGCTTCAGCCTTTTCACCAAGGAGGAGGAGCTGGATTCAGAGAATGCCCCGGTGAGAGGACGGAGCCAGTGACACTCGTCAGGTGACACCTCTGGACCCCCAGTTTGCCCTTCCTGACCCCCACTCACTGTCCCCTCCCTGGCAGGTGTGTGACAAGTGCCGGCAGCGGACACGGAGCACGAAAAAGTTGACGATCCAGCGTTTCCCACGGATCCTGGTGCTCCGTATCCTTTGGGAAGCAGTGCCTGGGGCGGGCCAGGGGGACCCCAGGATTTGGGAGGGGGGTGGGAGTGGGGCTCACCCCTTCACACAGCTTTCCCTTGACGCTTTCCCTAGACCTGAACCGGTTCTCCACCACCCGCTATTCCATCAAGAAATGCTCTGTGTTCGTGGATTTCCCTCTGCAGCAGCTCAACCTGCGGGAATTTGCCAGCGAGAAGGCGGGTGAGGGCGGTGGGGAGGTGCGGGCAGGGGGATGGGAGGGTGGGATGTGGGTCTGGGGAAGGCAGAGTGGGGGGCACAGGTGAGGCACGGAGGGTGGGTCGAGGGTACAGTTGAGCCAGGGAGGGTGGGGGTGAGGCAGGATGAAGGAACATGGGTTAGGAGGGGTGGGGGACATGGCTGACGCAAGGTGATGGGCACAGGGGCACTTAGGGGTCTCATGCCCCGTGCCAGGGTGGGGGGCAGTGCTGAGCCGCCCCTGTGCCCACCCCCCACCCAGGCAGCCCCGTGTACAGCCTGTATGCCCTGTGCAACCACTCGGGCAGCGTCCACTACGGGCACTACACGGCCTTCTGCCGCGACCCCGCGGGCTGGCGCGTCTACAACGACTCCCGGTGAGTGTCCCCCACCCGCCCAGTCGCCCCCCGCCCCTCCCCGGGCACCCCCCATGCCCACCCATCCCCTGCCCCGGGCTAAGGGTGCCCCCGCAGCGTGTCGCCCATCAGCGAGAACCAGGTGCCGTCCAGCGAGGGCTACGTGCTGTTCTACGAGCTGGAGGAGCCCCCCGGCCGCAGACCCTGAGCCTGCCCAGCCCCCCGCGCTGGGGTGGGGGGGGCGGGGATGTGACCCCCCTCCTGCCCCCCCCGCCCCCCCTGGCCTCCCGGACCCCCCGCCCCCGTGGCGGGGGGGGATGGCGCGGGGGGGGGCGCGGCCGCGGCCCCGGGGGGTTTTGTGAATAAATTTACTAAAAAAAAAACCCCGAAAACTGCGGAGTCTTTGGGGGGGAGGGGCTAATAAGAGCGGGCGTGGCTTCATGGGAGGGGCGTGGCCAGGCGGCGTGGGCGCCAGAGGGGGCGTGGTTACCCCGGGCACTCTCCCACGCCTGTCCATCATCGCACGGCGCGCCGCTATTGGCCAGGCGCGGCGCAGGCCCCGCCCCCTGCCGTGCCGAGGCCCCGCGGGGCAGGAGCCGGCGCCGGTCTGGGGGTCGCGGGATTGCTCTGGGGGGTACCGCTGGTGCCGCTCAGCACTCCCGGCCCGGATCCCCTCATGGCGCCCACCGTGGCCGTGGTGGGGGGCGGCATCAGCGGACTGGCTGCCTGTTACCACCTGGTGCGCGCCCCCCGCCCGCCCAAGGTGAGCGCGATCCCCAAACTTACCCCCTCCCCCCGCCCCGGACCCCCACTCGGGACATTCCCCCTTGGGCCTCCATTCCCCCCGGTACCCCCGGCTCTCCCCGGGGCCACTGACGCTCCCCAGGATCCTCCCGCCGTCCCCATGGCCCCCAGGCTCTCTCCCCGGGACCCCCAACCTCCCCCTTGGACCTCCATTGCCCCCGGGACCCCCAACCTCCCCCTTGGACCTTCATTCCCCCCAGGACCCCCAACCTCCCCCTTGGACCTTCATTCCCCCCAGGACCCCCTACGCCTTCCGCGACCGCCAAACTCCCCTCCGGCGCCCCCAAACTCTCCCTCTGGCAGTCCCGGCCCTTCCCGGGTCGGCAGCTCTCCACGGGACCCCCAAACTTCCCACTTGGTGTGAGACCTCCAGCCCCCCATCCAGCCCTCCCCAGCCTCCCATTTCACTGGGACCCCCAATCCTCCCCAGCCCCCTATTCCCCCCGGGACCCCCCCACCGCCCCCACAGGACCCCCGGCCGCCGTGGGGTGCCCGTGGTGACGCTGGGGGGGCTACTGGGGGTCCGCAGGTGCTGCTGCTGGAGGCCAGTGGCCGTTTTGGGGGGTGGCTGCAGAGCACCCAGACCCCCGAGGGGGCCGTGTTCGAGCATGGGCCCAGGGGGGTCCGCCCCACGGGGGTGATGGGTGCTGAGACCTTGCACATGGTAAGGGGGAGCTTGGGTGGGGGATCTCTGGGACTGGGCTTGGGGTCCCAGAGGGGTCCTGGAGTTGGGGTCTCTTGGTGGGTGTTGGGGATCCAAGTGGTCTATGGGGTCCCTGGGGCATGGTTTGGGGTGCCAGAGGGGTCCTGGGGGTCCCTGGTAAGGTGTTGGGGGTCCCAGAAGTCTGGGATGGTCCCTGGGGTTGAGCTCAGGGTGCTAGAGGGTTTCTAGGGAGTTGGGGTTTAAGGGGTTGTTGCTTGGGCAGAGTTTTGGGGTCTGGGGCCCCTGGGTGGATGTTGGGGATCCCAGTGGCCTGGGGGTCCCTCCACAGGGGCTGGGCTGTGTTTGAGCCCACTCCCAACCCCGTGTCCCCCCAGGTGTCAGAGCTGGGGCTGGGGGGTGACATCCTGCCTGTGCCTGGGGACCACCCAGCCTCTCGAAAACGCTTTCTGTACTCGGGGGGGTCCCTGCACTGCCTGCCCTCGGGGCTGGGGTAGGTATCCCCTACCCCTCAATGCCATACCTTTCTCCCCAGTGCCACCTCCCTGATCCCCCGTGTGCCCCTGGGGGCTGCTGCAGCGTGTTCCCCCCAAATACCTGCCCCAATGCCACCTCCTGTCCCCCTGTGTCCCCAGGGGGCTGCTACGGGCTGTTCCCTCCTATAACCCTCCCAGTGCCACTCCCCTTACCACTCATGGCCCCAGTGCCACCCCCTGACTCCCCACTTGCCCCAAGGGCTGCTGCAGCCTCTGGCCCCCAAAATACCACCCAGTGCCACCCCATGTATCCCCAGGGGTCTCCTGCGGGCCATGCCCCCCTTCTCTCGGCCGCTGCTCTGGGCTGGGTTGCGGGATCTGGTGACCCCGGCAGGGACAGACCCCGACGAGAGCGCCCACGCCTTCGCCCAGCGCCGCTTTGGCCTCGAGGTGGGTGTGGGGGGTCGAGAAACCCGCCCCCGCTAACCCCCAACCTCATCAACCCCCCTCCCATATCCCCTCCAATAACCCCCTCCACCTCCCATAACTCCCTATAACCCCCCACCCCAATAAACCCCCGATAACCCCCCACTCCCCTAGCCGCCCCCAAAAATCCCCCCACCTCCCATAACCCCCCCTCAATAACCCCCACTCTCTATAACCCAACACTGATAAACACCTCCGATAACCCCCACTCCCATAACCCCCCCACCGCGATAATCCCGCCATGTCCCTATTCCCCACCCCACCCTCATCTTATCGGGCCCCACAGGCCGGGCGGGGCCCGGGCGCACCCTGGTGGCCTCGCGGTGACCCCGTGGTGGCCCCGCAGGTGGCTGAGGTGGCCGTGGACAGCCTGTGCCGGGGCATCTTCGCCGGGGACAGCCGGACCCTCAGCGCCCGCTCCTGCTTCCCGGGGCTGTTCCGTGCCGAGCGGAGCCGGGGATCTGTCCTGCTGGGAATGGCGCTGGGAGATGGTGGGGACACTGGGCACACTGTGGGGGCACACTGGGCACCATGTGGGCACACTGGGGTCACCACAACATGAGGGGATACTGCTGGGGCGGGCACTGTGATCGGGACACTGGGGACATCATGGAGACACCCAAGAGCCATCACAGAACCAGGGGACACAACTGGAGCTGGAATGTGGTGGGCACCAGGGCTGGTAACACCTTGGGGACACCCGGGTACCACCACAACACCGGGGAACAGCGGTGCCACCCTCAGGGTGTCACCTGCCAGGACTGGGATGTGGTGGACACTGGGGTGGCGGCACTGTGGGGACACCACAGTGTGAGGGGACATAGCTGGGGCTGGTACTGAGGTTGGTGACACCTGGGTACCACCACAGCACAGGGGGACAATGGAGTCTCCCTCAGGAAAGGGTCCATCCTGCCAAGGCTGGCACTGGGATGTGGTGGGCACTGGTTTTGGGGACGCCACAAAGCGAGGGACACCACAGAGCTGGGACATGGTGGGCACCGGGGCTGGTGACACCTTGAAGACACTCCAGTGCCACCACAGCACCGAGTGACAACAGTATCACCCTGGGGGAAGGTCCATCCTGCCGGGGCTGGCACTGGCGCGTGGTGGGCACTGGTTTGGGGACACTGTGGGGTCACCAGGGCCGGTGCCTCCTGGGGCGTTGTCCCTGCCGTTGTCACCGCATTGTCCCCGCAGGTGCGAGGTCCCCGCGCGGCCCCGAGTCGGGGCTGGCCCGGCGGGCGCGGGCCGAGCGCTGGAGCCAGTGGTCCCTGCGGGGGGGGATGGAGGGGCTGGCCCGCGGGCTCGTGGCCTTCCTGGGCCCCCGCGGGGTCGAGCTGCGCTGCTCCACCCCCCTGCGCCACCTGTGCCACCGCCACGGCCGCTGGCAGGTGAGGTGGGGACCCTCCCAATGCTCTCCCCAGTGCCCCCGCATAACCTTCCCATTCCCCCCCAGTATCCCTGGGACCTCTCCCCAGTGTCCCTGGGTCCCCTCCCCAGTGCCCCACTACCCCCACTGCTCTCTCTCCCCTTCCCAGTGCCCCCAGGTCCTTTTCCCACTACCCCCTCCCCAGTGCCCACCCCTGTTTCCCCCAGCTCACCTTGCCCGACGAGACCATCACTGCCGACCACGTGGTGAGCGCCGTGCCCGCCGCAGGTACGGCCGGAGTGCTGGGAGCCCCCGCGTCCCCCCGGGGCAGGGGGCCCACCCGTGCCCCAATGTGCCCCAATGCCCTCTGACGCCCCCCTCGCTGTCCCCCAGCCCTGGCCGACGCGCTGCCCTCCGAGGCGGAGCCGCTGGCGCGGGAACTGCGGCACATCCCGGCCGCGTCCGTGGCCGTGGTCAACCTGCAGTACCAGGGGGTCTCGCTGCCCGTCACGGTGCGTAAGGTGGGGAGGGGGTCCAACGGGTGTCCCACACCCCCAGGGGTGACCCCAGCCCGCCCGCAGGGTTTCGGCCACCTGGTGCCTTCCTCGGAGGACCCGGCGCTCCTGGGCATCGTCTACGACTCCGTGGCTTTCCCGCAACACGACGGGGCGGGGCCGCCCTCGGTGCGGCTCACGGTGGGTCCCGGTGACATAGGGCGGGATGTCGGGGGTCGAGGGGGTCCTGGGGGGGCTCATGGTGTCCCACAGGTGATGCTGGGAGGCGCCTGGTTCCGGCAGAGCTTCGGGGAGCCGGCTGCGGCAGCGCCGTCGCTGCTGCTGCGGAGGGCACAGAAGGCTGTGCGGGACCACCTGGGGCTGCGCAGCACCCCCAGCCGCTCCATCGTCAGGGTGCAACAGGTAGGTGACGGGTTTGGAGGGGAGATTTGGGGGTGCGGGGAGGGGGGCTCAGCTGTGTCCCCCACTCACCCCCCATTCCCCCCAACCAGGACTGTATCCCCCAGTACATGCTGGGCCACTGGCAGCGCCTCGGTAAGAGAGGTGGGGGGGTTCCCCGGGGTTTGGTTTGGGTCATCAGAAGGGTCTTAGGTTCTTGGGGGCCCCTTGGTGGGTGTTGGGGGATCCCAGTGATCTGGGGGGAGGTCTTGGTTTAGGGTGCCAGAGGGGCCCTGGGATCTGGGGGTTCCCTGGGGTTTGATTTGGGGTGCCAGAAGGGTTCCAGGGTGCTGGGGTTTGGGGCGGGGTGTTGCTTGGGCAGGGTTTTGGGGCCTGGCATCCCTGGGTGGCTGTTGGGGGTACCCTGGGAAGGCGATGAGGGTCCCAGTGGCCTGTGAGTCTCTGAAGCTTGGTTTGGTGTGTCAGAGGGGCCCTGGAAGGGATCCCTGGGTGGGTACAGTGGTCTGAGGGAGTGCCAGAGGGATCCTGAGGTCTGGAGGGGGTCCCTAAGGCTTGGTTTGGGGTACCAGAGCGGTCCTGGGGTGGATTTTTGATTCTGGGGGGTGTCCTTGGCAGTTATTGAGGGCCCCAGTGCTCTGGGGGGGGTCCGTGGGATGGGAGAGGGGTCTCTTGTCCCCCGTGGGGGTCTCCTGTCCTCCATGCAGGCGCCCCAGCTCCGTGGGGGTCTCCTAAGCGCACTGTCCATCCACCCAGAGCGGATCAGCCAGTTCCTGAGGGAGCAGCAGCTGCCTCTGAGTCTCGTTGGGGCTTCCTACGCCGGGGTCTCCATCAATGACTGCATTGCCAGTGCCAAGGCGGCCGTGGGGCAGCTCTTGGGGTCGCCCCCTGACCCCCAACACGCCCCTGGCCCCTTGTAGGGTCCCTGTGTCCCCCTGTCCCCACCATCCCTGTGGCTGTAGGACAAAGTGATTTTTTTATTGAAAAAACCCCTTAGAAACGTCCAGGGAGCGGCTCATAAATAGAATAAATACCCGCGGTGCCTGTTTTGGGGACCCCCATCCCACCCAGTGTGTGTGTGGGGGTCAGGGTTACATAAGCCCACGACTCACCCTGGAGGGGGGTACCTCCCCCTCCACCACCCAGCAGCCGCCCTGAGGCTGCCAGTGCTCCCCCATCCATCCAGCGAGGCCACACTGGGGCTCCCAGTGCGCAAAGTCCACAGCACTGGGGGAGCTGTGGCAGGTTAAGGGGGTCCCTGTGCCAGGCTCTGGTTGTCCCCCTGGGCTGGTACCGTACCCTGGGTGGTTCCCACGCTCTGGGAGCCGTTCCTGGTTGGGGGGGCCGTGGGCAGGGGGGGTCGGGGGGCCACGGGCAGGTCCCCCCGGGGGGGCTTGCGCAGCATCTCCTCACGGAAGCGGTTGGAGCTGCCGGGGGCGCCGCGGGAGCCACGGGGGTCGGTGCCAATGTCCACGGTGAGGTTCGTGTAGAGGGGCTGCAGCTGCTTCTCCAGCAGCACGTATGTGAGGGAGTTCATCCCGTCCTGCGTCCACGTGCGTTGCGTCCGCACCAGCAGGTCGAACCTGCAGGGGCAAAGGGGTGAGGGTGGCACCTCTGAGCCCCTCCCCAGAGCCCCCCTGAGCCCCCCACCCGGACCTGTGGGGGTTCTCCTCGTTGCCTTTGTCGCTCTTGTGTTTCACCATCTTGTAGTGGCCGATGGAGATGGGCGGGCGGGAGATCTTCATCCCGGCCAGGCGCACTCTGGGGGGCACATGGGGGAGTCATGGGGGGGGCACAGCGCATGGGGACACCCCTCTGGGGACAGTCAGGAGGGGGGGGATGTACTTGTGTCCTCCTCAGGGGTGACAGGGATGGTCCTCATGCAATGACATCATCTCTGGGCACACAAACATGGACAGTGGGACTGGTGGGCTGAGGTGTCACTGGGGGCGGGACAGGGACACCGCCCCTTTGACCCCCAGAGTGGCAGAACACCCCTCAGTGTACTCCCCAGGGCTTTGAGGGTGGTCCCCATGCAGTGACATCATCCCAGGGGTCACAAAGAAGGGGTACACATTTGTGGGGTGGGGGACAGTGGGACCCTCTAGTCTGGGGGAGAGGACAGTGGGACACTGCAAATCCTGGGGAGGGGGGACAGTGGGACCCACCCCCAGTCCCAGGGATGGGAGAGTTGGGACCCCAAAATCCCAGGGAGGGGACAGCAGGACCTCCCCCATCCCAAGGATGAGGGACAGCAGGACCCCCCCATGTCCCACCTGGTTGCAATGTCGTCGTCCTCACCGCCCCAGCCCCAGTACTCGTTGGGGAACCCGTTGATCTTCATGTACTGGTCGGGGGTCAGGGCAGAGACCCCCCCGAAGTACTGGGGGTATGGCAGGCTGGGGGAGGGGGGACACTCAAGCCGTGGCCCCCGGCCCTTGAGTGTCCCCAGGGAACCCCCCTGGGGATCCCCAAGCCCCCCTGAGCCCCCACATGCAGCAGCTTTACCTGGTTAAGGTGGAATTCCTGACCTAGGGGTGTGGGAAAGGTGTAGTGGAAGCTCTGGGCACCTCCCCAAGCCTCTCTGAGGCCCCTCCAGGGACCCTCCAAACCACCCTGAGCCCCCACATTCAGCAGCTTAACCTGGTTGAATCCAGCCTGGGTTGGAAAACGGGCTCTGGAAGCACTAGGAATCTTCTCTAGCACCCCCAGGGATCCTCCAAAGCCCCCCATTACCCCCCAAAGCGCTGTCCCCAAGACCCGGAAGGACCCCAGGAAGTAACCCCCACCTGTAGCCAAACTTGTTCATGGCCACAGACACATGTTTGGGGTTCCAGGGGTCACAGGTGTACAGGTTGTGGTCGTTCTCTGGGATCAGATCCACGTCATGCAGGAACAGGCAGTCCCAGTCCTCATCCTTCAGGGCCTCCTTCACCCCCACGTTCAGCAGCTTCGCCCGATTGAACGTGGAATTCCCGGCCTGGGGGGAGGCAGGAAAGGGGGGCTGTAAGCTCTGGGGACCCCACAAAACCCTTCTGGGGACCCCCAAACCTTCCTGAGTCCCCCGGTCAGCAGCCCTGTCTCGGTAAGGTCGAATTCCAGGCCTGGGGGTGGGAAAGGGGGGCTGGAAGCACTGAGAACCCCCCCGAATTCTCCCCTGGGGACCTCCCAAACCCCCTTTGACTTCCCCTGGGGGTCCCCCCAACCAACGCATCACATTCAGCACCCTCACCCACTCAATTCCCATCCCAAGGTGGATGTCAAAGGGGGTCTGGGCACCTTGGGGCCCCCCAATTCTCCCCTGGGGAACACCCCAAACCCCTCTGAACCCCCTTCAGCATCCCTTGGGGTCCCCCAAACCCTCCAAAGCCCCCCCAACCCCCCACATTCAGCACCTTCTCCCACTCAATTCCCATCCTGGGGTGGGTGGGTGTCAAAGGGAGTCTGGCCACCTCGGGGACCCCCCAAACCCTCCCCCGTGGCCCCCCGACCTGGTGCACGACGTAGATTCCGTAGTGCAGCTGCTGCCGCTGCAAGAAGGGGTGCAGGTAGTAGAGGAGGTGGCCCAGGTGGGCCTCGCGGTTACGGTGCGGGACAATGACCGCGGTGCGGGACCGCGCCTCGCACAGGGCGGGACGGGACCGCCCCCCCGGGCCCACCCCCGGGTTCCGAGCGCGGATCTGCTCCAGCGACGGCACCCTCGCGAACGACACGGTCAGGGGACCCACTGCAGGAACAGCGGCGCGCGCCGTGGCACCGGAAGGGCGACGGGGGTGGTCCCCCCCGCCCCAAACCGGGTCTCCTCTGTCCCAAACTGGGATGCCCAAGGGCTGCGCCTCTCCATCCCAAACCAGAGTGTTCCCAGCAGCTCATCCCCCGTATGCCCCAGACCCCCCTTTCCCCCCCGACACCCTCTGTTGCTCCACTCTTTCTCCCTAAAACCCCCTATTTCTCTCCTTGGTGATCCCTCAAATCTCCTACTCCCCGTCCAAACTCCCTCTCTGCCCCTCCACACTCTCCGTTCTCTCCCCACTCCCCCCATCCCCGCCGCCCCCCTTTCCCCGGGCGGACCCTCACCGAGGAAGGGCGATCTCTCGGGGCAGAAGGGCAGCGGCCGTGCGGGGTCGGGGGGCGCGGCGCGGGGGGGCAGGAGGCGGCTCAGATTCTCGTACACGTCGCGGGTGCGGGAATAATCCACGGCGGGCCCCGCGGCGCGGCCGAAGAGCGCCGTGAGGTTGCGGAACCCCCCGAGCGAGAAGTAGGCGACGAAGGCGAACTGGCAGCCGACCAGCAGCGCCAGCGAGCATGGCCGCTCCAGCAGCCGCCGCAGCATCGCGGCAGCGCTCAGCGGCACGCCGGGACACCACGGCCGGGCAGCATCGCGGGGCGGGCGGCGGGCGGCGGCGGGGAAGGCATGGCGGGGCTGCGGGAGCGGGGAGGGTGGGGGTTAAACCCGAGACATCCCCAGTGCGGGCACTCCCACACCCAGTCCCTCCCAGCGCCATCCCCGCTCCCAGTCCCGCTCCGTAGCTGGGCCTGGCTCAGCCCCCACATCCCCGATCCCAATCCCGGCCCCGATCCCGGTCCGTGCCTGGTCCCGGTTTAGCCCGTCCCGGTCGCCGCCATCTTGGTCCGAAGGGCGCGGTGTGATGACGTCACGGGGCGGGGACACGGCGGGGTCACGGCAGAGGCCCGCAGGGAGCGCGGCGGGAGCCGGCGGGGCGGGGGGAGCGCCGGAGACCCCGGGGAGGGGCGAAGAGTCGCGGCGGGAGCCGGCGGAGCCCCTGGAGGGGAGGAAGCGGCGCGACTGGGCAGGGCCAGGCCCACGAGGGGCGTGGCCGCAGCAAGAACCGTTGCCACGGCAACCGCGCTCGTCCCGCCCTCTTCAGTGACGTCACGAAAAGACGAGCAGCGATTGGACACGCGGCCGAAAGAGAGACGTAGAGGGCGGGGCGAGCGCACGTGGCTCCCGTACGGCCACGTGTGCCCAAAATATCTCTGCCGAACAGGGGGATCACCAAAGTGTTAGAAAAATCTCGTTTATTAAATTTAGGAAAGAAACGGCAAAAGTCAGTGAAACAAAAGGAATATAACAAAAAGCAAATTTGGTCACAACACATGTTGTGTGTCCGGAGCACACAGGATCCCCAGGAGCACCCCTTCCGATTCATAAACCGCACTTTCTAAACATTCAGTGTGTCCATGTTCCTCCATCCTACCTCCCCAACTCACCTGAAAGGCTCCTCTTTCTCCAGATTCTCCTGAGCTCTCTAATACTGAGGGATTCCTCATGAGGTGAGCCAAAGAATGCCGGATCCCATGGATTAGTTCATTTGGATACACGACCAGAAAAAAAGAGGAATACAACAATCACTCAAACACTACAAAAACATCTTCCAGAGCAGTGAGAATAAACTAAAAAAAACCCTAGCAAAGAGAATAAAAACCTAAAGAGGATATGAAACATCACTTTATCATCTAACATTCCTACAATACAATGAACACCTTTTATCATCTAGTACCAGCTAGTAAGTAGGGAATTCAAGGGATACAAAAAGGGGCCTAAAACATTTGCTTTCTCACTTGCTCCCTATCCATAAATCCACTGTGCTTACCCACACAGACAGGCCAGGGCTACCA
>JAWWMO010000277.1:0-16055 GCA_035047845.1 Dendrocincla fuliginosa | reverse complement strand
CATCCCATCCCATCCCATCCCATCCCATCCCATCCCATCCCATCCCACCCCATCCCATCCCATCCCATCCCATCCCACCCCATCCCATCCCATCCCATCCCATCCCATCCCACCCCATCCCACTCTGACCAGGTCTGTGGTGCAGCTTAGACACTGTTACTGTACCAAACCAACAAGGAGCCCTCAGGGATGGAGGTGCCCCCCCATCCCTGGAACCAGGCCCTGGGCTCCAGCAGTGTCTGTGCCAGGCTGGATCCCTTCTCTGAGGAAGCAGATTCACACTGCTGTAAGAGGGTATTAAAGGTTGGCTTTGGG
Source organism: Dendrocincla fuliginosa (assembly GCA_035047845.1). Classification (NCBI taxonomy): domain Eukaryota; kingdom Metazoa; phylum Chordata; class Aves; order Passeriformes; family Dendrocolaptidae; genus Dendrocincla; species Dendrocincla fuliginosa. The sequence continues at coordinate 15,740 of JAWWMO010000277.1, read as the reverse complement.
TTTGTGAAAGCAAGTAGTATTCCAGAACCACCTCTCTCTTCCATCCCAATAATGGACTCAGGATGTTAATTAATAGATAATTGCTAATATCTTGCCTCTCTCTAATGCCTCACTGATGAGCTTCAAAGCACTTTGCAGTCGCTGGCTTTGATTCCCTGCTTTGAGAGGGCAGAAATTGCAGTTCAGAGACGTTTCAGGAACTTGCTGATGATCCAAGCCTGGATCAGCATCAGCCCCAAGCCCTGGATTCCTGCTCCAAGCACCGTCCCACCCTCCTCTCCTGCCACACCACTGGCCTGCTTCCCAAAGCACAGCTTTTTATCAACCCCTCCCCAGGAAGCTCTGGAGGAATCAGAGGCAGGGAAACAAGGAGTTAAACCATATACTTATAGGCTAGTGAGATCATCGGAGCTGGGATGCTCCATTGTTTATTAGACTCCACAGAGCCCAGCAGACAACACCCAGAGGGATGTGGGGCTTGGGATGAGCCTGGCTTTGGAGAGGGGGGCATGCTGCTGCAGGCTGTGCCCTGGCCAGTGGAGTGGGCAGCCAGCCCTCACTGCTCACCACGTAAGTAGCATGGATTTCCATGGCTTTGGCTCTGGGCGTGGTGGAAAGGGAGAGGGGATCCAGCAAGGCAAGGCTGGGAGTCATCCTCTTGCTGAGCCCCAAAAAGGCACTTGCAGGTGTCCTTTGCCCAGCAAGTCCCTGAACGTGCTGCTGGGACCATCTAAAGTCTGGGTGATGCTGGAGAGCTGCTCCTGAGGGATGTGGTGCCTGGGCCCAGCCCAGCTGCCCTTCACCAGCAGATGGACACTGGGTCCTTCTCGGTTTACACCCGAGACCTGGTGGGGCTTGTGGGGGTTGTGAAACCCCCCAATGTGCTGCCTTGTATTGCCACGCTGGGTCTGGGAGCAGCACCAGCCATTGCCAGCACCCTCCTTCTCTGAGAGCAGGGCACGGGATTTGGGGCTTTAGCACTCATGCCTTGCGTGGACACAATCTCCCTGTCCTCTCCCAGCAGAAGCAGCCCTCTGGGGCTGGCACACAGGGGTAGAAGGCTGGACACTGACCTGCTGCTCTTGTGTCCACAGGAGCTGGTGGTGGGAGCACTCCTTGAAGCACACTGGGGATGGTGAGGGCAACTGGCCACTTGCCCTTCCACGGCCAGCCAGCACAGCCCAGTGACAGCAGGGACAGAGGCACTGCATGGTGAGTGGGGTCAGAGGGGCACAGGGTGATGAGGGGGCTGAGGGACACAGCAGTGTAAGTGGGTCAGAGACAAGGTGTGGGGAGTGGGCTCAGAGTGACACAGCAGGGGGAGTGGGCTCAGAACCCAGTCCCTGCCCTGTCCCCCTTAGCACCTCCCCACTTGCAGGTCCCCCAGGCAGATGTGGGGCTGTGGGGATGCTCCTCATGGGGCAGCTGAGGGTAGGACAGGTCCCCACCTCCCCCAGAAGGAGCCCCTTAGTCCTCAGCTTGCTCGGTTTCTTGGGGACCTCGGGCATGCTGGGTCAGTAAATGTTCTTCTCACTCCCTGGGCACCTGACTGACAGCCACTCTCCAAAAAATTTGGCAGCACTGCCAAAAAGTTTCTGCTGAGTGTGTGTGCACATGTCCATCGGTGCAGCCACTCCCTCTCCAGCCATCCCACAGTCACAGGGGTCCTCCAGAGCAGCAAACTCCTGCCCCTGGCACACAGGGACCATGAGTGGCATCTGGGGGGTCTGTGCCAAGGTTTAACATCAAGGCTGATTGAAGAGTCTGGCTGAAACACTTCAGAGCAGCAGGAGAAGCCATGCCCCGAAAAGAACTTCTTGGTTTTCCTCATTCCCCAGCTTTACAGTTTCTTCCCAGCTGGGACCCACCAGTGAGGACTTGGCTGCCCACCCACTGGGGTGGCAGGCTGGGCACATCTTGTGGCTGAAGGACAAACAAACCCAAGGCTTTCAGAGCACCTGATGCTGCTGTTTGCCAGGGGACCATCACAAGCCATCAGGAGGGCACAGAGGAATGTGGGTCTGGAGGTGAACCCAGTTTGGAGAGGACTTTCTGCTGCTGCCTGTCCCACCCCCTGGTGGGCTGAGGAACTTTCTGCAGGGCAGTGGCTTGACAGCAGAGAAGGTGGCAAAATATATCCCTGAATTTGTCCTGGATTTCCAGCAATATTTGGTGGTTGGTTTGCAAAATCCTGAACTTTTCCCTCAGTGTTCTGTATTTAACACACAGGGCAGGTGCTGCAGCCCCACCCCAGCACCCAGGGCAGGTCCCCACAGTGCTCCATGGGATGGCACCTCTTAGTCCCAGGGCAAAGAGCAGCTTCACTCTGGGACACTGAGAGGGAACTTCATGAGGAAGAGGCAGATGGAGATGGACAGCAATCCCTGGGGGAGCTCTGGTGTTCCCAGATGTGCACGGTGGGATGAGCAAATGGCAGAAACTGCTGTGGTGGGAACTTGAGAGGAGATGTGGGAGCTCCTGAAGAACCAGAGCTGCCTCCCCACGTGAAAAGGAGGTGGCCAGGCTGAGGATTGGATTGGAGGGCAAATCCAGCTCTTGCGTAGCTGGGAGGGCACAGGGCTGTGCACAGGGCAGGCTCTTCACTTTTAGCACAGCTCTGGTCACATCTGCAGGTTATTTACAACATCCCAGGGCCTGGGTTGGGCTCTCAGGGCTGAGAACTGCTCCTGGGGCTGGCAGGTGAGGAAATGCCATGCGTGGCCAGGATGGGCTGGGGGACCTGGGACAGAGTCATGGATGTTCTGCTCAGCCCAAAGCTCCCCCTCAGCACCGCCGTGTAATGTCCCTAGTGTCCCCAGGGTGGGTGTGCTGTGCTGTGTCACTGGGGGCCCCAGCAGCACCAGCAAACATCCTCCAGGGCTTCCCAGTTCACCACACACAGCACTGGAAGAGCAAAGGGAGACGAAACAGGATCACAGGAGGCTCTTCCTTATGGAGGGGGGAAGGAAAGACCTCAGTCTCTGAGAGCTGCCAGGATTTCAGAAGCACAACAGCCACATCAGATGTGAAATCTGAGCCGTGCTCTGGAGGCATTTTCAGGATAGCAAACAGGCATCTGCTGATTCCCTCCTTCCAACAACAGCGCTTAGAAAAACTGGGAGAAATCTGATAGCGCTTCCCTGCCAGGCTGCTCAGGCCAGCCCTCCCATCCCCAAACACGAGCACGTCTGGGATGAATTAGGGATGGAGCACGGGCAGGGCAGGAGCTGGAATTGCATCAACTCTCCCAAGAGCTGCAGATCCTCTCAGTGCCCCCAGGCACTGGAAGGGAGTGAAATCCTTCCCTCGCTATCAATGGTTAAAAGTGTGACCAAAAAAGGGAGCTCTGCCAGGAAGTGCTGGAAACATGAGCAGTGCTTGGGAATTGTGGTGAGAAGGGTGGTTTTGCCAGAAAACAAAAGGAGGGAATAAATCCACTCTAGTGGAAATGGAAACCTGAAAGGGAGATTTTGCTTTCAGCAGCAGCCTGACATGAATGCTCTGCACAAGGCAGAGGGAAGGGCTTGCAGAGCTCCCTGGATGCAGAGGAAGCACCCAGGCAAGCAGGGAGAGGGCTGCCGAAATATGGGACAGGCCAGCCTGTATCAGACTGCTGAGGTGTGAAATCTGGGGATAATTCCAGAGAATAAAGCAAATTTCCAACCACAGAGCCAAATTAAAATTATACCGTGGGTTGATCATAAAACCTTTCCATGACAGACGTTGCAAGGACAAAGACATGAAATGCCACAGCACCCCAGGATGACATTTCAGGAAGACTCTGATTTGCACTAGGAGGACCAGCATGTTCCACAGCAACAGTCCAGCTTGCAGATGTGGGATTCGCAGCTCAAAAGGAAAAACAGAAGCCAAAACTTGCTACTCTGACCAAACTTCTTTGTCTTGTCAAGTCCTTGCTGAGCCCTGATCAAGGGCTGTAGAAGATCTATATTTAGGGCAATGGAGCTGGGGAAAGGTCTGGAGCACAAGTGTGATGAGGAGCAGCTGAGGGAGCTGGGGGGGCTCAGCCTGAGGAAAAGGAGGCTCAGGGGGGACCTTCTGGCTCTGCAACTCCCTGACAGGAGGGGGGAGCTGGGGGGGGGGGGTCGGGCTCTGCTCCCAGGGAACAGGGACAGGAGCAGAGGGAATGGGCTCAGGATGGGACAGGGCAGGGCCAGGTGGGACAGCAGGAGGAATTTCTGCCTGTAAAGGGTGGTCAGGCCTTGGAAGGGGCTGCCCAGGGAGGGTTGGAGTGCCCAGTCCTGGAGGTGCCCAAGGCAGGACTGGCCGTGGCACTCAGAGCTCTGGGCTGGGGGACAAGATGGACATCAGGCACAGGGTGGGCTCTGTGGGCTGGGGTGGCTTTTCCAACCTCAGTGATTCTGGGACTCCATAATTCCATATCAGGATGGCAGAAATGTATCCCCTCCTCTGTCCTTGGCTTTTCTGTTCCAACAGAGAGGAGTGAAAACTGAAGTCAGGAGGGATGTAAATTTTGTGTGTTGCTCTTGGCTTTCACCTTTTGCTTGTTGGTCCAAGTCTGGCACACCTGAAACATCACAAAATGCATCAACACCACCAGACCTGCAACAGTGTGTGTTGGGGGCACTGTATTGAAAAATTCCATCTGTCTCTTCTCAGAGCAAACCATGAGCCTGGAGAGGGGACACAGGTGAAAGAGTAAGGGAAGTGCTGGCTGGCACCCATCCACCAGCATCCCTGGATGGGCACTGGGCCCAGTAGGGTTCAAATATGGGCAGGTTTCCTTCAGATGATGCCTCTGGATCTGTGCCAGCCTTGCAGCCTCTGTGTGGCTGCACTGACATGGTCTTTGCTTTCACATTGATCAGCAGCAACAGGAACAGAGCTGGGGCTGCCAGGTTTTGTGGTCACCTGCCCTACACCTCCTGTAGCCACAGCCTTCCTGTGACACAGTCAGGGGGCAAATCCAGCCTGGCATCAGCCATGGTGTGAACCTCTTGGAGAGCCACCCCATGGGCCAGCAGCTGGGCTGGGCTGAGCAAATGCACAGAGAGATGAGGGCCAAGGCAGGGATATAAATTACCTGCCTTGGATCAAGCCCACTTAGACTTGTGTGATGCTTGGGAGGACCTGTGCACAGAGCCCTGGTGGCAGTGCCCACCCACCACAGCCCCACACAGCATGGATGTGAGAGCTGGGGAGCACAGGGGACACTCAGGGTACAGCTCTGGGGCTTGGCAGCTGACAGAAAGGAGGTGCTCCAAGCTGCTGTGCTCCTACTGCAGAGCACCCCTGTGCCCCCCGGGTGGGGACAGCAGAGGACTGGGCAGTGCCAGCAGACACCGCTGAGCCCCTGGCAGGAAAGCTGCCAGCTCAGGCAGGAGTTTGCTTTGCAAAGCCAAATCTGAGTCCTGGGTGTGAAGCATCCCTGTCCCTGACCTGCCTTCCTCAGCCCTGGTCCCTGTGTGGGTTCATCCCCGCTGGGCTTCCCAGCAGCAGAAACACTTTCCAGTCCAGACCCCTGCAGGCTCCTCAGCAGAGCCCAGAGGAGATAGTGGGTAACACAGCACTCAGCCCTTCCCATTTACCATAATGTTTTCTCACTGCTAGGGGCACTTTGTTTCTGGGAAAAGGTATTTCCTCCTCAAGCTGATGAAAAACTAATGTGCTGGAAGCCACAGTGCTGACCAGCTGTCCCAGGGCACAGGGTTTTGGTGTCCTGCTGCTGCCCAGCTCAGGAGCTCTCCCACAGCACCTGCTCCAGCTCACAGCTGGAGAAACAAGTCCTGTGGGACCAGCATCTCCCATGTGAGCACTGAGGTGGGAAGTGAGAAGCTCCTGTGCTGCAGCTGCTACAAGGCTGGATGTGGCAGTGAGGAACATCAGGCTCTGTGGGCCCAAAGGAACCCTTCAGCCCAGAGTGTTCCTGGCATGACACACCATGCCTCAGTTTCTCTGAAAAAGGAGACATGACCATGTTATAAGGTGCTGAGGTGTAATTTGGGGTCTGGGGAGGAAGGCAGGTCCAAGGACACAGGCAGCAGCACCAGTCCTGCCTGCAGCACCCTGCTGTGCCCCGGAGAGCAGCCAGGAGCCCTGGCAGGTTCAGGGTAGGGGGTTCCAGCGGAGACCCCACCACTGGACTCCTGTGGGAACTGGAAGCTGGTGAGCTGGAAGGTCTAAGGACAGGGACAGGGACTGCAGGAGTCCCACTATCCATGGGTGGGACTTTACATGCATCTTCTGTCCAGCCCTCAGGGCCCCATTGCCAATTCCTACATTTGGTGCTCCTCTGTCCCTGCAGTGACACTCCAAACCTCCTCCACCTTCCTTTGGGTTGCACTCCCCGAGGACCACATGGAGAACACCTCCATCCTCCATCTCTTGCCCTGCCCTGCTTTCTCTTTTGTCCACCTCAGGTCTTCTCCTCAGACCCTGTCACCATGGAAATTCCCCCCAGGAGCCCTGATGGGAGCGAGAAGTCCCCTCAGTCCAAGGAGCTGGTGACCAGCAACACGGGCAGCACCCTGTGCATGAGCTCCCGCAGCGAGTCCATGTGGACCAGCGCATCCAGGAGCAAGTGGGAGATCTACCACAAGCCCGTGATCGTGGTGTCTGTCGGAGCTGCCATCTTCCTCTTCGGGATGGTCATCACCAGCCTGTCCTGCTTCCTCACCAAGAACAAAAAGGTTTACAAAATGTGTGGCCCTGCGTTCCTGTCGCTGGGGCTGATGCTCCTGGTCTGTGGCCTCGTGTGGATCCCCATCATCCGGAAGAAGCAGAAGCAGAGACAGAAGTCACAGTTTCTACAGAGCCTCAAGTCCTTCTTCTTTAACCGCTGAGCGCAGCCCAGGACCTTCCCATGAAGGTTCCCCACCCCTCTACCAAGCTGTGTTGATTAGCCATAAAAAGAAACATGTTCTTGTACTCTCCTAGAGGATTTTGTCCCAGTAAATCTCTTCCCTACATGGTCTCCAGTGTGAAAATGAACTTCGTCTTTCATCCAAGTAATGTCAGAAAAAAAGGGAGCAGGATTTTGCAGCTGAGCCCAGGAAGGCAGTTCCAAGCTCTCTGTGCCACCCTCTGTCCAGGGAGTGACCCAACAGCACAGGTTGGGTACAGCAAAGCTCTGAAGTTACCTGGGCTAAAGCAAAGCTCTGAAGTTACCTGGATGCCCCCAGGATCTTCTGCAGGAGACATCAGCAGAGAGGAGCCATCCAGCTGCAGAGTGTGAGCCAAGCCTGGTGGGAACATTGCTGACTGCAAACTGCAGTTCAGGTGTAGGAACTGGGAGGCCAGAGGTGGTTCATCCAGGGTTAGTGGAGAGGAGAAGCAGGACAACATAGTTCCAGACCACTTTGTGTCAGAGGAGACCACCAGAATGGGCAACACACATCACCAAAGATTAAGAGGACAAGATGCAATGTCCATGGCCAGAACATCCCTGTTGTTCACAGAATCCCAGAATCATCAAGGTTGGAAAAGCCCTCCCAGCTTGGGCACCTCCAGGGATGGGGACTCCAAACCTCCCTTCCAATGCTGACAACCCTTTCTTCTCCTGATGTCCAACAAAATCCTTTCCTGGTGCAACTTGAGGCTGTTTCCTCTCATCCTGCCACTGTCTGATCCCCCATCCCCACCTGCCTCCACTCTGTTCTAAGGTGGTTGTAGAGACCATCCACCCTGAGCCTCCTTTTCTCCAGGCTGAGCCCCCCTACCTCTCTCAGCCTCTCCTGCTGCTCCAGCCCCTTCCCTGGACACGCTCCAGCCCCTCAGTGTCTTTCTGGCAGTGAGGGGCCCTTTGCCCTGTTACAGCGACTGCTGGGACATGGCTGGGAACTGGATCACTCTGTGCTTGGTGTGGAGCATTCCCAGGCTCTGCTTATTGCTCCACAGGGTCAGGGCAAAGAGGAGCATCACAAGGATCTGGTTCTGGGTGCTTTAGGAGGGCTGTTCCCTCAGGTCTGCAGGACAGGAGCTGTTTGACCACATCTGTCTGTTTGCACTGGTGGTGTCCGTCAGAGCCACCCAGGAACCAAAACCATCACCTGTTTGTGCCACCAGAGCTGGACCACAGGCAAGAGAGACACCTTTGTGACCTCCACCTTTCTATTTCTGCCTTTAATAAAAGAGTGCCTGAGACAATTCAACAAGGAAAGCTCAGGTCCTTTCTGCACAGATTTGCTTTCATTTTGTATTTTCAGCAAGCCAGATTTACTTTAAAAGGCAAATTTTAAACCCAAATTTTCAGTTGGAAGGGCTGGTCTCAGTCTGGAGAGCAAGATGATAAAAATAGGCCCATAATGTCCAGCTCCCAGTCCTGGGTTCAGGTACAAAAGTGCTGATCCCATCTGGATCCCAGGGCAGCCTTTCCTCAGCCTGCTGGGACTCAACAAGCACTGGCTCAAAGGCCCAGGGGCACCCACTGTGGGGTGAGAATGTGGTCAGTGCTGGTCAGAAGCAGAAGAGAAACATAGAAGAGACCTCAGCAAGCTCCTCTTTGTAGTTTGCACCTCCGTAGGGAAGGAGAAGAGTCCCTGCTGCTCTTCTAAATGCCCTGGGAGGTGGGGAGGGTGGCAAGGGCTGCACAGAGAGAATTTGGATGTGTTTGCTCTGTGGTTTCAGAGATGGGTTTGATAACCCCCCCTGAGCTGCTGATGAGAGAAAGCTCATGTAAGCCCTCAGCTTTCCCTAACCCACTATCCCACATCTACCAACAACTCCCAAGGAACTCTGGAGGAAAGCACAAGGAATGATGTGCAGGCAATATTCCTTCTCCTGGTTAATGCCCAGCTAAGAGCAGCCAACGTTGCTGAGCCCCCTGTTTAACACCGACTGACAGAGACACCTCCTCCTCCTTCAGCCACTTTTCAGATCAGTTTGTGCTTTCAGCCTCTGCAACATCCTGGAGCCACAATTCCTCCAAGCTCTCTAATTTGCCCAACAGGCTGAGAGCTCTGCACAGCATCAGGAGACACAGCAGAAGCAGAAGGTCCCAGCCCCTGCTGCTTCAGACCAGCAGGGCACTCACCAGGGATGTGTGTCCACTGTCAAGCAGCACCAGGAAGCTGTAGCTGTGGAAACAGTGCTGAGGGCTCAGAGCTGGGTCCCTCTCAGGAAACACTGAACCCCCTCCTGGCAAACTCGGGGTGAACTCCCTTATTTCTGAACCTGGTGCCACATCAGCATTTCTGCTGCAAATGTGGTGCAAGATGTTCTTGTTCCAGAGTCTTGAAGTGGAAGCATTAGGGCTTGAGGATCACCTTGACCCTCCTGCCAGGCTACCCCCAGTATGTGCCCAGGGCTGGCCAGTGCCATGTGCCTGGACATCCCCTCCATCAGGGTGGGGAGAGCTTGAGGTGGCCCTGGCAGCTGCCACAGCTGGATCAGGAGGATTTGAGCACACACAGCCCTTTGGCCCAGGCCCAGCCTAGCCCTGAGGTTTGTTTCCTGGCTGGTGCAGATGTGTGCCCTGGGCAGCCAGTTTGGGAATGGAGTGTCCAAGGGGTGTGATCTGGCACCGGACCCAGCAAACCTCATTCATTGTATTGTTCCACGCTTTGCTTGTTTTTGCAATCCTGCCCTGGCACAAGGAGCAGCCACTGCTGGTTTCACTGCAGTTCCCAGATGATGCTCACCCAAAATTCCTCCTCGGGGGCAGCCACAGCCAGAAGAGCAGATGGACATAAGAACTCAGGAGAGGGGAATCATGGAGCAGCATGAGAAGCATCCCCAGGTCCCAGCAGGATGCGTGTTCTTCGTGTCTCACGGCCAAGAATAAGGAGACTGGCAGTGAAAAGTTACTACAAGAAGTCAGTGAGACCAAGAATTTAATTGGATTCCAGACTGGTCATTTATAACAGGAATATTAGGTTTCATTAAAGGAAAGATTTCCCAAAGGACTTACACATGACTGCTCTGGTCTCATGCCCTTGCTCTGTGCCTGTGGGTGGGGAGGGAAGGCTGAGGTGTGGAGGGTCTGGGACAGGTCAGGGGATGGGGGTGGCACCAACCAAGCATGGGGGGCTCACCTGGGACAGAGAGAGGACAAACAGAGGGGCTGGGGCTGCAGGTTTCTCTGGGTGCTGCCCCTCCTATGTGCTGGGTGGGGGTCTCAGGGCTTGGGGGGTTCTGTGGACACCTCTGGAGAGGTGTGAGCAGCACGAGGGTGGCACAGGAAGGTGCCTGCAAGAGGATGGAGATGCCCAGGAGAGGGTAAAGAAAATAGCCCAGGGCCAAAGCTTGCTGAGGAGAGGATTTCTCAGGTGGATCTTACCATTGGCTGTCCAGGTCTGTGGTGGGACAGGGAGGTAAAGGGAGAGAAGTGTTAATTGAGGGGAAAGTCAGATTAATGGCTGGGAGACAGGTACAGGTGGAGTTCCTGGAACAAAGTGGGAACTCTTCACTTTGTAGCAGGGGATGGAAATGCCTGGTCACTGCCAGGAAGGTGGGTGGACTTTGCAATGGTTCTCCCAGTGCTGGGAGTTGCATCATTCTCTTGAAATGAGCTGCAGGAGCTTAGGGGAACACAGAGGCAGGGCATCCTGAGGGCTGTGCACAAGAGCTGCACCAGGAGCTGGCATGAAATGCTTGTCCTGCTGCAACCCAGCAACACCCACAGGGCTGATGAGAAGGGAATTCCTGCTCCTGTGCTGTGGGACCCCCTGGGACTGGGAGGCTGCAGAGGCAGGGAGTATCCATGGGTTCAAAATGGGTTTATGGACAACAGATAAAAGGGGAGAAAGCAGAAGCAGGAGGGAAGAAAGTGCCCTCTAACTCCTGTAACCCAGCAGTGGTGGCTGCTGGAGAATCCCCTGGGGAGCAGATGCCAGAAGAGGCAGGGCTCAGGTGCCATCTCCTCCTGCCACTGCTGAAGTCACTGCTGGACCTTTTATCAGATCATAGGGCAGTTCAGGTCCCTGGGCTGTTCCCAAGCACCTACAAATCACTTGGACTGCTCCCCCAAATTCCTCTTTGCTCCCACTGAAACCTCTTTGAATCCCAACGTGATACTTCAGACCAGACCCAAGAAAACCATGTTTAAAGGAAAGATCTGGTTTTCCAGCAAACATAATCATGGCCAGCATTCACTAAGGCAAGCTTAGATGTGATCTGCCAGCTCCCTCTGTTCTATAAAAAGAACAGAAAATCCATTTCAAAAGTCATTATCTCTGCAGAGCAGTTCAAAGAGGAAATATTTCCCTGCCTCTCAAAGGCCAGCCCTGCCAACCCACCCAGCAGGCTCTGCTGGGGATGCCACCCTGCCCAGGGTGTCTGACATTCTGCTGCACCCCTGGGCCTCAGCAGAAGGCAAACCTCCTGAAGATGCTGCAAACCTGTGTTGCAGCCCTCCCTCCAAGGATGCTAAACTGTGGTTTAACTCCAGTGCCTGGAGAGGCTCCAAGAGAGAGGGAGAGGGACTCTGGACAAGGGGAATGGCTTCCCACTGTCAGAGGGCAGGGTGAGATGGGATAGTGGGAAGGAATTCTTCCCTGTGAGGGTGGGCAGGCCCTGGCACAGGTTGGGCAGAAAAGCTGTGGCTGCCCCATCCCTGGGAGTGCCCAAGGCCAGGTTGGACGGGGCTTGGAGCAATCTGGACTAGTGGAAGGTGTCCCTGCCCATGGCAGGGGGTGGAATAAAATGAACTTTGAGGTCCCTTCCAACCCAAACCATTCTGGGATTCCACGACCTCACTTCACACTAACTGGACTCATCCTTGGTGCAATCAGGAGATTTCTGCAGCTGCTGCTGGGAAGAGCACTAAGACTCCTCCTCCTCCTCCTTCAGGTATCAGGAATTCAGCTGTGGAAGGAAACAGGTGCCCACTGATGTCTGCAGGCACAGACCATTCCACTGAGAACTTCCACCATTCCTTCCTGGAAACACGGCCAAGGGCTGGTGGGGCTGCAAGGGCTGATACCTCATTTCCTGCTGCCAGTTCATTGTGCACCCAGAAATGCTGGTGGTGTTCCCATCCCCTTGGGGAGCAGATGACATCCCACCAGGAAGAGATGCAGTCACCCATCCCTCACTGGAAGCACCAGCCTTCCCTGTCCTTAACGAGGGCAATGACTTCAGAGAACTCTCAGTGCTTACAGTGAGCTTGAAACCCTACAAAAACCCCTTCCTATTTCCCACTGGGTGTTAGGTACATGGGAACTTTGGAACCAGCTCAGATTTACACTGAGAAGGGCACAGGAAATCTGGAAGAGGCAGATTTGAGCAAACAAGCCTCAGCTGTGCCCCTGGACCCTGCTGAGGGAGCAGGACTTCCACCCAAACCATGTCAGAGAGGGTGAATCCAGCTCTTTCTCAACCAGATGTGGTGCTGCTGTGCCCTGGGTGTTTCCAGGGTAGGAAATGCCTCTGGCCATGCTCAGACATGTGCAGTCCCAGGGCTGGGAGTTCCCCTGGCCAGAGCTGGGGGTTCAGCAGCAAAAGGAGTTGTGCTTTTCCTTCTTTATTTTTTTTTTCCCCTTTCCTCAGCTGGAATATCAGCTTGCACAAAAGTCAGCATCAAGAGACTGTTCACTGCCTCTGCTCTGCCCCAGGGGATTGGAAGCTCTGCTCCTGCTCATGCAGCAGCTCTGGGATGTAAAACTCCTGCTCCCTGTGTGGCAGGGTTTGCAGCATTCAGGCCACTGGAGGCTCAGGGGCTTCAGAGGCATCACCCTCCATCCCAGCCCCCCATTCCATCCTGCCTTGAAGGAAATGAGAGGAATCCCAGCCTGTTCCCAGCCTGGCTGGTGCAGCCTGGTTCTAACCCAGCCTGAGCCTGAACTGAGCCTGACCCACCAGGGCTGGAGGGGCTCCCAGGGCACAGCAAGAGGCAGCTGACAATGTCTCTGTGTGTCCCCTCACCTCATTTTTCTCCGTTTCAAAACCTGTTCAGGGCCCCTTAGGGGGTATAAAACTTTCCATCCCTTTCCATGCTGGAGCATCCCAGGCATGCAGGAGAAGAGGCTGAGGGGGTCAGGGCTGGTGTGGGGGCTCAGGTGCCCAGCTGTGGGTTGGGATGGGCCACAGCCTGAACCTCTGGCATGGGCAGCTGGACAACTGCACCCTGGGCAACCTGTGACAGCACAGGGGTGCTGGTTGAGCCCTGTGGAAGGACTGGGGGAAGCCCAGCTGTTCCAAAAAGCACCTCTTTACATATTCATTTAATCAGGAGCTTCCTTTGAGACTTCTGAGCCTCGATATTTAACCTGTCTGGTCTAAACTCCACCCCTGGGTGGCTCAGCCCCTCTCTGGTGCAGCGATGCCCTTCCCAGCATGTGTCAGTCTGCACCTGCAGGGCTCTGGGAAGGCAGGCAGAGAAATTCAGCTTCTCCACCTCCCTCTGGTCCTCAGAGGTCCTTCCAAGGGGATACTGCATCATTTGCAGCCCTGCCAAGGCTCAGCAGCCTCAGCTGGAGCCTGTGCTCACCCTTTTGCTGTGTCCAGCCAAGGAAGGAGCCATAAAGCCCAAGGGACACAAAAGCTCTAGTGTCCAAAGCAGCTGAAAGCAGCTTCCCCAGCTCTGCTCGAGCACTGCTGGGCTGGGCCCTGCAGCTAAATAGGAGGCAGCTCACCAGGTTTGCCCTGTGACAGGCACTGGGTGTGTGTGGCATCACCTCTGCTGTCACAGGACTGGTGACAAATCTGCCTGAGAGACCAGTGATGGGTCCTGGTGGCTCCCAGTTTAAATCCTCTCTGGGAAAAGCTGCAGCCCAGCACAGCCCATTGCCCTGGGTTTCCATCATGTAGTGCAGAGTTCCCCCCTCTGCTCGTGGGGAGGGGTGTCCAAAGCCTGTGTGTGGGTGTTCCCCAGCCCTGGCTGGGTCCTCAGGGTGGTTTGGGGGTGTGGGGTGTTGAGTGGGGGCTTTGCTCAGCACCCCTCCTGCTGCCCCCATGCCTGGATCAGCCCCCAGGGTCCCACTTTGGGCTGGTGTGCCCAGGGGTTATGCCAAGTTTAATGCAGTGATTGGGGTTGGGATGAACCAACAACCCTCCTTCTAGTTCTGTTTGACTTTCCCCCCACTCAAATGCAGCCTAAACCTCTTTTTTTTTTTTTAAAAAAAAAAAGCAGGTCTTTAAAGACCTCTAGGAATGGTGACTCAACCACTTCCCTGGGCAGCATATTTTGGGGAACAAAATTTTCCTAATATATAATCTATAACCTTCCTTGTCACAACTTGAGGCAGCTTCTGTTTTGCTTTGGTTTTCGTTGTTAAAAATCAAGTCTGAAATCCAATACACCACACATTGGGGAAACCCCCCCACTGTTTATTATAATGTTATAACTTGGTATCTCATTGGAATTCCTCCCTAAAGGCTTGGAGCGATGCCCTAAACCTCGGTGAAGATGGTTAAGGACATAAAGACTCAGACCAAAAGCCTTTGTTCTGCTCTCCCAGCCTGAGAGAGAGAGGGATTGTTTGGTTCTTTCTTGATATATATATATATATATGTATTGTGGTTAAGAGCTGTTATCCTTTCATATATATATATATTTTCTAATTAAAGTTCTGTTTTCTAAATTTAAAGGACAGGGCTTGTTTCTTGGCCAACATAGATATCTTAGTTCTCCCCTTGAACTAAGACATATGGTTAATTTGCCCCTCTCAGATTTAGAACTGTAACTAAGGACTGACACTTTCTGCCCTTGTACACAAAGTATTATATTCAGTAAAATGCTCCAAGGAAGATTTTGAAAAGGACCCCTGACTACAATTTGGTAACTACAGCCAGCAAAAACAGTTTAACAATAAAGAATCCTTAAAAAACATACCCCCAAAAAAACCAAACCAATTAAAAGTTCATTCAGGATTCTGAAACTCCAGTGGAGGGAAGGGGTGGCTGGAAACTGTAGGCACTTCCAGAGTGTTCCTCAGCTGTCCCAGTGCCAGCTCCACACATCTGTCCCAAAGAAGGAGCTTCCCAAAGAAGGAGCTGCCCAAGGAAGGTGACTCTCTCCAGTGACACCGTTGACTCAGTGTGGCACATTTCTCTTCATGGACAAACCACAGCCCTCCTGTCCAGCTCGGCAGGGCTCATCCACTCTGAACTCCATCCAGAGGCAAACCTTGCCTCCTGCAGGGCACATCAACCCTGGGCTGCTGATCCCCTACTGAAGGGCAATGCAGGACCTCACCTTCCACAGCTGGCTCCCAAAATCCAGAGCCTGCAGCGAAGGGAGCCTGTAGAAAGCCTGGTCTGCAGTGACAGACAATGCCCCAGTCCCAGCACTCTCCTGGGGAGCCCCTGGTGGGTGGGAATGACCCTCCCACCACTCAGTGTCTCCCCTGGAGGGGCAGGAGTTGACAGAGATATTTCAACCTCTGGATTGGGGTTAGTGATTCCCAGTTTTTGCATTTCAACAACCTCCACAAGTTCCCTTGCTCTGCTTTTCATTCCTGGGCTACCTCAGGCATGGGATGCAGCCTGGCAGAAGATCCTTTGCCCGCCCTGCTGAGATGCAGGTGGCACCAGCCTCTTGCTTGGGGTGTACACACCTGCAGTGACCTGATGTCCTGGCATCAGACCCATCTTCCTGCCCACTGTGTGCCTCTGGAGAGTGCCAGTGGTCTGGGTGGGATTCCTGGGCTGCTGTCCACTTGGCCCCACGTGGATAATACCTGTTGAGATCAGGGATCAGGCTGGAAAGGGCAGAAGAGCACTGGGGTTTCTTCTGCAGCTCTCCCACTACAATAAAAACTGAGTCTTTGACCATGGAATCACAGACTGGTTTGAGTTGGGAGGGACTTTAAAGCTCATCT
>JAWWMO010000275.1:0-16236 GCA_035047845.1 Dendrocincla fuliginosa | reverse complement strand
GCTCCCCAGGGCAGTGGGCACAGCCCCAAGGCTGCCAGAGCTGCAGGAGGGTTTGGATGATGCTCTGGGGCACAAGGTGAGATTGTTGGAGTGTCCTGGGCAGGGCCATCTGTGACCTGATAAAGGACACCCAGGCTGGGCAGGAGAACCCTCTGCCCAAGGTGCAGCCCCTCTCTGCAGCTGCTGTGCCAGGGGACAGGTTTCTCCACAAGGCAAATGAGTTAATCAGACATGACAGAGCTCTCAGAGAACATGACACATCCTAGCCCCATCTCTGTAAGTCCCTTTCTTTCTCTTTAGAGCTGATTTTTATACCGTTTCTAAAATCCCCAGGGATGAGCCAGTTCTTCCCAGTCATTCTTGGGCCAGATGAATGACTGGAAAATGGGAGGATTCGAAAGTCTTTTGCACAGAGCTCCGAGCTCTCTGAAATTAGGGTATTTTTCAAGGCTGAGAGGGAGAGACCAAAGAAAGCTGCACCCCAGGCTTGCAGAATTCAGAAAAGATGTGGGATGGGAGCCCTGTGTGCACGGCAGGCCTGGGCAATCCCTGCCACGCACAGGAACAATTGCAGAGCCCCAGGCAGGGGCAGTGGGAGGAGCAGGTCTGATGTGCTAAAGGCAGGCACTGCAGCTCAGGCAGGGTGCCCCTGGGCCTAATGGGAATTCTATTCCTCAAATCTTTGTGCTGCTGCCACTTCACTTGTTTAACCAGCAAAAAGAACACTTTAGGAGTCCAATTGTTGCTGCCTGCAGCAAGCACTTCAGCCCAGGAGAGGCAAGAGGCGTCATTCTGAGCTGGGCAGGGCAGTATGGGAGGGAACACACCTTGTTGGGATTTCTGGTCCTGTGAACATCCAAACGCTTCATAAAACTGGGTTAAATACACCAGAAATTATCACAGAATCTCAGAATCGTTTGGATTAGAAGGGCCTTTAAAACTTGTCTCACTTCAACCCTGCCATGGGCAGGGACACCTTCCACCAGCCCAGGGTGCTCCAAGCCCCGTCCAACCTGGCCTTGGACGCTTCCAGGGATGGGGCAGCCACAGCTCACCATCTGCCCACCCTCCCAGGGAAGAATTCCTTCCCAAAATCCCATCCAACCCTGCCCTCTGGCAGTTTGAAGCCATTCCTCTTGTCCTGCCACATCCATGTACTCCACAGCCCAAGGGATATTTCAGTGTCCAGGGATTGCTCTGAGCAGAGCCTTTTCTCTCTGCCTTTTCTGTAATTGTATCAATGAAAAAAAAATGTAAATAGGAATTTTAATAAAAGTACAGCAGTAAGCAGATCTAATCTCTAACCTTTTGAAATATGAAGAAGCTGCTTTATCTGTGAGGAAGCACAATCTCTCCCCAGCAGAGAGGGGAATTTGTGGGAGTTAAATTAACTGAGGCACTGCTCCCCTCTTGCTCATTGAGTGTAAGCGAAGCATATTGAGGATTATTGCAAAGGGAGAATTAATAAAAACGGAATGGGAAAGTTTCAAACCCAAGCATGTTTGCTAAATGTTTCCCAGGCACAGGGAGAGCAGCCTGTGGCTTCCACCTCCTCCTCCTCTGCTCCCACAGAGAAACAGGGAGGTGCAGAATGGAAGGGCTTTGCACTGGGATTAGGAGGGCTGTTGGAGTGATTGGTGCTTGGCATTTTGTGAGAATTACATCCACATACAGCTCTGAAAATAAAGGCTCTGCAGAGTGGGGCTTCTTGGCCCTTTAGCCCTGGGGGTGTGGGTGCCACTTGGCCTTCCACTCACCCCTCCTTTGCCTGTTCTGATCTGGTTGTGCTGCAGAGGGGACATGCCCATGGACTCCTCAGTGTTCAGAGCAGTAATTCCTCAAACGAGGTGCAAGCATTGCCTGGCACCCCAGAAATGTCCTGGGCCAAAGGGCTTCTGGACTGGCTTGACTTTGGTAAACCAAGGCAGGATAAATCCGTGCAGGTCACTCCAGACCACGTGAGGTCAGCTGTACCTGGGGGGTTAAGGCAGGGGACAGTCTTCAAAATAAAACCCAGTTACAAATGCAATATAAGTGGCAAGGTGAGGGGCCAGGGTGGTATTTGTGTCCTGGGACAGCAGCAGGGACAGGGCAGGACCCATGACTGCTTGTTCAGTCACTCTTGTCTGCATGGTCAGGCCATGACTGCAGAGGACCAAACAGAGCAGAGAGATTCATCAAACACCCTGAGTGCTCCTGTGCTACCAGCACCAGTTTAACCAGTTTCACCAGTCAGTAGCCTGATACCAAGCCTAGGAGTCCTCTTGTTTCCAAGACATGCCAGATTATCTCTTATAAACTCCTCTGTGCTCTTGGTCACATTGCTCATGAATCCCTCACTGTTCCATTTGGGTCTTCTGTCACTGCAGGCTCCAATTTCTTGCCATCAGGTTTCTCTCAACCCTCTCTTCCAAGAGCTGCCCATGTGGGGTCAGAGGACAATGTGCAGGCCAAGCTATGGGGTCAGCCATGGTACAGCTCCAGATTTGCTCACATATGTGTGAGCTCTCACAGCTGCACAGCCACTTGCAAGAGAGACACAGCTTGGCAAAAGATGCCCTGGATCCGTGTGAACATTCCTGCAAACAGCCCCACACTCACTGGTGCTGCAGGTCTCGGCTTTGCCCTCATTTCTCCAGGCATTCCTCCTGCAGAAGGAGCAGGGACTGAAAGGGAATTGCAAACATGAAGCTGGGAAGCAGGCACTGCACATTCCTACCAAAGCAAAACTGCTAATGCAGCTTTCCTTCCATTCCTGGGGCTTCCCACACATCATTCCAGTACTTAAAGGGGGTCTACAAGAAGGCTAGAGAGGGACTTTGGTCCCTCAGGGTTCTCAGGGTTCTCAGGGTGCCCAGAGAAGCTGTGGCTGCCCCATCCCTGGAAGTGTCCAAGGCCAGGTTGGACGGGGCTTGGAGCCCCCTGGGCTGGTGGGAGGTGTCCCTGCCCATGGCAGGGGGTGGGACTGGGTGATCTTTAAGGCTCCTCCCAACCCAAACCCCTCTGGGATTCTATGAAAAGGTCCCTGGAGCATTTTTTTCCCAGGAAAGAGCTTTGATTTTTCCCAGATGTGAAGTTCAGAAGAATTTGCAGCTTGGCCTCTGATCTATGCCCTGTGGTTTCTGCAGGAGTGTAAAGGTGGACAATGAGCTCCTTGTTGACCCCAGGTAGATCTTCATGCTCCAAAGTCACAGTGACAGTGCAGGACTCTGGGCCACCACTCACATGGCCCTGGGTGAGGAACAGCCTGCAGGTATCAGGAAAGGGAAGAAAAGAAAACCCATCGACACTTTCCTAGAGGCAAGTCCAGAGTCCCACCAGCTGGAAGGAAGAACTGGATTCCTTGGGAAGAACATGGAGTAGAGTGACATACAGGACATGTTCAGTGGTGCTGCTCTGGCTCTTGACAAGGAAAGAAAGAGGAGACAGTATCTTCCAAATTCCAGCCCTCCTGCACTGACACAGATCCTCTTCGCTGCAAAGGTGCAAGGCTGTGACCTTCCTGCTCTCGGCTCACTGCACAGCAGAGCAGCGAGCAAAGGGGACTCTTGGACAGCAGGGAAGAGCAAGGCTCCTCCTGCCCAAAAGCAAGAAGAGGGCAGGGCAGAAAGGGTCGCCTTTGCCAATAAATACAGGACATTGCAGGGGGAAATCAAGAAAATATTGAATTTACTGTGGCAGATGAGAGCCAGCAGTGCACTTTGTGTAAAGAAGCACTGGTGGAGGGCAGCAGCAGAGATTCCTAAAGGATAGTCCAGAAAAGGGTGTTTGCAGTTGTACAGGGTAAAGGGTTCTCCTCAGCAGGGTCCAGCATAAGGAGGTCTTGGCTATCACCAGCAGGGAAGAGCATGGAATCCCAAAATCCCAGAATCCCAGAATCACTGAGGTTGGAAAAGCCCTCCCAGCCCATGGAGCCCACCTTGTGCCCGATGCCCATCTTGTCCCCCATCCCGGAGCACTGAGTGCCACGGCCAGTCCTGCCTTGGGCACCTCCAGGGGTGGGGGCTCCAAGCAGATGGAGGCTGGAAGCCCAGGAGAAGGAGAGCAGGGAAGGGAGCAGGGTGGGAGCTGAAGGGGGAGTGCCCCAGCTCGGGTTGGCATGCCCTGACCTCAGCAGGAGGCACAGGGCAGAGGGACAAGGTGGCCTTTCTCCCACAGCCTTGCTGTGCTCTCAGGGATTGTGCTGGCTGTGCTTGGTGCCAGCTGTGTTGCTTCCAGCAGTGGGTGATCCCAGAGCACCAGTGTGACCCCACAGGAGGAGCCAGAAGTGCCAGAGTACTGTATGGGGAGCAGGAGGGGTTGGGTTGTTGAGTGTCAGGGCATGGGAGACTGGACACTGCAGAGGGGATCAGGGAAATCTTGGATTTACTGCAGCTCCTTCCAGTACCTAAAGGGGCTTGTAAGAAGGCTGGAGAGGGACTTTGGACAAGGGCCTGGAGTGACAGGACAAAGGGGAATGGCTTTAAGGTGAGGGAGGGTATGTTTGAATTAGACACCAGGAGGAAATCCTTGGCTGTGAGGGTGGGCAGGCCCTGGCACAGGGTGCCCAGAGAAGCTGTGGCTGCCCCAGCCCTGGGAGTGTCCAAGGCCAGGTTGGACGGAGCTTGGAGCAACCTGGGCTCGTGGAAGTGTCCCTTCCCATGGCAGGGGGTGGGATAAGATGACCCTTGAGGTCCTTCCAACTCAAACCATTGTGTGATTCTTTGATTCTATGACTGAGAAGAAGCAGCAGCTCCAAGTCCCTGCTCCAGGAGCTGCATCCCCATCCCTGAGGGGCCCTGGGAAGTGACCTCACACCAAGGGCTAGAGCACAGGAGGTGCAGATCTGTCCCCAGAGCTACCTGGGGGCTGGGAATTAACTCACTGGGCTGGAGGAGGAAACCTTTAAAAACACAGAAGCCTCAGCAAGGCAGGAGATGCCCCAGATGCTGCTGCCCCCAGCTCTGGCAATGGGGGTCTGCACGATCCCTGGTGTTCTCCCAAGGCTTCAGTGGAGGGGAGAGCCCCCAGCCCTTCCCATGAGCTGTTTTTTTTGTGTTTTGGGGGTGTGGAGATGCTGCTGCCAGGTTCTGCTGTGACATATGGGCGAGTGGGTGTGGGGTCACAGGAGACACCTGGTAGCCAGCAACTCGCCTGGCTCCTCATGGCAGTTTATTCCAGCAGGGTGTCAACAGCCCCAGCATGTCAGAGACTGAGACTGCAGGCAAAGCACTGGGAAGAAGAGGCTTCTTGTCACCACAGACCTCCCTTGGGGTGTTCCACAGAGCTCTGCTTGTCCCCTTGGCCTCTTTGGGCAGCACCCAGAGTGGGATGAGGGGATTTACTTTCAATGCTATTTGTCTGTTCTCTGTTCCTCAAAGAAACATGGAATATTTTGAGCTACGTGAAAGTCGTAACATCATAGAATGCCCTGACTTGGATAGACCCCTCAAGGATCCGGGGGGGTGGGGCTGGATTTTTTCTTGCTTGGGCTACAGCTCCACAGCCTTCATCCTATAATTATCTTTGGCCCCTCTGGAGCAGCTTTCTGTGGGAGGCCCATGGAGTGACCAGTGGAGATCATATTGTGTCTCAACAACTGTGCTCTGGGAAGGAGAACATCGTGTGAGGAAGAGAACTCTGCTTGGGACACTGTCACTGCAGCCAGGACAGGGAACAAAAAGAACACCACGTTCAATTGACTTGGGGGAGATATCTAGGTTGGCAGAGCTGTAATTCCCTGTGCTGGAGTCTGGCCAAGGCACCAGGTTTAACACCTCTGCTTGGATGAACCTGGTGCAAGTGGAGTATGAAATCACAGCAGAACCCCCTGCTCTCCTTTGTAGGGTTTCAGAGGCATTGCCTGCAATTTGGTTTCTCAGAAAAGGGGTCAAGGTGTCTCCCAGTGCTCCTGGTTTTTATCAACAACAAAGGAGCCTTTTCTGTCTGTGAGGGAAAGATCTAAGTTCGTAGGAGCAGCAGAAACATTCCAAGGCATTTTGATGTTTCCTAAACAAGGTGGGAGGAGGTGGATTTATGGGAGCTTTGCCTGTCTCTCCAGTGTTACCCCACCTGGTATTGCAGACTCCTCCCAGAGACATTCACCTGTGAGTGGAGATGGGAAACGCTGAGATGGAAAATGGAGCTGTGTGGAAGCTGGTGTAAACCAGAAACGCTGTGTGGAAGTTACAGGAGCTTTGCTGAGTCTTTACAGCTGCAAATCAGGGTTGACAAGAGTTAAAACTGTGGAATTTTAGATTTGGAATTGAAAAAGTTTAAATTAGATATTGGGAAGAAATTGTTCCCTGTGAGGGTGGGCAGGTCCTGGCACAGGTTGCCCAGAGAAGCTGTGGCTGCCCCAGCCCTGGCAGTGCCCAAGGCCAGGTTGGACGGGGTTTGGAGCCACCTGGGCCAGTGGAAGGTGTCCCTGCCCATGGCAGGGGTGGAATTGGACCTGCTGAGGCTCCAGCTGATGCTCTGGAAGGGACCTGCAGTCAGTGAGGGGTGAGATACCACCCCTGACCCTACAACAGCAGCTCACAGCAATTTGCCCCTCTTCCCCCCCATGGTGATCCATCCAGCCAGGACCAATCCTGTCCATTAGGAGAAAAGTGAGTGCTTCTCATGGAAATTTTTGGAGATGTCCTGAGTTTGCTCTGTAATGCAAAGCCAGCAGGAAACCCAAATTGCCTGAACATGGCAGGCTCCAAATAGGAGCATATATTGAACACTGCGTTGGTGGGGAACTCATTGCCACAAGAAATATAGACGGGTTTAAAAGGCTGTCAGACAAATCCACTCAGAATAACACCCCCAGGGCTATTAGACACTAATGCAGCTCCTGTCTGAGGAGATCTCTGAAGCTCAGCCTGCCTGAAGCCTGGAGGCACACGAGGAGCTGTGTATTCCTGCTTTCCTTCTTCCATTTCCCTAAGAACTGCAGTTGGATTATCTACACACATCCCAGGCTTGTTTGCTGAGCCCATGGCTCTCCAATGTGCCCACCCTCCTCTCTGCCAGGGGACTTGGTGCTCAAGAGGCAGCTGAGCACATTCACAGGGTTTGCAGGCTTTCTGTGGAGGATCTTTTCCTCCTATCTCTCCAAGGCACAGTCAGGCTTTGCAAGGGGCAGGAACCACCTGGGAACTGTTTTGGGACCCTTTTCCCCAGAATCTCCCCCTGGAATCACTCAGGTCCCCCCAGCCCTTTCTATGTGGCTCTGGTTCCAGCTCAGTGCCCCTGCCCTCCCCTCTCTCAGCAGCTGTTCACTGAAAGCCAGGCTTGCAGATAGCAAATGATTCCTGGGTGCTCACAGCCCTTCCACCACCTTAATTAAGTTCTTTGGGTGAGAATTTCCTTAGGCTGTTAGTTCTTCTTAATGAGAGCCGACAGGGGATGGGGAAAACAGGCCATTAGACAGGATGCTCCCAGTCAAATCCTGGCTGTGGCCCAGGTGGGTGAACCTTTGTACCTCAGGTGACAGTGTCAGACCAAGGCAGGCCTGACAAACCCCATGTCACAGGGCAGAGCAGCTAAGTGTCTTGTTCATCTCAAGGCTTCACCATTTGTTTCCACTCTGTTGGCTGCAGTAATAAAAGCTTTGACCTCTGCTGGCAACCCTTTTTTTCTGGAGAAACAGCCAAATGACTCAGGGCAAAGGGGGATGAGGTACATTGATGGACCCTGCCCACTCCCTGGGTTTTTAACAAGCAGAGCGAGACTGTTGGTAAATGTTACAAAACACAAAAGCTCTTGGAGTAAATGGCAACTGTGCTGGAGTGATCAGCTGTGGGACGAGTTCCAGGGACAAAATGCCATCAGCACAGGCAATGTGTTCCTCCTCTGCTCCGAAGAGCAGGCGTGGAGCTCCCTCCCCACCCCCCAAAATAACCAGCCAGATTTTTCATGCTGCACCACCAATGGGTCTTCTCTAGCTTTACTAACCCCACTATAATGCTGGTCTCTTGATCCTCATTTTGATCCAGCAAAACAAAAAAATAAACATGTTTAAAGTTCTGCTTTAAACTCCCAGGACGCCCCTTCTCCCCCACCCCTTTACCCACCAGCCCCAGCCTCGCACTCCATCATCCTCAGTTTGCCTGCATTTATTTCTCTATTTATGCTTTAAGTAGATGCATTAAATTTTCAGGGATTCTCCAGGGCGTAGGAGAGGTAGTAATTTGATTTGTGAAATTCCCTTGCTGGGAGTTGCGTGCCAGCAGCTCGTCCCCAGCCCTGTGTCACAGCTGCTGTCCCTGTGGGCAGGAGCAGGGCTGAGTGGAGAGGGGCAGGGGTGTGCCAGCACATCCACACGCTGCTGCCCAGTTCCCCCACTGCATTTCCAGCACAGATACTGGTTTAAGGTCTGCTTAAACAGAGGCAGGTTTGGGTGGAGGGAAAGAGCACAGAGTGTGCAAGAAGAGCCTCCCAACATCAGAGCAGACAGTGCTGAGGGATAGACCCCTCTTCCCTCACTGGGAGATGTCTCTGCTCTCCTCAGGGCACAGCTGCAGCAGCCAAGCTCTCGCTGGGGAAGCCTCCACAACCAAGGTTGTGATGATCCACCTCTGATGGAGCTGCATCAGCTTGTGACTGTGAGAAATTTCACTGAGGATAAACCAGATGTGCCACCGAGGACCCTCCAGCCTGGGATTGCCCTGGAAGTGGCAAGCCAGGAGCTCAGACTCCTGCCCCCAGCAACAGTGCTCCCTTCTCACACAAGAAAGGGGTGGCCTGGGACACACTGAAAAGCAGCAACACACTCAAATAACCTGAGAATGTTCTGGAACAATCTGAGCATATTCAAGTTTAGCAGCTGAGACACCTGCATTCTGGAGTCCTGGTTTAGTATCCTCTGGTTGAACACAACACATCACGAAACCACTTTGATCTTACAAGAACTGCACCCAGCAATTGCATCCTGAGAGGCTGGGAAGGTTGGGGCTCTCCAGCCTGGAGAAGAGGAGGTTGTGTGGAGACCTCACAGCACCTTCCAGCATCTGAAGGGGCTACAAGGAAGCCAGAGAGGGATTATTCATCAGAACTGTAGTGACAGGACAAGGAGGAATGGGTACAAACTGAAAGAGAGGGTATTCAGGTCAGATGTATGGAAGAAATCCTTATCTGTGAGGGTGGGCAGGCCCTGGCACAGGTTGGGCAGAGAAGCTGTGGCTGCCCCAGCCCTGGGAGTGTCCAAGGCCAGGTTGGACAGGGCTTGGGGCAACCTGGGCTGGTGGAAGGTGTCCCTGCCCATGGCAGGGGTTGGAATGAGATGGGCTTTGAGGTCCCTTCTAACCCAAACCACTCTGGGATTCCATGGTCCCCCACCTGCCCAGAGGAGGCTCTGCCTGTGAGCACGAGCCCCTGGGTGTCTCTGGCCGCCAGCACTGAGCAGGGGAGAACACAGTCAGCAAGGGCAGGGTGGGGTGGGTGACTCCTGCAGTCTCTTCTGCTCTCTTAAGATGCAGAGCCAAAGCTCAGGTGGCAACTCACGAGTACCTGCCCTGTGGCATTTCCTCCTCACTGAGCTCCCTCACTCAGCAGTGTCCTGATGCCTCCCAGCTCCCAGCCAGGCCAGCTTGGAGCTTCTCCATGTGCCACCACGCAGTCACACACTCCTTCCTCTTGGGCACCTGGAATGTTCCACACAGGGACAAGGTGGCTTTGAGACAGGAAGGGCCAAGGTAGCTGCTGCTGAACTGGCTGGGGCTGGTCACTCCCTGTCCAGCCCTGAGCTGGTCACTGCCTGTCCAGCCCTGTATCCCCCCACCCTGGTGGCCTCAGGGGTCTGTCCCCAGGAGCAACCCGCCCTCTCCCTGGCCTCACTGCAAACCCTGCACAGCTTGAAGGCCTCGATATTTAGACATTAATTAGCCCTTCCCATTATTATTTGCTTATCAGCTCTTTATTAGGCACACACAGATCAGTCCCCTCGACACTTCTTTGTTCTTTTCTGAGATTAGATCACTGGGTTTGTTCCCTTGTTGACAGATGGGTTGTAATCCCAACCGCTTCACTTAAGTGTTTAATGAAGGTATTTGCTCTAAATTGTTTGTTGGGATTTTCTTCTACAGTTGAGGGATAAGAATAGTCTAGAGCATGTTATTTCATTCCAATGATTTATATTAATTGATATTTTATATCAAGCAGAGGAGACTTAACTGGCCTAAATGGTTGTTACCTCTGAGTCAGTGGCTTTTCTTGCAGGAATGAAGCTGTTGGATTCTGATTCAGACTATGCTGGGGAAGCTTTGTGCTCAAGCACCAAATCCTCAGTGCAGCCACAGCAACAGGCAGAATGGAAATCAGTCCTTACCCACCTCCCACAGCCTACACCAGGCAGGGGAAATGCCCGAGAGCTCTTTGGCACGATCCATGCATGGTGTCATTCACAGGACTTGGGAAATGCCACCGTGTGTAGAGGTGTTTGCCAGCTGGAATGGCACTGGCTTGATGCATGGGCCAGCTCTGTGCTTGGTGTCTCTGAGCCAGGGGCTCACTGTGCAGTGGAGCTGCACAAACAGCCAGAGCTGCTCCCTCAGCACCTGCACCTGCACCCTCCCCACCCCGCAAACCAGGGTCCCCACTCGTGGGGGACACCCAGGGCCCCTGGCAGGAGGGGTGATGGGGAAGGCTGGGTGTCTGCCTTGCCTCTGGAGTCTGGCCCAGCTCCACACCCGAGCAGTCCTCTTTCAGCTCTGCCTGGATGGGGTCTGGCACTGCCATGGTGCCCGAGCTGTGGGACACCCCTTGGAGACCCACCTTGTGGGGGACAGCAGCTCTCCCCTGGCTCTCAGAAGCTGTGACAAAGTTACTGTCCCCAGGTGATTATGTCGTACCACAGTCCAGGAGTCCTCAATAGCTCCTGGAAAATATAAGCAAAGCTCAACTATAGACAGAGGAAAAAGAATCACCCCCCTGGTCCTTTGGGATCCAAACCAGTCCTTCAGAGCATCCAGTGAAATGGGACTGTCCCATCCCCTGAGCCAGGAGAGGTGCATTGTCCCTTCCTTACCCCACAGCTTGGCAGCCTGGACACCCCCAGACAAGTGTCCCCATGGGCTTTTGAATCCACTTTACCAAGTGGATTCAGCCAAATGACAAACCATCCCAAGGCCACCCACGAGCCAAGAGCAGGATTCCATTTGTTGATGAGTAAATGCTTGTGCTAAGAATAGCTCCTTCCAGCTTTGCTGCTCACCTACCTTATCCTGCTCCAATTACCTGCCTTAATTTACTCCAGCTGTTCCTCCAGAGCTCCATGATCTATTTTCTACCCCCTCCTGGTTTGTCTTTGATTTCACTGTATATTTTAACATTCGAGATTCGTTTTATTTTGGAAGTGCCTCTCCTTACAGGAAGGCTGTATCCAGTATTCACATTCCTTCCCGTTCCCATCCCCTCTCAACAGGCTCTGCAGCACATCCAGATGCTGGCAGCACACTCCATACATGCAGAATATATCCAGCCCAGGAAGCACTTGTCCCTGAATAAAACTTATTTCCCTGACCCATTCCCACCTCTTTCAGCAGACAGGATTGAGGAGGGAAAGTACAGCCTGAATTCCTGATGCCCCATTGAAAATCAGCCTCAGCCATTATTTCCCAAAGAGGGGAAATTTCTCCTCTTTCAGTCCTGTCTGGGTGGAAATTCCTGTTCCCAGCACAGGTCTGTGGCACTGTGGCTCCTGCTGTCACTGGGAGTGGCAGGGAGAGTCCAGTGGTGCTTTTACCTAATTCCACATTTTTGCAGAGAAAAATATGGTGACACTGACAAATTTAAGTACAGCTGGATCTGGAAAGAGCTCTGCTCCATATGTGATTCCCAGCATGGATCTTCCTTTCCTCTCCACAATCCTGTCACTGTCAGGCTCAGGAGCAGAAGGAAGGAAGGAAAGGAAGTAACAATATTCCAGATGGGAGAGGCTCAGAGCGAGCTGGGAGAAAGATGGGATCGGATGGGATAGGGAGGGGATCAGGTGGGAGTGGGGTGGGATCGAATGGGAGGGGGTAGGATCAGGATGGGACTGGGACAGGACTGGGTGGGATCGGAACCGGATCAGGTGGGATAGGGGTGGGATGGGGAGCGGGTAGGACTGGGTGGGAGTGGATGGGAGCAGATGAGAGAGAGGTGGGTGCGCTCAGGTGGGTGCAGGTAGAAGTGGGAGGGGTCAGGAGGGGTCGAGTATGAGCGGGTTGGATCAGGTATGACTGGTTGGGATCGACCGGGGTCGGCCAGGATCAGGCATGACAGGGTGTGATCGGCTGGGATAAACTGGGATAGGCTGGGATAGGCTGGGATAAGCGGGGATCGGGTGTGACCGGGCGCGGTCCCAAAACTGCGCCGGAGGCGGCGCGGCCCGCGGCGAGCACCGCTAGGGGGCAGTAACACACCGCCCGCGGAACCGGCCGGGAACGGGACGGGGTGGAGCGGGACAGAGCGGGATGGAGAGGGATAGAGAGGGACAGAGGGGGATAGAATGGGACAGAGCGGGATGGGGAGGGACAGAGTGGGATAGAGCGGGATAGAATGGGACAGGGCGGGATGGAGAGGGACAGAGCGGGATAGAGAGGGATAGAGCAGGATAGAATGGGACAGAGCGGGATGGAATGCGACAGAGGGGGATAGAATGGGACAGGGCGGGATGGAGAGGGATAGAGTGGGACAGAGGGGGATAGAATGGGACAGAGGGGGATAGAATGGGACAGAGCGGGATGGAATGGGACAGAGCGGGATGGAATGGGACAGAGTGGGATGGAGAGGGACAGAGCGGGATGGAGAGGGATAGAATGGGACAGAGGGGGATAGAATGGGATAGAGCGGGATGGAGAGGGATAGAGCGGGATGGAGAAGGATAGAGCGGGATGGAGAGGGATAGAGTGGGACAGAGCGGGATAGAATGGGACAGAGCGGGATAGAATGGGACAGAGCGGGATAGAGTGGGACAGAGCGGGATAGAATGGGACAGAGGGGGATAGAATGGGACAGAGCGGGATGGAGAGGGACAGAGTGGGATAGAATGGGACAGAGCGGGATGGAGAGGGACAGAGAGGGATGGAGAGGGATAGAGCGGGATAGAGGGGGATAGAATGGGACAGGGCGGGATGGAGAGGGATAGAGCGGGATAGAATGGGACAGAGTGGGATGGAGAGGGACAGAGCGGGATGGAGAGGGACAGAACGTGTTCGAGCGGGACAGAGTGAGATAGAGCGGGGTAGAGAGGGACAGAGCGGG
This sequence comes from Dendrocincla fuliginosa, assembly GCA_035047845.1. Taxonomy (NCBI): domain Eukaryota; kingdom Metazoa; phylum Chordata; class Aves; order Passeriformes; family Dendrocolaptidae; genus Dendrocincla; species Dendrocincla fuliginosa. The sequence goes on along the minus strand of JAWWMO010000275.1, from coordinate 3,024 downwards.
ACAGACAGCGACAAACGGGTACTGACAGATAGGGACAGACTGGGACAAGACAGGCCAGGATAGACCGGGATAGATCGGGACTGACAGGGACACTGGAATAGACAGACCAGGACACAAATACACTGACCGGGACAGACCGACCGGCACGGACGGAGCGGCACTGACGGGGACAGACAGACCGACACACACCGGCACTGACGGGCCCCGCGGCCGCCTCTCCCCGCCCCGTTCGGAGCATCCCCGCCCGCCGTGCGGGGACCGCGGGGCGTCGGGGCCGGAGCGGGCGGAGGGGACGGGCCGGTGACCCCGGGCAGCAGCCACCTCTCACCCTGTCCCTGTGCCCGGCAATGTCCCCCAGCAATGACCCCCAGCCGCCCCTCGCCCTGTCCCTGTGCCCGACAATGACCCCCTCGCCGCCCCTCGCCCTGTCCCTGTGCCCGACAATGACCCCCAGCCGCTCCTCACCCTGTCCCTGTGCCCGACAATGACCCCCAGCCGCCCCTCTCCCTGTCCCGTGCCCCGGCCGTCCCCGCTGTCCCCATGCTCAGCACCGGTCCCAAGGGGTTTCTCAGCCACAGCCCTCCCGCTGCCTTTGGAACACCGCGGGTAAACTGGGGCACCCTTAGCTGTGGCTTAAACCCCCTGCAGTGGGGGCTGTGGGCTCCAAACACCGGGAGCAGGGATACTGCTGGGGAGCAGGGATGCCCCTCCTCAGGGATGTCCTCTTGTGCTGGGGCACATCAGTGACAAATCCCCCTGGTCTCTGCTCTGAGCTGCTCATGGTGGTGGAAAACCATGAGCAGGAAACACTGGCCCAGCTTTGATGTGTCGAGGGCTTTATTGCCCTGGTCTGTAGTGGGTTTGCTAACAAGTCCCGCTGCTATTCAAAGCTGGCAGGGACAGTGGGACCTTGTATTCAGGTAGAATCCATGTGGGTATTTTTGGCCTGTGTTTGGCCCAGCCACCTGTGAGAAGCTGGGTTTTCTCATGCCAAGTTAAGGGAAAACAGTCTGATCAAGATGGTCTATAGCCTTGAGAGAGAGATTTCTGTGCAAACTAAAATTAATTGGTCTCTCATGATGGGCTGATGGCCCTCCAAGGGCATTTGAAGGAGAAAGGGAGGAGGAGGAGGATGAAGTCAACCCCAGACTCAATTAAGGGAGACCCTCTGCAATGGACTGTGCAGGTGCAGAGAGAGCCACGCAAGGGCAGAGCAGTGTCAGTTCTGTCCCATGAGGGGCAGTGACAAACACCTTTGCCTGGGTGGCCCTGGCCACGTCACTCAGGTAAATGTCATTTGGCCAAGTGGATCAAAGGCAGGTGGCTCATGTTTGGGGCTCGCTGCTTCACGTGACAGGACAACGTTGCCTTGGCGGGGACGCCACTGTCACCTGTGAGGCAGCTGAGCCTTGAGGATGCAGCCACTGCAGGGCTGGGTGAGACAACTCCATGGGGGACACCTGGGCAATTGGGGTGTTTGCACCTGGGGGCTTATTTTCTCTCCTCTCTCTCTCTCTCTTGGGTTTCTTTCCTGTTCACTTGGCCACCTTTGGTAATAAAACTACTGTTTGGGTTAAGTTTTCTGCGGTGTCTCAGTTTTGGCCTCCACATCCCTTTGGACCCCTATTTTCCCTGGAACAGACCTACTCCCCAAAATGGGATGGTTTAGCCAGTTTGAGTGTGTTCTACCTCAGTTCCACCACATTCCTGTCTCCTAGAGCACACTCCATCCCAGGGTACCTGAGTAAGGCTCCTCAGCCTCCACTACAGATCCAGATATTTTTGGTCTTTGAAAGGCATCTGCTCCACCCCACAGCTCAATTCCCTGGGCAATGCTCCTTCAAGGAGCAGGACACAGCTCATCCTCAGCGAGGTGTGTCTGGGCTCATCTTCTTGCCAAAAGGCAGAGAAATGGGATTTTTCTGATGGAAACCTGGTTATTTGGGACAATCCTATCCAACTCTGCAGGCTGGAAATACTGCTTGCTGCAAAGTTGGCAAGTCCTTGTCAAGCAGCCAAGGGATTACTGCTTCCCTTCGTGCTGGAGTCCTGGTGTTTGTTCCCTCTCCATCCCTCCTATCTAGTGCTTCACACACTCTCTGCCTTCCATCTCCTGGTGCTGGTGTGATCCAGGTGCCTTGGACCCCCTCCAGGCTCAGCAGGACAGCAGGATGATGCTGGGCATTGGTCCTACCTCAGCAAGGGGTTCCTTGCCTGCTGTGAACAGCCTGTCCCACTGCACCCACACAGGCAAATACACCCCCAACCTGGAAAGTGACTGTTGTCCTTAGAAATCCCCATTTTTCCTCACTAAACAGCTGGATAACGTGCCTTTTCATAGTGTTCTTCAGCCTGTGGATGATGCTGTGGGAGATGCCCATGAAGGCACACAGATACAGCAATAGGTGGAAAAAGCTGTGCCTTGCACGTTGTAGGGAAGTCCTTCTGAAACCTTGCTCTCAAGGTGCTGAAAATGGAGCCAAACCACCTTTGGTGCATGAGGACACTGAGCCAAAGTGGTAAGGTGACCTCCTGGAGGCCAAGCCTGCAGCCTGATACTCAGGGACACACTCACTGAGCCATCTGACCAAGAGGCCAAAGATTAAAGCCCTTTAGAAGTCGTGGACCAGAAGTGTCCATGGCAGCAAAGCCAGCAGGAGAATCCAGAAGAGCCCTGACCTTCTTCCGTGTGACTCACATCCTCCCCATCTGCTTCCAGAGCCATTTCCCAAGTAGAAAGGTGGAGCTGCTGGTTTATCACGGCACCCTCACAACTGGGAAGAGATGAGGAGGGTTTGGTGACCCCCTCAGCAACTTGACTTCCTTCTCATCTGAAATCAGGGCATGAAACCAGAAGCCAAGATTTTATCAAACAAGGGAATTTCAATCTGGGGAAATTGTGGTCAGCAGAACAGGGGGGGATTGTGCCCCTCTGCCCCCCACCCCCCAGGTGAGACCCCACCTGCAGAGCTGCTCCAGCCCTGGGGGCCAGCACAGCAAGGACAGGGAGCTGCTGGAGAGGGG
>JAWWMO010000274.1:0-16276 GCA_035047845.1 Dendrocincla fuliginosa | reverse complement strand
TCATCCCTCAGCATCATCATCCCTCAGCACCATCATCCCTCAGCATCATCATCCCTCAGCATCATCATCCCTCAGCACCATCATCCCTTCAGCACCACCATCCCTCAGCATCATCATCCCTCAGCATCATCATCCCTCAGCACCATCATCCCTCAGCATCATCATCCCTCAGCATCATCATCCCTCAGCATCATCATCCCTCAGCACCATCATCCTTCAGACTTTTCAGCTTTGAGGGAGGTCACTGCCTCACCTTTCTGATGTCCCTCTGTCATTGCCTCTTCCCAGACTCGCTTGGAGTTGCTGTTTCTGTCCCTCAGCTCCCCGAAGGGGTTTTCTCAGCTCCTGCCAAACTCTCTGTATCTGTGCCCCTTCTAAGGCCCCGTAATTGAAAAGGCTCCTAAGATGCAAAATGGTGCATTTGTGGCTTTTGGGGTATCTGCATGTTCATCTCAGAGCTCACTTGCATGTAATGCTCAAAGGAGTGAAATTAGTGGAGATTTGGCCTGTTCCTCCTCCTGCTCTTCATTCCCTCCCCCAGCTCTGAGGTGATGATAACACAAATTTAAAAATAAAGATGCTCTGCCCCTCCACAGCCACAAAAAAAATCAGCTCCCTGGGGCGGAAAGGACAAAGCCCCATTTGCCTTGGTTCATGTCACACTGCTCCGCTCCCTTCCCGTGGGCTCTGACACTGGAACACTGAGCACAGCGCTGATGCCACAAAACCTTCTCTCATCTCTGCTGTTGTCAGGCCCCTCCGAGGGTCTTCTGGGACCTGCAGAGGGATTTGAACCACGGGCAGGTCACCCTGGCACACTGGCTGTGTGTGCCCAGCTCTGCCTGGGGAGGGTCGGGGTGAGCTGCACCTTTCCCAGGTGAGTGCCAAGCCCCAGGCAGGTTTTAGCTCTGCACAGGGAGGGGTTAAAGCTTGGGAAAAATAATGACTAGCAGCACTGACACATAACCTGGTCCTGCCAGGTGCCAGGGATCCTGTGCTGCCAGCCCTAGCCTTGGTGCTTCTGAGTGCTGTGCCCTCGGGGAGGAATCCAAGGAGCCTCTCTGGCTCAGACCCTTCATTAGCCTTCCAATCACATCCATTAGAGCCAATTATTGGCTGGGTTATCAATAAAGGGCAGCTCGGTGACAGCAGTGACCACAGCGTGTAACAAGCAGATGCATCTGGAGACAGTTCCCTCGTAGGAAGGGGAGGGAGAAGGGAAGGAACAGCCACGTTGCCACTTCCACAACATTTCTTTAGGGGGAAAAAAAAAGAAAGCAAATGAAGTGGAATAAAAGCTGCAAAATAGAACAGCCCCGAGAGTTTGCTGCTGACTGTGGGTTTCCATTCAGAACCAAGAGAGTGGTTCACAACAGGAGCAGAATGAGGGGCACACGAGTGTAGGTGCCATCCCAGGGACATCTCCAAGAATATCTTGAATTAAAGAATTTGTATGATTAGCTGGAATTACACACGGATGCACAAACAACCCTGGCAAAATGGCATGAGCAAAAGGAGAGAAATTCCAGCGTTTCACAGTGTCTGATGCTATTTTGTCTTTTGATGTTTGTTTTCTGCACTGTGCCAGCAATTTCTGTCGTCTCTGGTGCATGTTGCCAAGTCTATTATTCGGGATGATTCCTGCTTTAAATATTTTTTAGCAGCAGCAGATCTTTAATCATGGGGAAATTGTTTTCAGGAACGATTACTTTGTGCGCATCCAAAAGCAAAGCTGAAGGTGCAATCCCAAAGCATTAGTGATCATCCTGCAGCCAAAGGACAAAGTGGGAAGGATGGGGCCAGCTCAAAGGCTGTTAAGGAGAAGGATGTTTCATTTAGATGGAACAACTGATCTCTGCCCTCTGCTCAATCCACAGGGTGCTTTTCAGTGGGAATGATAAATTCAGCCTGTGACCAGGGCAATCAATGCCCCCTCTGATCTCCATAATGCTGGAAATTAAGTGTTTATCTGCAGCGTGTTTGTGTTGGGTGAAGCAAATCATAACTGCAGCAAAGACTTTGGGATGCTCAGTTTGCCCATTGTTCTGTTTCAAAGCAGCAATGATTTCTGGAGCCTGAGAGCCAGACACCCAGCTGGTGCATGTCTGGGTGCTTCCATTGACTTCACTAAGGCAACAGCAAACTGGAGGGCACAAATGGAGAGTCAGCCTTGGGTTCCATTCTTTCATTTCTGAGATCCTGGAATAAAACAGTCTGATTTTGAAAAGTCCTATTAAGAATTTAAGAACCGTGGCGTTGGAGCTAAGTGAGATATTGACCTTGAATTTGTTCCCCCTACGAGGTAAATCTCCCCCAGGAAACACTGATATTTGAGCACAAAGCCTTCATGAATGTCACTGCTGTGTTTGTGTGTGTGTGTGATAAATACATTTAACAATGTTCCCCCAGTACCAGGGGCTTGAAGGCTCAGATAAGCACACAAAATCTCAGATGATTATCTGAATCAATTTTTGGAATGTAAAATTGATATAAAAACTTTACAAGAGCACTTTTCCCCACAGTCCATCTGCACGACTCCTATTGATTATTATTTATGTTAAGGAAGAGCCTGTAGTTGTCTGATGAAATTAAAGGCAGGTATTTCTCACACTCACAGACTTAAAATCCCCAGTCAGGGCTTGCAGCTCCCACCTTGGCCCAACTTTGTAGAGCAGAATCCCAGCAAAGAGAGTGTTTTTCTCCACGCTCAGGGTGGGCTGAGGGCACACCCAGGCAGGTCCTGGATAACCAAGGAAGTTATTAAGTCCTGATAACTTGATTTCTCTTGACAATACCCATGGTCTGTGGATGGAATTAGAGTTGCCTCAGTTATGAGTGTGTGTCCCTGTGAGGATGAATGTGTTTTAACTAAATTCACATGATTAGTTAATTAGGATCCACTTTCCAAGTATCTCAGGAAAACTAAGGCAGGACAGGGAGACACATTAACCAGCTCATTTATTAGCCAGGGCTGGCTGTTCTGTCACTGCTACTGGATGTTTTTCCACAGCACATTTTAGTATTTTGCTGCTGATTCTTCCCCCAGCCTTTTGGTAGAAAGAGAACCCAGAATGAGAAAACAAGGAATATTTGGGCCCTTTCACACAAAGCTGTGCTTGGAGGTCCAGTCTGGGTCCTGCACACACACAATTCTTCTTTCCCCCCTCTGCATTCTGGTGCTCTCTGGGCTGTGTCTGACACTCCCAGGGCTCTGCTCTGTTTGGCACTGGGCTGCTGCCAGCCCCATTATTCCACATGTGTGTGGAGCCCTCCCAGCAATGGTAATTCAGGACATGGGTGACCCCACAACCCAGGGAATGGTCTGGGAGCTGCCCCTCGCCACCAGGAGGAAAGGAACTGGAAAGCACAAGGGTGGGTGCTTGTCTCTCTTGGAGCAGGGTGTGGGAGGGGGGTCATGCTGAGTTCCCACAATGTGTGCCAGTCACGGGGAGGGTGAGGAACAGGCTGAAAGGAGGGATGTTTTATTTCTGCCACTGGTGTTGCTGCAGCCCAGCCTTCATTTGCCAGCCCTCAGTGGCACAGACACACCTTCCCCAGGGATTACTGGGTGGGACTGAGGGCATCTTCTGGGTAATGAGAGTTCCAGTCAACTCCACGTCCAAACCAAATGTGTCAGGGAGAGTTTACCCTGAATAAATCGCTGGTTCCAAACACACATTTTATGCCTTGCTTGGAAATGAGGGAACATTTGCAGAGGTGGATTCAGCTGATATATAAACATTTGGGAGCCAGGTCTGTCATTTCCCTGCCTTCACAGGACAGTTGTGCTGTTACACCTGTAGGCACTGCAACAATAAGCACAGTGGCACAAGGTACAAGCAGAGCTGGAGTGCAAGGGCTGCCTGGGGTCAGCACTGAGGTGCAAGAGGAGCTGGGAAGGCAAAAAAACCCTCCTTGCTTGGATAAATAGGCTTGAATAAATAGGCTGATGCATATTTATTACTTAGCCCTGCAGGGAGGCAGGAATGTGAAATATTGGTACTCCTGGGCCTAAACAAGTGTATTTCAAACTGATGCTCAATGCAAAACATAATCGAGTGCTTAAAATTTAAGGTGCTGTGTCAAAAGATGAGATTCTAATAAAATTGGCTCCAGGAGCATAATTCTGGCCTTATTATCCTCCTTGATTTTGTGCTTATACTAAGCCAGAGGAGGAGATGGGGAGAAGGCTGAGGTGCTTCTACAAGTGATCTTTAAATAAAACAAACCAACTTTGGGTTAGATATTTTATAATTTGGGCTGAAAAGAAACATGACCATTAAATACAACGAACAATCCCGAAGCAAACCTGAAACAAATCAGAACAATGACTTTTTTAGTTCCTGCATCCTTTTTTCCTCTCCCTGAAGCTGCAGTTTCCGTGTGGCACTGCAAATGGAAACAAGTGAGAAGGGCCCACGATGGGCTGAGACAGCACTTGGCTGGTGCCTTGGCACTCCAGTGACAGAGCCAGTTAGGGATGGGAATAATAATAATAATAATAATAATAATAATAATGGTAATTATCTAGCCCAATCAAGAACTGTTGCTCTACCAGGTGGGGCTTTGATCCATGTGAAGGATTTCCACACAGGGAAGCTCAGGTAACTCAGTCACTCAGCAGGGAGAATTCCTGGACCTGCCAGCTCACCCTGGGAAAGTTTGTGGTGGGACAAACAAGAGGTCCCCAAAGGCTGGTGCAGGTTCCAGGTCCCTTCCTTGGGCTGTGGTTCCACATCAGGGCTCTGCTTCCGTGGCAGGGCCACTCTCCATGTGCTTTTTGTTCTTTCTTTGGTTAAACCACTTCAGGTTTCTCATTAGAAAACAGATATGTAAGACTCAAAAACCCAATCCCACCACCCAGAGAGGAGAGCTGTGCAAAATTCACTGAGCTAAAAATGCACTGAGCAAATACTCCTTCAGATTGCAGGCTTTTTAGGGAGAGGCAGGAGATATTCAAAGTCTCCAAGGGGATTTTTAATGTTGCTGGCGCTGGTGATTTTATCAGTACAAGCCTTTCTATTTACTGTTTGTTCTTAAGGCTGTGTTTGTTGCAGGGATGTGATTACATGTGGATCTTGGCATTGAGCACTTGTTTCTTGATGAAAAGTAATGCTTGTAACTCTTGTAGATTCGAAGGGAAAATGGGAGATGTGCCTTGCCTGTACCCTGGGGCAAAGAGAAAGAAGCCTAAGCTCGAACTTGAAAGATATTCCATAAATTTAATCAGATTTTGGTATTCTGAGCTGTGCCTTTGACACACCTCAGCCTCAGCTGAGCTGGATCTGCCTCATTCCCCCATCCTTCTCCTGCCTCAGGCAGTTGCTGTCCTGATAATTCTCCAGAGGAAAAGTTTTCTGTTTGTTATTGGAAGTCACTCAGATGTAAATTCCTAACTCCCAGTGTTTTATGCCTGTTTATAATCCGGAGCAGGGCAATATGATCCAGACTCCCCAGGCCTCTGTTCCCCTCTGAGCTGGGATGGAGCCTCCCTGCCACGAGGGAAGGCAGAGGGAATTGGGATTGCCGAGCCTGGAGAAGAGAAAGGTCTGGGGTGACCTAACTGGGGCCTTCCAGGACCTTGAGGGAGCCACAAAAAAGATGAAGAAAGGCTATTCCCAATGACCTGGAGAGACAGGACAAGGGGAATGGCTTCAAACTGACAGGGGGCAGGGTTAGATGCGATACTGGGAAGGAATTCCTCCCTGTGAGGGTGAGGAGGGGCTGGGATGGAATTCCCAGAGAAGCTGTGGCTGCCCCATCCCTGGGAGGGTCCAAGATCAGCTTGGAGCTGGGCTAGTGGAAGGTGTCCCTGCCTATGGCAGGAGGTGGAACTGGATGAGCTTTAAGATCCCTTCCAACCCAAACAATTCCATGATTCCACGGATCAGGGATGGAGCAGTGCAGTTCCAGCCATTTCCTCACTTGCCAGAGCCAGAATTACTCATTTATGGAAAGTTTTCCAGAGATTTGCTCCCTTAGTCCGTGTTTCTACTGCCCTAGAGCCAAGGCAGATCCACCTCCTGGCTGCTCCTACCCAGCCTGGTAGTGCACCATCCCCAGCTCTCTTCCCCTCTGGCTGTCTAACCAGCTTCTCTAATGTAATTAAAATTATAATTATTCCCTGTCCAGAACATTTCTCTTACTTATAGTCTGTGGAAGTATTAAAGTTGATTAAACACATATGCTGCTGGTAGATAGCTCCTCCAATCACATATGGAGTGAGAAAGGGTTGGCTCAGGGAGGAAAAATATAATGTAATATTCTGCTAATGCACAAGAAAGGGCAGCTGAGAAAAAGCCAATCCTGCTAGAACAAACTGAATCAGAGGGGCAATATTATTCATAATTATTTCATGGTGCTTTTCCTGCACACAGAAGTTGTTAAGCAAGTCCTGAGGTGTGTGTATATATAAATATATATATATATATATATATACCCTGTACTGTGAATAACCAGCAGTGGAAAGCAGGTTTGGGGCCTGAAGAACACTCTGGAGGAAACTTTGCAGGCTTTTGTGGGTAAAAAGACATTCAGTCCTCAAGGCTTTAGAAGAATTTTATTCAACTGCTACGAGAACTAATACAAAGCAAAGCTATTTCCTCCTTGCCTGATCTCCGAGCAGACACAAACTGCTGAAGGTGGACATGCTCCTGCCACAAATAAGCGTATCTTGTGGATCTCCAAAGCATTAGTGCGGCTGAGAGGCGAAAGGGATGGAAATAGCACTTGCTTTCACAGTGTAATTGCCTCTATTCCAGCTGGGGAAAGCGCCTGCACTTTCTAATTTGCAGAAGTCACAATCTAAAATGCTTTCAAATGTACCTTTTTTCCCTCCCGTGGCCAAAGTGCTGAGGTGGATTTTCCTTTGCCTGTAAACAGGAGGTGTTTGGGCAGGATAGAGGGGACGCTGCAACCCTTCCCAAAGAGCAGGGGGAGGGAGAGTGGGACGAAAGAGGGACAAAAGCTGCACAGATTGGATTTGCTCCCCTGTACACTGGAGGGAAAGAATAGCAAAGTGCTGGGATGGAATGAGGTCTTTGATCAGCTGAAAAGCACAGGAAGCTGCTGAGTTAGGGGCAATCCTTGAATAGCTAACAACGAAATTGTTTGCTGCATGTTCTTTACTCTGAGTTTGCTCCTTCCTCGTCTCTTCCTCTGGCTGCTTGTCTTCTGATGCTGTCAGCAAAGTTCCACAGCAGATCCAGGCTCCTTTTGCTGCCTCAGGGCCAGGGCTGCACCCCTTGGGCTGTGTATTTTGGGAGGCTGAAGCTGCTGAAGGCAGAGGTTTACGGTCACCCACCTTCCTGACCCACACATTTGCTGCCCACCCGCCCTCTGTTAACCTCAGGCTGGACCTCAGGGCTGCTCAGTTTTTAATATACACCTTGGTGGCACCCTAGAGCAAGGGCTGGGGGCAGGGGCTGCAGCTGCAGCTGTAAATAACAGAAATACCTGGCTCTTATGCCAGGAAATAGCCCTGCAGGAGGATTCTCCTTCCCTTCCCACAAGAAGCAAGGATCCCTTTCTCCAAAGGGATGCTCAAATGCAAGATCCAGCCTGTCAGGTGTTTGTACATCCACAGTCTCCAAGCCTGAGGTGTAATTGAGATGAGATCCCACTTTCATCCAGCCCCGTGGGCTCCTGCCCTCTCCATGGATACAACTCAGCATCCGCCTCTCGGAGAAAGGCCCTGCCAGGGCAGGTGTTGTGGCTCTGGCTCAGGCTCTGGATGCACTGGAAGCTCTCCATGACCATCTATCTTGCTCTGCTGCACGAATGGATGATGAGTAGATCCCATCCCAGTTCATCCTCTGCCCATCCATCATCCCCCTGCCAGCTGCTGTCCCCTCAATGAGGGGGATGGAGAAGGGTGAGAGCCACAGACACACGGACTGGACAGGGGGACACACCCAGGTCATCCTCCTCAGCACCACATGAATAAGGGACACATGGAGATAACTGAACCTGTTCCAACAGGGGTTCTTTGATCCCTATTTTTTCCTCCTTGGGATTTCCAGGTAACGGCATCTGCACAGTGGGAGATGTAGGCAAAGCAGGAATCATTAGATTCTGGCGGGGACAGCTCATTCCATGGAGCACCGCTGTGCTTTTGTGACAGAACCTGCTGCAACATGGAGCAAAGGAGGAGTTTGGGAGCCCTTTAGCTCCGTGCCACACTCGTGTATTGATAAGGAGCCCAGCAGTGATGTCTGGCCAAGCTGCAGTGACCTTTGGGTCGTGGTTATATTGACACCTGCAGCACTCCCTGTGCTCAGGACTGGGATGGCCTGCAGGGCACGGGGCACTGCCCTGCCCCTCGTGCCTGTGCTGTGTCACCGTGTGTCACAGTCATGCAGGGTGGCTGATAAAGAGCCCCTCTCTGGCAGCCTGCTCGTGTCTGATCCCAGATTAGAGCAGCCCACAGGGCAGAACGCTCCCCTCGTGTTTGTTGTCACAGAAACGGTGACAGAGCACTTGTTTCCTGACAGCCTTATCTCTCCCAGAAAAACCACTCCACAGCTTCTCCCAACCCGGAGAAGGTTGTTCCTGTGCCAAGGGGAAGGTGTAAGGGGCACCATCTGGAGCCCTCTGCTCCAGGGTATCAGCAGAGACATCCCACTGAAATGAATTGCCACGAAAGTGCCATTTGGTTTGGGAAGGGAAGAGGGGAACTCATTCCCCTGCAGGAGAAGGAGGTGGCAGAGCACATTCCTGCCCCAGATGCCACTTTCAGCAAGCAGGAGAGAAGCTGAGAGGAGAAGTTCCCAAACATTTGGAGTGATTCAGAGGGTGGCAGTGGGAAAGCTGGCTCGTCTCCACCCGGGACTCTCTGGCTTTCTCCTCTCCTCTGCAGTTATTCCAGGTCAGCTCGTGCTCAGAGCTGGAATGAAACCCCCCTCTCCCACCTTCCCCTTGGATTTTCACACCTCTCCACACAAGCTGAAGAGATGTGACACCAGCTCCACGTAGGTCAGTGTTGTATTTATCTTCCCAGGAGGGTTCAGTGGCTGCCAGGGGTGCCCAGGGCTCTGGGCGAGCAGGGCAGGGGGTGTTTGCACACCCAGCTCAGCTTCACAGCACCAAAACCTGCTCCCAAAGCAGCTGCTCCCGTGGCAGGGATTGTGTCCAGGCACAGCTCCAGGGCAGGGCAAACCTGCTGAGCCACCTGTGGGTCGGGGTCTGTGTTGATCAGCCCCAAACCCAGGGCTGAGCAGAGGCTGCTGCAGTGGAGTTCCACCAGCCCAGGGGAGGCAAACACCGGAGGAGCTCTGGCGTTGTGTTTGGCAGCTCTGCAGAGCCCTGGGGGACAAGAGGAGGGATCCATGAGCCAGAGTGAATTGTCTTACTCAGTGTTTTACTGACTTCACTGTTCCAAAACTGCCTTTTCCCTTTCTCCAAGCTTTTCCAAGCTTTCTGTCCATCCAATAATCCCTTTCTGAGCGAGCATTGCAGCAGTTTCTGTGTTTCCAGCCCTGACTGGGCACCAGTGCTGCAATAAACACAAATATCTTCCAGGCCTCCGATCACATCCAGTCCAAAGCCACATGAGCACTAATTGAGCACTAATTGTGTCCCTGTGAGCCGCTCCTGGATGCTGCTCCTGGGCTGTGATGAACTCCCCAGCTCGTTTGGCACCACCAGCTGGAGGCAGAGCCCTGCCAGCCCTGCCTCTGCCCCTGCTCTGCCAGCAGACAATCACACCAGCTCGGGGTGGTCCTGGCAGATGGCATCGACTCACCTGAGCTGGCAGGAGATGCTGCAGGTTCTGCTCTTCTCGAGATCCACGAGCTCTTCAGCCTGCCCAGATTGTGCCCCCGTTCACGTGAGGGCAATGTCTGATCCTCTCACCATGCTTTGTTCTGCCATGGCTGCTAAACAAGGGATATTTCCATTCCACAGGGAACAAGCCAGGATTTTTTAGAAGGAATAACCCATTTTTCTTCATGGGGAGGAGCAGGAAACAATGTGGTTCTGATGCCTGTTGTGGTTCACCTCTCTGAACTTGACTGCACGTGGTTATTGGTGAGTTTTAGGTTTCCAAGAGAAGCTGGCAAATTTTCCGTGGTTCAGATGCCATTTGTCATTGGATCCCTTTGTTCAGTCACACTTCCCAGCATTTAAGGACAGTAAATTCCTTTGACATAATGTCCCACAAGCACAGAGGACAGAAAGAGACCTTGAAGGGAACCTGCCTCCCCATCCTGCAGCCCCAGGGATGTTGGAAGAGAACTGGAAGTTGTTCAGATCAAGGGAAGCAGTTCCAGAGAGGGGCAGGGAGGGCTGCAGTGCTTTTCATACCACGCTGTGAAGGAAAGGGGAAGGTGCCTTTCTGCTTTAGCTGAGGGGAGAATAGGAAAAGACAGCTCTCTCCTTCCCCAGCAAACCCATCTGCAACACTTCCAGTTTGAATCCAAATAATATCTGAGGTTTGGGATTCAGCAACAAACTAGCTTTGAGTCCTTAATCCCGGCACCTGATGTTTGGGGGTGTTGGGATTTGGAGCTAATTAATTCAGCCACCTGTAACTCTCGCTCAGATGTTCTGTCTGCCTTTGCCTTACATGTATCATATGTTGGGGGGGCTGCACACGGGGCTGGCCTGAATCCTAATCCCTCTCTACTCCCTTTCTTTATGAAAATCCTTCCCTTATTCTAGTTTATTTACACTTTTGCTTGTTTCTCCGTCTTTTCTTCCATCTCCTTTCTGCTGCTGCCTCCCTCTTCTGAGTCCATACTCAAAAAAAACCCCAAAACCACAAAAATCTGACATTCAGTAAGTGATTCAGCTCTTCCCAAATGGAATGGTCTTGTTCCCTTCAGGGCTGTCCACAGGATGATGCTCCCAGTGCTGTCCCAGTCTCCCTGACTGGTTTCATCTAAGCACAAAGGCTCCAGTGCTGAGTGTTCCTGTTGGAAACAAGCCCTGAGGTGCTAAATATTGCAAGATCCAGACAGCCCAGGAGTCCTGTCCTGATTTCTTTCCCTTGGCAGGGAGAGGATGGAAGAAGAATGAAAAGATAATTAGTTTGGAGTTTTCAGAAGTTGAATGGAAAAGCTTAATTCATTGCCTTTATGGCCAAGTGAAAAGTTGGGCTCAGACTGCCCAGGCTGGAGGGTCCTGCCTGGCAACAGAACGAGGCTGTGCTGCTTTTTCTTCCTGTAAAAACAATGCCTTTGCAACAACTAAAGCTGGAGCCCGTTTCCCCACATCTGTAGAGCCTGGAGCTGTTGTTTTTTTATGCCTGATTTCCATATTCCAGCAGTGCCAGGCCAGCCCAGGAGCTGCCTGTGCCACCGAGGCAGCTGCAGCCCAGGGGCCAGGAGCACACTGGGCATCATGAGGAGCATCAAGGGCTTCAGTGGGACCTCCTTGCTGAAGGGGGGTCTCCTCAGAGCTCCTGCAGACTCGGGGGGCTCATGGGGATATGGAAAAATGAGGAGAGATGGAAGATGTCCCAGCAAGAGGAACAGGCAGCGTTGGTGCATCGGTCACCTTTGCATCCAGCTTTTTGGTGCCCAGTTTTGGTGCACCAAAATAACCCCCAGGGCTGTGAGTTTCTCAGCTACTCCACGAGAATTTCCAAATCCACAACAGATTTGCCTGGATTTTCCAAAGGAGAGTGATCAGGCTTTGCAGGATTTCCTACTTCTCTCCCTGTTCTCAGGCTCTTAAGGATGGCTGGTAATTAAAACATCCCGCTAAGCCACATTTGCTGTTTTATTTCACAGAAATGGGTGGCAAACTTGGAGAAGTCCCAGCCAGCCCTGGATGTGGCTCGAAATTCTCTTATAACTCCTTGCCCAGAGAAGCTGTGGCTGCCCCGTCCCTGGAAGTGTCCAAGTCCAGGTTGGAGCAGCCTGGACTAGTGGAAGGTGTCCCTGCCCATGGAAAGAGGTGGCACTGGGTGAGCTTTACATTCCCTTCCAGCCCAAACTGTTCTGGGATTCTCTGATTCTACGTCCTGTTGCTCCTGCTTCATTTTAGGTGGGCCTGGTAGATTCAGGGGTATAAAACCCCTTCTCCATCTCTGCTACCTCAGCAAACACCAGTTTCTCCTTGTCTGCCGCTCTCAGGCAGCTCCTGGTCTGGCAGCTCTTCATTACCATTGTCCTCCAGTGGCCTGGGTCTGTCTGAGGAGCTGGGGAAGCTCCTTGGTGCAGTCACTGTTTCCCTTGCAGAAATCTCTCTTTTGGAGGGACAGAGAGGCCACCCAGGCTGTTTCCACTGAAGGTCAGGGGACATCTGCAGTGGCACCAACAAATAGGCCAAGAGGCCCCTGGGGCTCATGGGCCATTGCTGCTTGAAGGAGATAAAGTTATAATTATTTAACATTGCTGGGTGTGAAATTAGAATGATCACATAATCTCCTTAGTCTCTGACTACAGGTCCAGCATGGGAATACGAATCCTAATTGGTATTTTCTTATCAATACACCCAAGTTGAAGGATTAAGGATAAGGCTCTTAATGCAACCTGAATTTTTGGAAGATGTTCCTGATTTTGGTGCCATCAAAGAAGCATCGCTGGTGCAGGGAGAGCAGGAACATGAGGTGCAGATACCCCGCACACACAGTCCCACCTCTGCTGCCCTTCCCCTGCACCCCCAATGCATGGGCTGTGCAGAACACCTCCAAAATCAGCAACACGGACAGGTAGGAAATGCAGATGTGTGTGGCTGGGTCTCTGGGTAGTGTTTCAGGTCTTTTATAGGTATGACAGTGCTGTAAACGACGTGCCATAAAAAAGATCTGTGACCACATGAATAAATACACAAAGGATTGCTCTGGTTTTATTTGCTATTTGAAGTTGAGCACACAGTTAAAAACTTTGCTAAACAGTGATGATAAGATGAATCCCCCTAATGCCCATCAAAGGATGCATTACAAGCACACGCTGCATCTCCTAAACACAGCACAGTGAGTTATGGTGTTCATGGAGAATTCTTGCCATCCTACAAAGGAATAACATCCAGTGGCAGGAATAACATCCAGTGGCAGGGATATTTTCCAGTGGGAGGGGTAATTTGCCATCAGCCCAGTCCCAGAACAGCAGCTGGTGGCTGTGCCAGGATGACCTGCAGCACCAGGCTGTGGGAATTGGTGTATTTTGCCCCAAAGAAGTGCAAATTCGGGCTCGCTGGAGTCCATTCGTGAGCAGCAATGCCCTCTGTGCAGCTGCCTGCCAGCACACATCCCTGTCCATCTTCATTTGCAGGGCTTTGTGCTGTCTCTGGTGGTAAATGGGCAAATCTGACTGCAATAACCAAATCTGCAATTCACTCCTGTTGTGGGAGCTCTTCCTATTTGTTCCCTGCCTGTCAGCTCCCAGTTGCATTTCTCTCCTCATTTTGTCAGCTGTGACTGTACATCTCACCCCCCTTTCCCTGCTCCCCCTTGTTTCCCAGAGCTTTTCCTGTGAAGTTCTTGTATTTTATTCCTCTTTAACTGCAGTTGTGTCCTCTGCCTGACCATCACCCTCAGAAGTTGAATGGATGCTGCTGTACAGGAGATGTTTCCATCACCTCACTCTCCAGAATGCCTGGGTTCAAAGCACGTCTCCACAGGCTCCTCTCACAGCTGGGAGACAAATTCCTCTGGTGAGGAATTCAGGGCCAGAGCAGGCTTAGGAACAGAGGCAGCTGAGAGTGAGGAGGAGCTGATCTATCAGCTCAGTCATCCCTCTGCACATGAGAACTGCTGTGCACACAGCCCTGAGTGCAGGAGCCATCAGGAGAAGGTGCTTCCTCTTTGGAATATTCAGTGTTGAAGGCACTTGGAGACTGACAGAGCCACAGGGTCTGATCCAGCCTCTGGGTCCCCTCAGATCACCATATCCAGTAGAATTTTCAGTTCTGGATTCCCACCCATTACCCAGCAAAAGAGTTGTACTTTATTTTTGTAGCTTCAGTGGCTGAAAGTCAGAAAGTGAAAGGATGTTTTCCTCTTGGAGTTCAGAGCATTTACCATGTTCCTCATCACACACACGGAGGTGGGGACACACAGAGGGGCAAGGCTGCAGGTATTGGGGGTTTCACATATGAAGTCAGTGGCAAAATGGAAAAAACTCTCATAAATCCCAAGACTAAATACCATTAGAGAGACCAGAGGAAACACCTTGCCAAAAACTACAAATATTCCCTTTCCAGGGCGGGCAGAATCCCATCTCAAAGAGCACCAACCCCACTCTTGGCACTGCAGTGTCACCTCCTGAATTTGCCCTGCTGATCAATCCCTCATGCCTGGCAGAACATGATGCTTAATCAATGTGCCACTTCCTCTTCCAAGGAAGGTTTCAGGAGGAAGTGAAAGCCCTGCCTGGATGCCTGGACATGGGGTGTGTGGTTCCAGCTGGTGTGGGAGGGGGGGTGATGTGGCACAGAGATGGGTTTTGTCACACACAGCTCTGGGGTGGTGGGAGCCAAGGTGGGCTCTGTCCTGGAGCAGCCTGGAGGACCTCCAGCCCTGGGATGTGACACAGCATCCCAGAGAGCCCTGGCAAAGCAGGAATTTGTCAGTGGGAGCAGTACAGGGGGCTGTGCTGTTATCACTTAAATCCACTTTAACTTGGGATGGCATCAGACTCCTGAATTGAGGCGACAGCTGGGTGTGAGGGACCTGTTTTTGCAGCAGTGCCAGCACAGGAGGAGCGTGCAACTGGTGAAACCCAAACCTGTGTGGGGAAACAGCTGTATGGAGCAGAGGGACTGGGTTGTGTTTGGGCCAGCACTGGGCTGGAAACCAGTCCTGAGGGGCTGGAAACCAGTCCTGAGGGACTGGGAATTGCCCAAACACTGCTCCCCCTCTTCTGGCCACAGCTGGCTCACATCTGCCACACCCAGCTCTGTGGGCACTGCATCGAATCCATCATTTCCTTGCTGGTTCTCTATGTCGTGATGAACCTCACCCAGGACAATCACTGGCCACCTCCAGTCCCTCCGGTCAGGAGCTGCTTCCAAGGAATTAAGAGCATCTCCAGGGAGCTTTGGGACATCTGGTATGCACAGGCTCGGGCACTATCTGGAGTAGCTCGTTCAGGAGGCTGCACTTAATTAAAACTGCAAAATAGAACAATTAGCCAGGGCTGACAATTTCCTCCATCCCCAGCTGAGTGTAACGGCTGTTTTTTAATCTTTCCATTTATCTTATTGTTGATCTGTGGTTATCAATTAAAATAATTCTCCAAACTTTGATGGGTCCATTTGAAAACCACCCAGATAACAATAGAGTCATTTAACTTTTCTTTTCTGAAGCTTAATTTGCCTTCACTTTCTTTTCAGTGCTTGTCACTATTAAAGGGAGCTTATGCTGTGATCTCAGAGCTGGTGTGTTACAGAGGATGCAGGTTGGGTACCAATGCTGGGAAAAAAAGGCCAGAAATATGATTTATGGCAGTTTTCAGATGCTGTAGTAAGTCCCAGTCATGCTGATAGTTTTAGTCAGCTGAGGAAAAACATGCAGCAGAATTTTGGGCCAGAAAAAAGCAGTTGAGGTATGGAGCCTTTGAAGTCTGAAAATTGATTTTCTTCAAAAGGAAAAAAGCTTCCTATCAGCTCACAGCTCCAGTCACGGGCAGTGGTGGCTTTTTCCTGAAGTCACAGTTCAAGCCCAGGCTAAGAGCTGAAGAATAAATGGTGTGTAATGCTTAGTCAGTCACAAGGCATTACTTTAGCTCCATTTTCTGCTGCTCAGGCTGGGGGCATCCAATTGAAGTGGCACTGGGGAGAGGCTGCGCTGCCAGCTCAAGGTGTCACGAGCTCCTGCTGGGGCACAGCACAGTCGTGTCACCGGGGCCAAACCTGGGTCACCATCAGGGTGTGGGAGGGTCAGGCTGTGCTGCCCCAGCTCCCTCTGCCCACGGGGACAGGGCTGCCAGCTTTACCCCAGTGCCAAGGCTGCTCTTTCAGGTTGTCCCACAGCAGTGCTGGGCAGGCAGAACCCACCTGTGCCATGTGCTGGCAGTGCCCAGAGCCCAGCTCAGGGACAGCAGCTCTGCCCCCAGTGCCCTCCCAGCAGCTCCATCACAGCACTGGGGTCAACAGTCATGAATACACTGTGGGAAGAGCTGCCCTTGGCAGTGACCCCTCCTGCACAGAGCTCTTGTTCTAGCTGAGAGCTGCATTTCTGGGGGGCTGGCACGAGTTTTAAAGTGCTCTAATTAAATCAGGGACCTGGCTTAATAATCCTGGTTGGCTCTGGTAGCTGAGACAATTCATTCACAGTTGCTTTATTAATGCAGCAGTAATCTTCAGGTTGGGAGTTCACCTCTTCTTACAT
>JAWWMO010000273.1:0-16338 GCA_035047845.1 Dendrocincla fuliginosa | reverse complement strand
CATCAAAGTGTATAAATATGTAAGTTTTGTTCTGAAAGAGCGAGCGAGTTTTAGCGAAGCTATTCGCCTCGCCTCCCAGTACCGTAAATAATAAACAAATACCTGCTACTCAAAGATGAAAACATATCTCTGAGTGGGTTTTTTACTAGCCAGGTTTTTGGCATCACCAGTGAGGGAGACTCCACAACCTCTCTGGGCAATCTGTTCCAGTGCTTGGTCACCCACACAGTAAAAAGGTTCTTCCTCATAGTCAGGTGAAACTTTCTGTGCATCAGTTTCTGCCCATTGCCTCAGGTCCTGTTGCTTGGCAGCAACAAGAGCCTGGCTCCAGCCTCTTGACACCCCCTTATTTTTCTTTCCCTTTCAGATAATTATAGACTTTAAAAAGGTCATCTCTTCTCAAGGCTCACAGACCCAGCTCCCTCAGCTTGTCTTCATAAGAGAGATGCTCCAGTCCCCTAATCATCTTTATTAGCTTCTGCTGTACCTGCCCCAGGATCTCCATGTCTCTCTTGTTCTGAGGAGCCCAGAACTGGACACAGTACTCCAGGTGTAGCCTCACCAGGGCTGACTAGAGGGGCAGGATCACCCCCCTCAACCTGCTGGCAATGCTCTTTCTAATGGGCCCCAGGATACAATTCACCTTCTTATCCATAAGGACACACTGCTGGCTCATGAACAACTTGTCCACCAGGTCCCCCAGGTCCTTCTACACAGAGCTGCTTTCCAGCAGGTTGGCCCCCACCCTCTACTGGTGCCTGGGCTTATTCCTCCCCAGGCGCAGGACATCATATTTGCCTTTGGTCAACTTCAGACCAAAGCAGTATTTAAAGGAAAATGAAATCTGAAATTACAATTGCACCTTATGTCAGGGGAAATTAAGACAGTCCGACACATACCATTTTTAGTAGTGGCAAAACTTGCTTCGTCCAGCAGAATTTCATGTCCCTAATATAAGCTCTCTGGGAAAGAGGCATATGAAGAAGAAAAGTCACTGTAAGACATTGCATTCTGCAGAGGTCAGCTACTTCTTCTGGAGATAGGGGTTCAGTTCTTCTCTGTTGAGAGATGACAGATAAAACATTGAACACATCCTTCAGTAAAATAATTGCGTTCACCACTACTTAATTCAGTGATATGTACTTTGCTAAAGCAGCTGATAATTTTGATCTATTTAAACAATTTGAGCATTTTAATTACTTGTGGACACACATTTCAAAATGAACATTCTTGTAGTACTGGAAGACGCAGATCAGTTATAAAGTTTAAAAAAAAAATCTCTCTTACAAAAAGGAATATGACTATGAAAACCAAGACAAAACTTAAAAACAATTGTCAGTGTGTCTGGTTAGAAATGGTATTATTTTAAGAGGAAAAGTTAATATCTAGATATAGGCCTATGCTCTTTTCTCAACTGCATGGCAAAAGCTCAGTACTGAAATTGAGCTCTGCTAACTACTTGCAGCTATCCTGTAGTCTACTGAATATGTGTATCATAAAATAATACTGATATATTGCATCTATGTTAATTTGATGAAAATACAAGGCTTGTAGTATGGTCACAAAAATGATTACATGTAGAAAGAAACCTTTATACTGAAATGTCTCACTAACATGAGGAAAAGTGTATTCTCCTGTAAAAGCTGGTATGATAACATTAGGAAAAGAAAAATAATGAACACAACTACCTTCTTAAGGTAAAACTTTTAATGAAAGTAATCATTCCTAAGGTAAAACTTTTCCTAGGAACAGCCATGTGACAGGGGGGCCAGTGCCACCCACAAAGATAGCAATTATATGACCCAAACCACTTAAAGAGTGTAATCACAAAGGAAGCATCTGGGCCTCTCTTCAGCTTTAGATCTAGAAGGACAGCCACCTTTCCTGTTAGCAAAATGCTTAGAGTCACCATGTTGAGAGGGTACTTAAAAAATTCTTACTCTTGCTGATTTCATTCTGTTAGCTGCCGTGGGATTATTTGCATTTCCCAGCATGGTGCTGTATATTTTCAATCCCACAGCACAAGCAAGAACACAGACCACACGGCGAATGTCAGATCCTTCAGGCCACAGTCGTTTCAACAAATGAATAGTCTGGCAAACCTGTAGTCATAACATTATGAACAGCATAAACTATCACCATAATAAAAATTACAAAAAAAGACAATTCTTATGCTGCACAGAGTTACAGCAGAGAATGGGGAAAAAAGGGCATAAAAACTGCAGAATGAAAAGTGGGCATAATCACTAGTAAAATCTGTCCTTTCTTGTCATGTCCCTGAGGGCACTGACAGCCCTGACTGTCCCTGTCTGACCCCTGGGGCCTCCCCCCACCTGCCCACGACCCCCCCTCAGCCACTTTCAGGCGGCCAGTCCTGCCCCAGCAATGTAGCAGCAGTGCTGATGTGCAGCTCCTCACAGCCCTGCAGGCTGGAGACCTGCTCTGGCCTCAGCCCATGCCCAGGTAGGTGCCTGATGCCCAGGGGTGCAGTTGTCCCCCAGCTGTCCTACTTTTGACTGGGGCGGTGGGACAGTCCATGGCTCCACAGGCGACCTTGCACAGCCCCAGCCCTGAGGGAGCAGCCCTCTGCCCTTCCTGCATCCTGATGGGTTTCTGCTCCTGGGATATTCAATTACTAATTGTACCTCAGAAATTATAACCATAATGAAACAAAATATTGGCAGTAGCCAGGCTTTAAAATGCTAAAACCTCTTTTTTTTTCTGGACAGAAAAATTCACCTTGCTAGACTAGTATCATTACCACTGAACACCAAGGAAGCCTTGCTGTTGTTATCTGCAGGAGCAGTAGTGTCACAACATGCAGTGTAACTTCATGCTCAGGAAAAGGCAAGTGTACATTAGGCATTAAAGTAGACTATGGAATCATAAAAATAACAGTTTTTTGAAGTTAAAATATTGTAAAACCACTGCTTTAATCATGCAAGCACAGGCCTTACAACTCTCATCGAGCTCTTAAAAAAAATTCCCAGATTGTGAATAGTCAACTGAGTGTGCAAACCTTAGCAGCTGCAATAATGAGACATTTCCCTACAAAAGAGGTTGCTGCTGGCAGCAGCACTGACTGGCCCCTCACTGCTGCCATGGGGATGGGGCAATGGCCACAATGCACCCAGAGGGTAGTAACTGCAGCCCCCACAGTGGCTAAGGATGTAAGTATTGCCTCTGATGGTGTTTCATGCTCAATGGGCTGGTTTCCCTCTTCTTCAAGACAAAGGTGTTTGCCAAAATGGAAATATCCCTTAAATGGCATCCCACTGATCAGCTTCCAGATGAATCATCCTACTGTAGTGAACTTTAAATAAAGAAAAAGCAGTTTCAAGCTGCTGTGAAGAGTGGCCACAGAGGATCTCCCAGTTCTGGTTAGAAAAAAAAGAAAAAGGATCAAAGAGGCCAAGTTACCTCTTTTTGTATGCTTTCCAGATTCAGCTTGAGACCTTCATACAGAAGCATGTGCGGTTCTTTGTACCTGACTAGGTTTTCACAGGCACATCGCAGATCTTGTTCATACTAAGAAATGCAGAAGTCAGTTATATGCAAAAGTCAATAGATGCAATGCATTAAGGGTTACTAGTCACAACAGGAACCATTCAGATATAAGTCAATCCTCAGTCTCCAAGAAAAAACTGAGTAAAATTTTAAAAACCACACCCCTGGCCTAAATGCTAGTCTTCATCTGGCATATTATATTACAAGTCAATTAAGACCAGTGATAGTGATGATAAGGGAAAGGCTGTACTAGGGACTTCCATATCAAAAAGGGAAAAGAATGTGAAAGGAGATTATAGAGAACAGGGCAGGAATTTGCCACCAATCACAAAGTTTACTAGTTAAGGATTTCAAGACCAGTAGATTAAAGAAAAAGAAAATGAGTCACATATAAAATTCTTAATAATTTTAATATATTAATTAAAATACTCATATTGAGATATTTTAATTAAATCTTCTAAGTCAAACTGACACTGTTATTGCAAACCAACAACAAAGTGGTGTATCTTACCTTTTGAAAAAACAATCTGTGCATATGTGCACTTTGAATGTGATATCCGTAAACTCGAATAGTATCACACTCCTGTCCTGAAGCAAGCACGACACTGATTTTTCTTGACAATGAATGAGCAATTAAAATTGATAAAAAGTCACTTTGGCAAGGGGTCAATCCTCTGTCAGATACAATGATGAAGTAAGGGTAGCTTTGCTTCAGGAAAATCTCCCATTTGGATGATAAACAATTGGAAAATTCTGTATGAACAGTGATGCTTGTATTATGTCTGAGGTGTTCTATTAATGCAGTACGGAAGAAAAGAAAATGAGGATACTGAAAGTACATCTGTTCTGCATCCTGTGGGAAACAAAACCAGTGAAATTATTCAGTTACATTGTTGACACAATGAACAGTTTCCTAATCCTGATTAGAATCAAGCAGTTGGTTTAGAAGGAATGCAGTGGTTTAAACAGAAAAGAAAAAAAAATAAAAGGTTATTTGTTCAGTACCTTGAAGAAAGTAATGACGTATTTTGCTCCCTTTTCAGTGAAATCCTGCAGAAAGCATTCAATTTGGTAGAATAAGTTTAGATACTGTGTTTCCTCATCTATAAACATAAGTAGCAAGGAATCCCCGTCTATCACAAAGAATTCAGACTCAACAAAGCCTTTTAACAGACTGACATATCTGAAAGAAAAAGAAAATACATGTACATAACATTACTCCAAGGAAAGCTGGGGACATAGGACAGAAGAAATTTGCTTACTAATCCATTAAACATTAAATATATAAATTAAATCAATAGCAAGTCATCTTTCTTGGCTCTAACTCCTAAATAACTTGCAATCTTTTCAGTTATTGAATGTATTAGCAATTGTCTCCTTTACAATTCCAGACACTTTTGTAGCATCTGAGGGTTTTTGCGAGTTATGTAGCACCTCTTGCCCATGTCTGCTTATGCAGGAAGTGTTATCTGTTCTAAAATAAATACCTCACAAGTAATAGTCACAAAATATATTTTGAGAGCTGTCCTGCTTGAGTTTCCTGCTAAAAAAGTAAGGGGGTTATCAGCAACTATGATGACAATGACAACTACCCTCCTCATCAAAAGAATGCCTATTGCAGAAAAATACCTTAACAGCACAAGCAATCCAATCACAATACATTTCTTCAAGTTACCAAAGAATTAAAAAATTCTTCATCTGGTTCCTATTTCATATAACTATGTGTTATATTAATGAGCATTAGGTCAAAATTTATACAAATCCCTTGCACCTGAAGACGGCAAGTATAAGCATTAGTTTTTAATATATTCTAGGAATTGACAGCATTCTTCAGCCTTCAAGAATCCATGAGAATCGAGCAACATGGTATTTTACCCAGGACAGACCAAGGAGTCAGAACAACTTTTGTAGGTCCATATGAAGAAAAGGCAAGCCCTTCTAGTAAAGGTTCTCTGCTTTCATGTTTGTCTATTACATACTACATTGTTTATTATATATTACACTAATACATAGTATGAGAATATCCATAGTCTAATAGTTTGCTTTCAAGTTGTCAAAAATGCCAGATAGTCAGTTTGGTTCCACACCTGAGAAGACATAGCTTTCCTTTCTAGTAGGGATCAGTAGCCTCTGGTTCACAGTTCCAGTTTGCTATCTGATGTAATGAGTAGCCTTCCATGAACAAAAAGTATGCAAAGTTCTGTCTTACACATTTAAATTGTCTGCTCTTAATACTAATGCTCGGGACTGCAGAGGAGATACTTCATCATCAGTGTGAATGGCACTACTGCTAATTGTTTCCCATATCAAGCAGGGAAAGGAATGCAAATCTGGAGAAGCAGAAGATCATGCATGGGAACTGACATGCAAAACCACAGAAGGTATATTTGAAAAGGAAAATTTTGTAGGCAAACTGGTTTAGATGCTGTAAAAGTAGTAGCCTTAAACCATGTGTGGAAAAATACTCAAAAAAGCATAGCAAAGAGTGTGAAAATAATAAATTGTAATAGTTAAAATTGTAGATCAGTTCCTGAAACATGCAGACAATCACCTACTCTTTGGGCAGACTTTCTGTTATACTAGGAATCTTTCTTCATGTGGCTGGAGGAAGTATGAAATCCTAAGCATGCCTTAGGTCTCCAAGTTTTCCACAAACCTAGGTGACAAACACATAGCTTCCTTCTCTAAGGTGTATTGCACTATGGGATCTATTTAGTTCAAAGAAACTATTTTTATTACCTTTCATTGCACTTTTTTCCATGAACCCCACCATACTTACTGAGCTTTTGATATGAATGCCCAGATGTTCAGCCTCAACATCTTCAGAAATTCAAGACATTTTCTCGTTTCTAAAATAATCACATATATGGTTATTGATAGAACCATACAACCATAACTCATCAATTAATTACAAAAGAGCCGAACTGTAAGATAATGCAACAAAAGCTGCAGAGCTTATTCTACTAGCAGCCAACTCACCAGGTCTTTGGGAATCATGTTCTTGCTGGACAACTCTGAAATCTTTGTCTTCAGTTTGTGATGCTTGCTGTGTCACTTCTTCAATGCTATTGTAATCTATGTCTTTGACTTCTTTTTCTCTGTCTGCCTCTTCTTTAAGCTTCCGCAAAACAGCTGCTTCCACTTTGCCGCTGATCTTATCCACCTCATCAGTGTCACTCGTACTCCCACTACCTTCATCTTTCCTTGTTGCAATGAAGCCTATTTTCTCATGGTCACTACACTCACTGTCCATATCATCATTACTCTCATTTGCATCTCCGTCAACAACTTTCTTGAACTTATCTTCTGCAGAATCCATCACAGATCTTGATGTTGGCATCCAAAAAAGAAAACTCTAAGTAATGAAGAGATAATTTTCAGGAAATATTGAATGCTCTGAGGCTCCAACCATGAAATTATCTATGTTGTAATCACACTGATATCTGTTTTAAGGAAAATCAGAAAGCATTTTGTGAACATCTCCGAGAGATATATTTTATTTTTAAAAACATTAATATTTTTAAGAACAAGGAAAACATCAGTTTTGTATTTCTTAAAATATACTAAAGAGGAGTATTACATAATTTTTTTGCATTTTGCATGAAGGGACCCTTGGGGAGGTGAGATAGAATTTGCTGTAATAGCTAGATCTGCATGGCACATTCTAAGGAACAATTCACCTTTCCTGATTCAAGTAACTTGTACCCACATTGCTGATGTTAGTCCAGTCACAAGTAGGCATGCCACATCTTCATTGCATGGTTTGGTATCAATCCTACTTTTTAATTCTGTTTTACCTTTTTTCTTAGTTTTCTTTTCCAAGGGTAGAATCCTCAAATCTTGAGTGAGCATAGAATTGTAATGGTTAGGATAACTCCCCACTTCATGAGGTCACAATGTTCAGGTTTTTTATGCTAGAGCAAACAAGCGGCTTGGAATAACATTGCATAGTCCCTACCACATCATTTCAGTTCTTTTGAGCTTCAGTTTTCTCAAGCTTCCACTCAGGTGACAGCCTCATGCAGTACTTATTGTTGCAGTATTTGCCCTTGCAATATTCACACAGAATCAATAAGGTTGGAAAAGACCGCTGAGATCATCGAGTCCAACCTATATTCACATACCTTAGATATGCCTACCCTTCATTTTCCTGAGACCATAAAAGGACTATATGATCTTTATATGTCATTTGTAGTCTTACACCTTTTCTTAAAACCTTTCTTAAAAAATAAGAAAAGAAAGTGCAATCCACAGTTTTCAGATTTTACAAACACAAAACTAAGCCCCAGTTTTCTTTTGTGTTTTCACCTTCTTTTAGTATAAGCTCCTAGCAAAAGAAGTTGCAGAAAAATGAAACAAAAATACTTTTATTTTTTTTAGCTACCTGTAAAATACTATGCACATACTGTGCTATATTACAGGGGTGTGCTTAAGGTAACTTGAACTCTAATAACCATTTTCACAAAATATAAGCTGTTTGTATACATACAGCTACACAAAATCTGCCTACCTGCATACGTACTTTTTGTGAAAGCAGAAATAAATCTGAGACTTTTCTTCATTTTTTTTATCTAAACTCAAAAAGTTATATCAAAGACTTCAGTACATTATTCTGGGGTGAATCATGTATTTCTGCATACTGAAATTGTCACTTAACTAGAAAATGACCATCACTACTTCAGCAACCTTCCAAGCAAGAGTGATTTTCCATGTCTGAAAATGTAGCCAGCCATTCTCAAAGAAAGACAAACTGAATCTATACATACTATACAATCTATACATACATATGAACTGCTATATTCCTTCCAGAAAGAAAACCAACCAGGCTTAAATATTTTGCTACACCGATACTTTTCTGCAGTGCACACACTGACATCTAGGTGCCTCAGGCTACAGTTTGGGCAAAGGCAACCAGATGGCTTTGACACCCAGCCAGCACTCCTGTTGCCCCTCCACCCTGGGGTATCTCCCTAGCTGCTCACAAAAGCCCAGGTGTTCCCCAGCACGCTGTCCAGCCCTAAACCAAACCTAAGCCAACTGCAGCCCTAAGGAAAACCCCAACCCCAGCTCCAGCACCGTGCATACACCCAACCACAATCCCCTCAGAACTAAGCCCAACCCTAACCCTAGCTCCAGGCTGAGCCCCAGACCCCACTCCAAAGGCAAGTCCGATCACAAAAAGTCCAAAAATTCCAAACCCCAACCTGGACAGTACCTGTGTCCGTCAGTGCTCCCCTCCCAGCCCTGCTCCACTGCCACCCCGCCTTTATAAGGCACAGCCGGTGGCAGCTCCAGCCCCACCACCACCCCTCTCACCAGCTCTCGGTTTCCATTTCTGACCTGAACCTGCTGCTAAGTTTCGGTTTCGTTTCCGTGTGCTGGGAAGAACTGCTACCTCAAATACGGCACTGGGAAGCATCACCTGTATTTCCTTGCTTCCATCAGGTTATGTTTCTTCTCTCAGGAGTGCTTCAGCTAATGGTCCTAGAGACGTTCAGCCTGGGTTGCTTAAGGGTACTGTTAATGGAGGTTGCATATACACTGCAGAAAACACTAATTCCTATTTCTGTCCCTTTATTCACTGCAGTCTATTTTCCTACCAGCCTGCTTTCTTAAAGTAGGAAATTCCATACAAAAATCAATTAAGAAATACACTCTACGCACCTTTTTAGCATTTCCAGCAAATCCTTTAGCAGGAACAGTACTGGTCCCCTATCACTTAGTTTAAAAAAGTGAAGCCTCAATTTGCAAGGGAATCTGGGTACCAAGTATTGTTGAAATAACATTTAGGAAACCAGGGTTTACATATCAGATTGTCTTGGCAAGAAGTGAAAAGCCCCTGCTCCTCCTTAGATCAGACACTTGTGCAGGATACAGCACAGCAAACTGCTGGGGTTACGTATGTAAGCAATCTCCTCATGAATTCAGGTCAGTTTTACAGCCTTCCTGGCAGACAGCTGACATCACACTTTTCATGTAAGCAGATCAAAGGTCTTTTCCACACCCTGCATTTTTTAACCTGTACAAAGGTTCCAGAAACTCATGAGACTGATATATTTTACAGTGCAGTGACACATGCGCACTCCTCCAGCATAATAGAATTGTTTGGTTTAACTAGATGAGATAAGCCTCTGCTCACTCCTCTCAGCACGTTTCCCTTTTCTTTGGTAGGTAGAAATCTGGAAAATAACTGGAACTCTTTACTTCCTTTTCTCAAATTAAATGAAAGATGATCTTTAGCCCAATGCTTCAACAGATTTTTAATATAACTTAGGTCTTGAAGACAGAACTTTAGACTCAATCCTCCATCCCTTTGAAAGACATATTTTGGTTCAGTAAAAATGTATTTTAGGTCTGCCATTTACTACTTCCTTGAGGAGGCTGGTGCCACCTCCATGAAAAAAAATATTTAAGAAAGAGTAAAAAAACACTCAAGCATAGGAGTAAAGAGTGGGGGGAAATGAAAAAGGCAAAAAAGTGAGAAACACTAGTGCAAACACAAAAGTTGAGTACCCCCATGGAGTAACCTCCGCTGGAACAGGGAGATATGGCTTGAAAGAACCACGGCCTGTGGAAAGCTCACAATGAAGAAGATTTATCCTGAATGACTGCAGCCCATGGAGAGGACTCACAATGGAGAAGAGGTAACATGTCAAAAAAACCTGTTATCTCCTGACTAACCCTCACAACCCTCATCCCCCTTCTACTTCACAGGGGATGGGAGAGGGATAGAGGAGTCAGGAATGAAGAAGTGAAGCTGTCTTAAACAGGGGGAACACAATGGAAAAAGTTGTTTAAAATTTTATTCTTTGTTTCTTGCTACCAAAATTTGTTTTAATTGGTAATAGATTGAATTACTTTTTTCCCAGGTTGAGTTTGGTTTGCTCATGTTGGGGAGTGGTAAGCAGTTTCCCTGTTTTTATGTTGACTCACAAGCTTTTCTATTCAATTGTCTCACCCCTCCCATTGCAGGAGGGGAGTGAGCCTCTGGCAGTTGGCCAAGATCAACCCACCACAGTCTTTTAGATCTACATAATGCAAAGAGAGACAGGGTACAGATAGATTCTTGATATAAGGATCCACAACAGTCATTCTTTCAAGCATTAATCAGAGTGCCTAAAATCATCAAGTAGTTGGAAGTAACTATCTAGTATAGAAAAACAGCTGTAGAAAGTTCAACTTGAGATATTTTATGAAGGGGAAATTCAAATTATAATTGCTCAGCAATGGTAATTGGAGATTGAAGAATGACCTGATCCTGGCAGTGGGAAAGTATAACTCCAGAACCAGGTCAAACAATAGAAACAGGAATGCAAGAGGTGAAACAAGGCTACATAATGGAAAAGAAATTCCCTTGTTGATAAAATAGGAAATGCTACAGTATTGATTTGTAATGATATGACTAGTGTTGGCACAGACATGTATAAAGAGTTGGCTCATGCCACATCTTTGCAGACTCCCTGAAGAACCACTTACTGCAGTAGGACTCTGTTCAATGTATTGTTCATTAAATAACTTTCTACCTAAGCACCAATGTGTAGTTAATTTGCCTCAAGCAGTACAGTAAAAGTTCCCCAATATTCACTTGAGGTTGTCAGGAGCCACCTATTGTAACCTAGGCTTAGCTAAACTCTCTCTATTAAAATATATGCGTAAATTCAAATTTTGCAGAATTTGTGCCTCAGCTGGTTTTGGAATCCAGTTCTACATTGGCGGTGGAAAGCCTAGGTCATGTTTGAATGGAAGAAAATTTTTCTCCAAAGATTAAACTAAATATATGAATACTCTAATATTTTCCATTAACCTTATCCTACCAACACAAAGTACAGAAAGTGGTGATAAGAAACCTGGTAATGCTTTGATTTTAAATAGTAATAAGTGTAAAGGCCATGTTATAAGGAATCTTCTGCTTGCCTGGTCTAACACCAGGCATTAAACTTTCAGGACATTTCTCAGAGGTCACTAAAAAAATCATTGGAAAATGAAAGGATATGAAATGTGCACATGCTTTTGTGCAGATAAAAAATGCTTTGCTTAGTGTTAAGATAGAGTTACTATGAACAAGGTAAAGTTGTAAATTAGGAACAATTCAGAGTTACTCAATCATTTTTATTAGTATTTTTACTGTGCACATTCTCATTGAATTTTCTAAATGGTGAAGCTCCAGTCATGGTCATATCTTTTCCTTTCTGAAACTCCTATCCAATATCCAAAATTTCAGCTCAGTTTCTTAAGATCAACTAGAATTTGATATATTTCTATTCAGTTTATAGGAATAAGAAAGGAGTCTTTCCCAGACTCAGGGATCTGCATCTGCTCGTTATGATTTACCCATTCAAGGGAGATCTCTGAAGTGGGTTTGCAGTCCAATCTGCATGAATATATTACTCTGATTTCTAGCACTAGGCTAGTAGGCAAGGCACTAGAATAGGATCTCAATATTGGTTTTGCTCTGGAGCAGGGAGATATCAAGGTGTTTTGCGGAGATGAACAAGCATGGGAAAACCACACGAAGGATGCAGGCAGTGATTGCAAGGATGGGAAGTGGGGTGGCAGTGCTAGGTTGGTGCTACTTGGCCAAACCCTGCATCCTTCCAGAACCACTCCATGTCAGCACAGATCCATGTTGCTGTCTCCTGTGGATGTTGGCTCCAACTGACCAACCCTGTGAGCCCAACAGACAGTGGACAGGATACTGGATCTGGACTTCTCTGCAATATGTCTGTGTCTGTCTTGCGCTGCGAAGATGTGAGCAGGACACAGCCAAGGGGAAGTAATACTTCCCTCAATCTGCTGCCAATGCTTTGCCTTCTGTAGCCCAGGATGCAGTCAGCCTTCTTTGCCTCAGAGGTCATTTGCTGTCTCCAAATTGGTCAACTTGATGTCCATCATGACCCCAGGTGTCTGCACAGCTGCTTTACAGCTGGCTGTCCACAAGCATGTACTGGTGCAAGGGCTTGTTCCTCCATAGATGCAGTACTTCATTCTTTCCCTCACTGAACTGCGGGAGGTTCCTGTCAGCCCCTTTCTCCAGACTGCCTGTTGAACAGGAGCCCTGGCCACTGGCTGAGAGCACCTGCAAAGCTGTACAATGCAGATGCTGGCTCCCACCTACCTTAGGCAAGTCTGGCCAACATCTGCAGGCAACATCTGCTTTCTAATCTTGGGTTGCTGTGCCTTCAGGGTGGCTGAGAAGTTGCCTGTGACCAATGTCCTCATGCTGAAGGAGCTGCTGCTCCAGTATATCAGCCACAACGCCTTCACCAGCAGAATGAGTTGCAACAGTCTGACCATCTGCCTGGCGTCAAACATGCTGAGCCCAGCCAATGAGGGCCTGCTCCTGCTGGAGGCCATGCTGGATTGAGCTGCTGGCTGCAGCCTTCCAGGACCATTAGAGCTTGACTGATTAGAGGTCTTTGTATGCCTTCTTCCTTGAGAAAATGCAGATTGGGTGGCTGCCTGGAAGAGCAGCCTCACAGCCGCAGCTGCCTTCTGCACAGAAGCAAGGCTCAGGAATGGTGGGAAAGGCTGCTTGGTGCTTTTTCAGGCAGATATGCTGAAAGTGAGACTTTGATGTATGCAGGTGAAGATGCTTGTATGCGGGTGGAGTTCCTTGTAGAGAACTGCAGGGAACTCTTTGGAGAGGAAGCAGTTGACCTTTCTATCACAACAACTGAGGAGGAGCCACCACCTCCCAAAGACAGATCCAGAGCTAAGACGAAGGACTAAGGGTTGTCACAGGCTGATGCCCCCAGGATACAGTTGACCCTCCTGTCTGCCAGGGCACTGCTGACTCATATTCAGCTTGCCATCAACTGGCACCCACAGGTCCCTTTTCTGGCACTGCTTTCCAGCATCTCATTCCCCAATCTGTATGTACATTCAGGGTTGGCCCATCCCAGGTGCAGAATCCGGCACTTCCCATGTTGAACTTCATGTTGTTGGTGATTCCCCAGCTCTCTAATTTGTCGAAGTCTCTCTGCAGGGCTTCTCTGCCTTCGAGGGGGTCAACAGCTCCTCATACTTTTGTGTCATATCCCTTCCAGACTTGCAACTACATCGTTTCTGAAGATTTTCAAGAGCACATGGCCCAAGATGGAGCCCTGTGGAACCCCACTAGAGAGGGGTCACTAGTCTGACGATACCCCATTCACTATTAGCCTCTGTGCTCGACCCATGAGCCAACTGCTCACCCACTACATGATGTGTTTATCCAGCTGTGTTGAACATTTTGTCCAGAAGGATAGTGTGAGAGACCGAATAGAAAGCTCTTCTGAAATCCAAAAAGATTCCATCAACTGGCTTCCCTTGGTCAGCTGGGTGGGTTACCTCGTCATAAAAGGAAATCAGATTTGATAAGCAGGACTCCTGAAGCTCATGAAGCTGCTCTGGCTGTGACCAGTGACTTACATTGTCTTACAGGTGTTTTTCAATACCTTCCAGAATAATCTTCTCCATAACTTTACCTGGCACTGAAGTGAGATTGACTGGTCTATAGTTTCTGGGGTCGTGATTCTTGCCCTTCTTGAAAATTGGGACAATGTTCTCCTGCTTCCAGTTAGCTGGGACCTCTCTGGATTCCCAAGACGGCTCAAAAATCATCAAGAGA
Organism: Dendrocincla fuliginosa; assembly: GCA_035047845.1. NCBI lineage: Eukaryota > Metazoa > Chordata > Aves > Passeriformes > Dendrocolaptidae > Dendrocincla > Dendrocincla fuliginosa. Next base: position 2,222 of record JAWWMO010000273.1, on the reverse strand, counting down.
GGTTTTGTGATGACATCAACCAGCTCTTTGAGGATTCTGGGATGAATCTGATCAGACCCCATAGATTTGTAGGGATCCAGCTGGAGCAGCAGATCCTGCACAATTTCAGGGTCAGCTGGGAGTTGATCTCGCAATCATGGTCCTCCAGCTTAGGGCAAAAATTTTACTATGATTAGTAGTAAGTAGTGTATGTATTAATTAGTGATCAGTCAAGTTGTGTTGTATCCAAACACTTGAAGAGTGTATGAACCCTGTGTAAAACCATAATCAGCGTGTCCCAGTGACTGGGCTGCCTTAGGCACATGAATATATATTTATGCTTATAATTCTATACTTCGTGTCCTAGCCTCTTTCCTTGGTAGCATGAGCCAGTTGCAAAATTTATGTAATACAGCATATAGGGCAAAAATATTTAAATTAGTTTTTGTGTTAGACCTATATATTTTAGGTCCTAATGAAAGTTCATTGAGACTTGGGCTAAGTTCTATCCGTAGGTAAAATATAATTGTACAAGTTCAGTACTGATTATTTGCAGCAGCCTGCTGAAATCTCTGATTACTCCTATAGTACATATGCATTAAGTGCATAAACTAACCACACTGAGAGCACATTTCTCTTTCTTTCAGTCTCATAATGTCAAAGCGATGCAAACACAGGAACAGCAGCAAAATGCTTATTGTTGCACTGGGTGGGGACTCAATAAGCAAAGAAGAAATAATAATTCTCAATAAGAGAAAGACCAACCATGGAAAGAGAATGGGGACACTGCAAGCCTGATATTATGTGAGATTATATTTTCACACTCAGAAACACAGATAGTCCTCTGAAGCTTTCTACCATCCATAGAACAGAAACTACACTCTATATCTGCTTCTAAAAATAGAATGTTTACCTACCAGTTGCTAAAAGGAAAGTCTTCTTATATCAGTCATTCTAGAATCAGTCAGTAGGAACTAGTCAAAGTTCACTCCTGTTTTGATGTTGAGGTCATTTTAGGCAGCAGCAAAATCTTCTGAGAGTTCATTATGAAGTACCTGAAGGAAAACACAGCTTACATTTATGTTTCTAAGCAGCTAGAAGAAAATATGAAACTTTATAATCAAAACACTGTAATTGCAGGTCATTAGGATACTGTCACGGTAATCTATCAGTGCAGCTCCTGGGCAGCAGGAGGAACAGGGCCACTCCCAGTCAGTGGCCATACAGTGCAGGGTAGGCCAGGCAACAACAGTGCCAAGAGGTGCAGTCCTACCACTGAGGAGGCAGATAAGCAAGCAGGGCAGGGCGGTGACAGCCCAGTCATCAACACTCAAAGTAATAAGCCAAGGACAACCCAAGAACCCCAGGCAGTGACTCGGGAACAGGGCTAAGACAAGTCAGCTGCAACTGGATGAAGCTTAAATGAAGCTCCACCTTAGGGGGATCATGGGGAAAAATCCAGGAGAGGTTGATCAGGGCATTTAACCCAATCAGTATACTCAGGTCCCTAAGACTAACTGAGCTTAGGTCAAATTGTTTTCTAGCAAGTTTCACTATCTGTCCATTAACTTTCATGAATCAAAGCTGACATAAAGTTAAGATCCATATATTTTGCAGTTTTGAAGCACAGAAAGTGATAAATTCAGGCTTCTAGAGTTAAACCTGGGGCAGCATGCCAATGTTTGAGGGATGGTGTGTTAATGAGGTCCTTCAGTCTGCCATCTCAGTGGAGGTAGGGGATGGAGATCCATGAGGCAGCAAAGACACAATGACTAATGATGTGTTGGAAGCCATGAAAGTGCCTGAGAATGGTCATGTAGGAATTAGGGCTTCTCACCTCAAAGAGGGGCAAGTTCAATAGCCCAGCTGAAGGCATCTACACCAATGCAGGCAGCATGGGCAACCAACAGGAGAAGCTGGAAGCCACTGTGCAGCAGGAAAACTGTGATGTAGCTTCCGTCATGGACAGATGTTGGCATGACTTGCACAGCTGGAGCACTGCAGTGGATGGCTATAAACTCTTCAGAAGGGACAGGAAAGGAAGGAGAGGCAGTGGGATAGCCCTGTGTGTTAGGAAGTGTTTTGATGGTCCAGAGCTTGATGATGGTGATGATAAGATTGAGTGTTTATGGTAGGAATTGGGGCCAGGCCCACAGGGCAGATGTCCTGGTGTGAATCTGTTACAGACCACCCAACCAGAATGAAGAGGCAGATGAAATATCCTCTAAGCAGAAGGGAGTAGT
>JAWWMO010000272.1:0-16369 GCA_035047845.1 Dendrocincla fuliginosa | reverse complement strand
CCCGTTTCCCTATACCTGGGTGGCCTTGTCCCCTATGCCTCAGTGGCCTGGTCCCCCTGTCCCCCACACCTGGGTGGCTTTGTCCCTCTGTCCCCCTGTTCCCCATACCTGGGTGGCCTTGTCCCCTATGCCTCAGTGGCCTTGTCCCCTTGTCCCCCATACCTGGGTGGCCTTGTCCCTCTGTCCCCCTGTCCCCTATACCTGGGTGGCCTTGTCCCCCTGTCCCCATACCTGGGTGGCCTTGTCCCTGGTGCTGGCAGGGCTGGCTCTGTCGCTGTCCCGAGGCCACTGGCCCAGCAGGTAGGAGCCCACAATGGTGTCCAGGGAGCAGGTCCGGCGCTCCCGGAGCTTCTCGCTGGTGGCACAGGGGACACTGGCTGCAGGGACACAGGGACACGGCATTGCAGGGCCAGGAGGGATGGTGGCAAGGGAATAACAACACAGGGAATGGGCACATCATGAGTTTTTGGGAGAGTCCAGTGTGCCCCAGGGAGTTCCCACTCCCACACCAGCAGAGGGGATGGAATGTGCTGCTCCCAGCCAGGCGTGGGAAACAAGGAGTGGGAGCCCCACTGGAGCAGGGTGGGCTGGGGGGTGAGGGGCTCTGTGTCCACACTGATCCCTGATCATTCCCAGTGATCCCTGAGGGAGCATTCCCAGTGATCCCAGACTGTGCACACTGATCCCTGATCATTCCCAGTGATCCCAGACTGGCCACACTGATCCCTGAGGGAGCCTTCCCAGTGATCCCAGACTGGCCACACTGATCCCTGACCATTCCCAGTGATCCCAGACTGATCACACTGATTCCAGACTGATCACACTGATCCCAGACCATTCCCAGTGATCCCAAGGTCGCTCCTCTGGAAGCTCAGACCTAATTTCAGCCTTTGAGTGGCTCCATGAAATCCTCTATCAGACATTCCCAGTGGATCCACTGTGATCCATTCCCAAAAAGTGAACCTGCTCCTGAACAATCTGGGGTTTTCTGAGGGAATCCTGAGGGCTGGGGGGGGTTTCCCTGCTCAGAGCAGAGGAAGAAGAGGAGGAGGAGGAGGAGGAGGATTGTCCTGTTCACAGCCCGGGCTCTCCCCACCCCTCCACAGTTGCCACCCTGGCCACGAGCCCCAGGCTTGGGGCCCTTTTGCCTCCTGGGCCTCTGGAGCTGCAGGATAACCAGCCCCTCCCGTATCTCCAGGAGCCACTTGGCCACCTCCAAAGGCTCTGGCACAGCCACAGATCAGAGACTGGGCAGGACACGAGGTTCAAAGGGACAGGAGTTCAGTCCTGGGGGGGATAAACTTCCCAATCCCAACATCTGGGAGAACGAACCTGGAATTTACAGCCAAAGGTACCACAGAGAACCCTCCTGCAAGCAGAGCTGGGACCTCAGCAGTGCCTTCCCCTCAGTCCCAACAGCCCTCCCAGGATTTCAAACCAATAATCCCAATAATCCCAAAGCAGATTTTCACAGCAGGGAAAGCTCTGGGTTCATTTCAGTGACATTCCTGCAGAAACAGCTCCCAGAGCTGAAAATTCCCACCTTTGGGAAGAGGCACAAGCTGTGCCCAAACCTGCCCTGCCCCAGCCTGAACACCCCAAAAAGTGCCAGCTGTTCCCAAAGCCCAGCCCTCAAACCCCCCCCAGGACCCAGAGAGGAGCAAAATCCCAAGGGAAAGGAATCCCAGAGCCCTGATTCCCATGGGATACAGCCCAGCCTTGCTGAACCAGCCCCAAGGGCATCCCCACAGCCTGGGAGCAGAGGGGATGGAATTCCAGGCTTTGTAGTCCCTTCCCTGGTTACAGGAGAGCAGCTGGAAGGAGCTTCCCAAAGGGCACAGAATCTGCAGAGATCCCTGAGGGAATTCAGGGGGACACCACCAGCTCCAATGGGGTTTTTTTTTTTTGGGATGCAGCAGCTCCTTCCAGCCCAGCCCAGGCCCAGCTGAGGGAGGAACTGGAGCTGAACTCTTCACCCTCCACTTAATTCCTTCAAAGTTTGTTTTTGAAACGCTAAAACCATCTGAGGAATTTCAGCATCATCAAAGCCCTCTGGGTGAAGTTTCCCAAATGCTGCCTGGTGGGAGGCTCTGCTTTGGTGGGATCTCCTCCCCATGGACACAGGCTGGGGGTGCTGGGCTGGCTTTACCTCTGGAATTTAAGGAATAACCAGGAGAAGGAGAAGGGCAGGGAGGCTCTCAGGAACTGTCAGAGTGGGGTAGGAACAAGCAAAAACTTGTTCAAACATCACATCTTTGGGAACTGCTCCCTCTGATCCTGGAGGGTTCAGGAGCTCTCAGGATCACCCAGAGAAGACAGAGCTGGGGGTTTGGGGTTTTTTTTCCTTTATTTTTGGTTAATTCCACTTACATCAAGCCCTGAGAAGCACCTGGCACTGAGGATCTCCCTCTGAAGGGGAGAAATCTCCCCTGTGCAGACAAAACAGAGTCCAGTGACCACTAAGACATCCCTGAGATCTCTGCAGTTCCAGAGGGGATAAACCCAAGGGAAACTGAGCTTTCTTGTCCTTTCATTACACACAAGGACACAACCCCATCCCATTCCAAGGGATCTTTGGGGCCTCTTCAGTGCAGCACCTGCAATCCCTGCTCCTGAATCCTTCCAGCCTCCCAGGATGGCACCACATGGGGAGGAACTGAGGCACAGCTCGCCCAGAGCTCCAGGCAGGCACAGAGACAGTTCTGGCCCATTCTTTTCAAAGAAAGGGAAAACCCACACAATTTCTTTGCTATTTCCCTCCTTTCCTGTCCCTTCCTGCCCCGTCAGGTGGTTTCAGTGGCAGCACCACAAGCTTCGTTTTCAGTTTGAAGGCAAAAACCCCACCAAACCTGGTTAACATCAATTCCAAGAGGGAATATTTTTCCAGGCTCAACGTTACTGGTAATTTTTGGAGAGGTCTCTTGTCCAGCTGTGAATCCCTCTCATCCCAAACTGTAGGGAAGTGCCTGGATGAGCTCAGTGCAGCCAGGATTTCCACAGCCACAAAGAGAACTTGCTGCACTTTGGGGATTTCTCTCCCAGGATTGTTTTTTCCAAGGCACTGCAATTCCCACACCTGGGACACAACTGGTGCCCTGGGTTCCCTCAGCTCCACATTCCCCCCCCCAAAAATGCTGAGAGCTTTCCTGTGGTCCCTCACACTGTTGGACAAGCCCCAAGAGAGTCACAACCAGAAATCCATCCAGGATAAACGACCCCAGAGCCTCCCAGTCCCTCTGGAGCAAAGGAGCAGCTCCAACTGCACAGCCCCTCCCCCTGCAAATCCCCTTTTAAATGTCATCTGCAGCACTTTAAAGCAGGGGAAAAACTTGTTTCACCCACAGAATGTCAACACAAGTCAAGATTACTTATAGATGTGCCCTTTGTTTCCCCTTTCCCACACCCCTATCCAGAGGGTAACAAACTGGGAGCAGCAGGTTTGCAGGGAAGGGATGATCTGTATCAGCTGAGCCCCTGAATGGGCTCCAGTTACTGCCAGGAACTCGTTCCACATTAAACAAATCCACCTGCAGCTGCCTCCAGACCTGAGCTCAGCTGCTGTGCACAAAGCCTGCCTGGATTCCAGAGGCTCCTTCCCAGCCATTCCCACTGCAGGACAGCCCCAGGACAGTCCCACGGCCCAGCTGGAGCTCCCTGGGCTTGACCCTTCAATCCACACCCACCTGCCCAGGCCTGAACCCCCAAATTCGGGGGTGCAAAGCTTGCACAGGGCACTGCAGCTTTCCCAGGATAAAATCCCAGCTCCAGGGCTGTTGTTTGCCCTTGGGAGAGGGAATACAACTGAGCTGCTGCTCCTCCTGAGAGATCCCTTCTCCAGCACTGGGAACAGGGACACCAGAACTCGGGTGTCCTTTGCTCATTTGCTTAAAAACCTCCTGAAACCTTCAGGTGTTGAAGGGCAGACCCCACAAACACCTGATCCCTGGGATTTCAGTATTGAAAGGTTTTATTTTCACCCCTCAAAGGCCAAAATCCCACAGAGCCCAACGGCTCAAGCATTAAAATATTCAATTAATCAAATTAATGAGACCCCCCCAACTCATTCCAGTAAAGGAGAGCAGCAGAACAAACCCCTCTCCAACACTATTCAGGGAGGCAGGTGTAGGGATCTCATCCTGTCTTGCTCATTGAATACCCCCATTTAATAAGGAGAGACCTGAAAGACTGCTCAACTCCTCGACTCCCAGATTGGTTTGGGCTGGAAGGGACCTGGAAGTTCATCCAGACCCACCCCAGGGACACCTTCCACTGTTCCAGGTTGCTCCAAGCTGGCCTTGGACACTTCCAGGGCTGGGGCAGCCACAGCTTCTCTGGGAAATCCATTCCAGCCCCTCCCAGGGAGGAATTTGTTCCTAATATCCCCAATTTCAGTTTGCAGCCATTCCCCCTTGTCCTGCCACCATAATTCCTGATGAAATCCCTCTCCAGCTCCCTCCTAGGCCCCTTCAGACACTGGAAGGCTCATTCCAGAGAACTCACAAAGCCTGTCCCATCCCAGGGAACTCAAAGAGCTCATCCAGAACTCACAAATCTTATCCCATCCCAGGGAACTCACAGAGCTCATCCCAGAAAAGTCCTAAAGCTCATCTCACCCCAGAAAATTCCCAATCTCACCCTGCAGCACCTCCAGACACCTGCCCTGCACCTCAGGAGGATTCAAAGCCCAACCCTGCCCCTCAGCTGACACTCTGGATTTCCAAACAGCACGGCCAGGCCTTTTCAAACACTCCTGGAGCTCCTTCCCAGCTCTCTCTTGCCCTTTAACAGAAGCCCTTTGAGAGGCTCAGCAGCTGCTCCTCGGCTCAATGGGATCCTCTATTATCAGAGCAGCTGCAGGAGCAGCCCAGGGATCACCCCCTTTCCCAGCCCCACCAGATCCCCAGCCCTGGAGGGGTTCAGGCAGCAGAGCCAGACGAGGAAAGCCGTGAGAAATCCAGGGATTTCCAGGCACAGGGAGGTGGGGAATCAGCAGGATGCCAGGTTTGGCTCCATGCTGCCAGGTCGCTGCTGCAGCTCCCACACACTCCGGGAGCAATGGAAACTCCAGCCCTTCCAGAGCTGCAATGAAACGACCGGGTTGATGAAGAGGAAAAACCCAAGCTCCTTGAGCCTGCACAGGGAGGCAGAGAGCCAGGAAGGAATGAAGCCCAGCCCCTCTGCCCTGGGAAAACTGCACGGGATCCACGGAACTCTGGAGCAGGCACAGCCCAGGGATGACAGCCCGGGCTCTCAGTCCTTTCTTTTCCTCGCACAGAAAGGTAATTGCCCAATTAGAGCAGCAGCTTCACCTCGATTTCACTGCTGAGAGCGGAGCTGGCGCTCACAAGGATTATTTCATTAACTTGTTTCAAGTGCAAATGGAGCAAAAAGCTTTTTAAACAGCTTCCCTGACGGATCCCAGCCCTGGAGCGGCAGGAACGGCGGCGAGGCTGGAGAAGGGACACGGGGACACTTCGGGAAGGGCCATTAATTCCTCCCTGGGGATGAAACACCGAGAAAGGCACCAGCACCGAGCAGATGCCACTTGGAGCAGGTTGGAAACATTTCCCCCTGTCCCACAAGCCTGGCTGATCTTCCTTTTAACCCCCAAAGAGCTTTCTTTCCCTGCTCTTTTAACGCTTCCTGAGATAACCAACAGCCAAGCGAGAACCCAACATCCAAAAGCAGCCCCGGCACTGCCAAAAGTAACACACACACACAGAGAAAAGCCAAAGACTATTCTTAGGTCGCTAAAAAGTTATATTTAAGCATTCCTGCCAGCGGTCAGGAAGAGCTCAGAAGTGCAATTAGGGCCGAATCACCATCAGTGCAAACCGAATTCCTGCTGCTTGACGGAGCCACATCAGCTGCACAACACCCGGGGCTCGGCTTTGGGGGGGCTTTTTTGGTGTGAAACCCCCTCGAAATGGGCAACTCCTTGTCGGGGGTGGCCACAAGCACCGGAGGCCCCGCGTGTCCCTTCGCTCCCTGTCCCCGCTTCTCCCACCTCCCTTTCGCTTCCCCCCACGCACCATCACAGGGGAGAAGCCTCGGGGGGGACACACACGGCTGGCTGAGCCCGCCCCGGGCCCCCCACCCCGGGGCCCATGCTCCGCCGCTCCCGCTGCCCTCCTGCGGGGGCCGGGGCCACGCGGGGTCCCCCGTTACCTGCCCGGGCCCCGTCTCCGCGGCGCTGCTGCAGCTGGAAGGGGACGGTGGCGCGGAGGGGCTGCAGCCCCGCGGGGCCGGTGCGGGCATTGCGCGCAGCACCCTCCCCTGCCATGGCCCGCCCGCCCACCGCTCTGAGCCCCCCGTGCCGAGCGCGGCCCTTATAACCTCTCGGGGGCGGGGCCAGCGGGAGGAGCGCGCCTCTCATTGGCTGCCCGCACCGGGAGCCCCGCCCACAGCGAGGAAAAGCCAATGAGAGCGCTCTGCGCGCTCCTCCCCGCACGCGCCGCGAGCCCGGGGGGGCGTGGCTGCTCGCGACAGAGCCAATCAGAGAGGGAGGAGAGCGTGAAACCACGCCCCTTGTCCCGCCTCCGCCACGGCACAGCCAATCAGAGCAGGGCACGGCCCGGCAGCGCCCACGCGGTGGCGGGTCACGTGGGCAGGGCCGGTTTCTCTTTCACCTTGGACGGGGGGGGGACCCCGATCCTGATCCCAAATCCCGGTCCTGATCCCAATCCCGGGTCCAAATCCCGGTCCTGGTCCCAAATCCCCGTCCTGGTCCCTAATGCAGGTCACGATCCCAATACCGATCCTGGTCCCAAATCCTGGTCCCGATCCCAATCCCAAATGCAGGTCCCAAATCTGATCCTGATCCCAAATCCTGGTCCCAGTCCCGATCCCCATCCCCATCCCGCCTGAGCACCGGGCACGGCCGGCCCGGGCCCTCCATCCCCGGGGAGGCGGCGAGCCAGAGTCCCTCCCCAGCAGGAAGGAGAACCGCAAAATGAGGCAAAAAAAGCTCAAAATCAGTGAAAATGACCCAGCCCGCTGTTTGGGCGGGGCTGAGGCTCTGCCTGCCGGTTTCCAGGGATCTTCCCCTTTCCCCAAGCGCTGCTGGAGCACAGTGCACAGCAGGGTTCTTATTTGCCTTAAAACCAGAAAAACTTGCTGGGGAAAATTCAACCCCAAGTTCCAATTTCGGGTACCCACCCGCCCTGGGCCATCTGAGACTCCTGATATGTCCCTGCAGCCCCTCCCAGGCTGAATGAACAGATAAACCCCCATTTATAGAAATGAAGATGGTCAAGTGGCTGTTTGGGTGCTGCTGACACAGGTCAGGGCTGGCACATCCTGAGCCCAGGGATAAAAACCTCAGGAATGAGCCAGAAAGGGGGAAGAGAGCCTGAGGAAGGAGCAAAGCTCTGGGCAGGACAATAGGGAAGCTCAGGAGTTGGGGTGCCAAGGGTTTGGGGAGGTGAAGCTGAAGCTCTAATTGCTAAAGAGAGCTCTGCCCCAGGGTCCCACAGCCCTGGCCAGGATGAGGTTTCTCCATCCCTGCACCTGGAAGGTGGAAAAGGGGCTTCCACCTGCCCCACCTCACCATGCTCTGACCTTCTGATCCTCAATCACATCTTCATCTAAACCCTGTCATTATGGTACCACACTGGTTTCTTGACAAGACATCACAGCACAGTTTGTTTCCCTTGTTCCAGTCCTCTGAAACATATCTCCAGTCTAATCAGGCCTCAAATAAGAATTCTCAAATGGGTTGGGTTGGAAGGACCTTAAAGCCCATCCATTCCCACTCCCTGCCATGGCAGGGGCACCTTCCACTAGCCCAGGATGCTCCAGCCTGGCCTTGGACACTTCCAGGGCTGGGGCAGCCACAGCTTCTCTGGGAAATCCATTCCAGCCCCTGCCCACCCTCCCAGGGAGGAATTCCTTCCCACTATCCCATCCAACCCTGCCCTCTGGCAATGGGAAGCCATTCCCTTTATCCTGTCCCTCCAGGCCTTGTCAATGAAGTCTGAACCTCTGAGCAAACTCCCCCTGCTGCAGCTCCAGGCCCGGATCCAGCCACTTTTAGGGGAAGGAAGCAAAGGGATCATCTGCCCCCGAGCAGAGGGTGGGGCTGCTCTGCCTCCCCAGGCTCGGTGGGGAGCTGTGGCACAGCGAGATAAGCAGAGGGGAGGGCAGGAGGGGGCACAGCAGCCCCAGAGGCCGTGCCAGGCTCGGTGTCCCTGCGGGTATCGTGGCACAGCAGCACTGCCCGGCCCCTTCCAGACCCCCCGGGCCTGGGGGCGGCTGGGGCTGCGTGCTGGGGGCAGGGACACACGGGACAACAGGCAGGGACACCGGGAAAACAGGGAGGGGAAGGGGGGCATCCTCCCTCCAGAGCACCAGGGAAGGTGGGTATTGCAAACTGACCCCCCAAACTGAGCATCCCCCCACCAAATCGATCACCCACCCCCCAAATGGACCATCCACTCCTCAAAATGACCCCCCAAACTGAGCATCCCACCCCCCAAAATGACCCCCCCAAACTGAGCATCCCACCCCCCAAAATGACCCCCCCAAACTGACCCTCCAACCACCCCAGTGACCCCCCAAACTGACCACCCACCTCTCAAAATGACCCCCAAACTGAGCACTCACCCATCAAACAGATCCACCAAACTGATCATTCACCCATCAAACTGAGCAGCCACCCCCCCAAACTGATCACCCCACCCAAACCCCCCAGCCCTATCTCTTCCAGGAAGGAGCACTGGAGATCTCTGATAAGGGCTGGAGATCTCTGATAAGGTGAAAACACAATGGTCTGTTCTCAGGGCTGCCCCTAAGGGTGGGTAGGGAACATTCCAGAACATCAGCAGTGAGAGTTACCAAAAATGCCAAGTGTTTCTCCAGCCACTCAATTTCACAACCTCAAATTCGGTTTTAAATTAAACAAGGGCCTCAGGTGTCTGTTCTGACAGTTCTCCCTGTCCCAGCTCCCTCTGCAGAGGTAAATCCATCCCTGGCTCATCCCTGACCTTGCTGCTCCTCTGTGTACAGACATTTCTTCAAGGAAAGGCACCCCTCCTGAAAATATTTCCCTCCCAAGGTCCACAGTAGCTCTTAGCAAGGTAAAAGGTAATTAAATGCAAGGAAAAGAAATGGAGAGGGAACTACCCAAGCACAGATGCACAAAAGGACATAAAACTGCACTGAGAAAGGGCCATAAGTGCCAAATAGAGAAGTCTTGACCATATTCTTTTCCCACTGATGAACTGGTAGCTCAGTTTTTCTGGGGACTTCCAACCTCAAACATTCAAATTCACCTTTCAGTTTCACTGTGACAGTGCCTTTTTTTAGGGCACAGTGATTAGAACCCAATACCCCCAGCTGGACCAAATTAAAAATATTCCCTCCTCGGGGCTGTTTTGTTTCAGCACAAAGAAGGTCACCCAGCTGGGTTGTTCCCACCACATCTCACCCTGCAGATAAGCAAGGAAGAGGGGAAAAAAATAATAGTGGCTCAGCACAACTGAGCCCCACTCTGACTCCAGGCCAAATTTTGCTTTCACCAAGCCCTCCCCTCAAGGTTTAAAACCCCTAGTTTGGTTTAACGTGGAGGAAGAGGCAGGAAAGCACCACATGTTGCCTATCAAATGGGCTGCAGCCCTTGTAGCCCAGCTGAGCTGCACATTATCAGCCAGCCCAATTTCTCTGCTCCAGAGGAGGCCTTTCCCTATCCCTCCCTGACAGACACACAGCACGGAGTGGGAGGAAATTCAAGTCTCACATTCCACAGGCTGCACTCCAGCCCTGCCCTTCAGGCTCCTGAGGAGGTGCTGCAGGGTAGCACAAGCAACACAACCTTTACAGCTGCTCAAGGGCTGCAGGTCAAGGTATCACCCTCTGCCTGCCCCTTCCCATCTGTACAGCACCTTCTGGAACCTTCTCTGCTGGCACAGGGGAGCTACTCCCACTGCCCAGAGCCTCAGAAAGCCCAAGGCATTTCAGCACAATTAGCAAACACCAGAGAGATTCAGGATTATGGGATCACAGCTCAGGGATGGAAGGGACATGGAAGATCAGCCAGTACCACCCCCTGCCATGGGGCACTTTCCACTAGCTCAGGTTGCTCCAACCTGGCCTTGGACACCCCAACCTGTGCCAGGGCCTGCCCACCCTCCCAGCCAAGAATTCCTTCCCAATATCCCACCTGAACCTGCTTTTAGTTTGAAACCTGCAGCTCCCCACAAGCTGCAGACAGGACAGAGGATTTCTGTGTGACAGCCCAGGCCTGTCCTCCCCCTGGGGCCCCTCTGAGCCCACCCCACAAGTGTCACCCACCCCTCCTGAGCCCCGTGTGGGTGTCACAGCAGGAGGGACAGGAAAACAGGGCCCATGGCAGGCTGAGCAGCTGCCCCTGCAGCCCTGTCCTTCTGGTCCAGTCCCAGGGGAGATTATATTTCTGGCTGTTTGCTGTGGGGAGGAGGGAGACAGAGCTTAGATTTAAAGTCCTGATCAGCTGAGCATGAACGTGGAAGATCAAAGGGTCACTCAGCACACAAGCTAAGCTTTCCCTCATTGTCCTTGAACAAAATTCCTCTCACTCTAAACTGTGGAGTAAAATGCCTGCCTGTCTGCCTCCCACTCTATCCCCAAGAGACACGGCTGCGTTTCACTGCTGGACAGTTTCTGCACTCGAATGTTTGGAGATGAAAAGCTCTAAAGAGCAGCAAGATAAATAAAACTGCAGTTTATTAAAAGAGACTCACAGATTATTCACCAGACCAGCCAAGCTATTTCACAGTCTGGTCATGCTTGCAGTGAAAACAGTGGGAGTTTTGGGAACAGAGCACAAGCCCTGCTAAGAGTAAGGAGACATTATGAAATAGAGCAGTTTCCCTAAGTCATGGAAAGGCAGGAAGCCTCTCTTAACAGTGGGAATCACCCACAGCCCAGCAAGCAGGACTGCACTTCAAAGCCAGCACCCCTGGCCAGCAGTGCCAAGCCCAGAATGGGGCATGGAAAGGGATGCAGGGACAGGGAATCAGTCAATCAGCCCCACAGCCATTTAAACCCTCGCAGCTCCAGCTCCCATAAAATGTGTTTTATACCTGGTGCTGCATCTTCCTGATCCTCCCACTGCTGGCACCCCACAGCTCCTCCTGCAAAACACACACAGCAGGGATGGAGTCATTATCCTCCTTGGGATCCTTCCCCCACACACCCACAGCAGTTGGATTCCCAGTTTCAATTAGTGCTGATGGCACTGGGGGAACCCTCTGCTCTGTGCCATGGGGCCCTGCAGGAGCTGGAATTTGAGTGTCCAAAGGGACACATCTCGGGGACACCAGGAATTGGGATTTATGGTGGCTCATCCCAAGGGCTGGGCTTGTTTCCCCTCCCATGCCCAAAGACATGGATTCAGGAATTAGCCAACATCAGACTTAGGGAGCTGCATTAGATGAATAAATTAGATGTAAAACATGCAATAAAGGAATAATATTCTGGAGAATGTGTTAAAGGAAGCTTTCTGTTTTCAGGAGAAGCAAATCCCCTGGTTTCCCAGCCTGCAGCAATTAGAGCTCCAGTTCATGCCCCAGCTCCTGCCTGGCAGCTCCCACAGCTCTGCCTCCCTCTCCTCCAGCTGAACTAGATGGGAACCAGTATCAAAAACATGCTATAGAAACAAAAACTTGACATAAAGGGCTGCATTTGGCACAAAAAAAAAAGATATCCTCTTATAGATCCACAGCAATTCCAAGACAAACTCCCCCCAGAAGTGCTGCTGAGCTTTTCCAGAACCTGGAATTTCAGAATTGGGAAGCACAGGTAAATCAAACTGTTGGTAACAACTGGCACAATGTAATTAGGAAAAAATGCAGAGCTGAAGAAAATCACCTACTTGGCTCACCCTGGAGCTCAGCAAGCCAGGAGTTCATATGGGAAGGAGCTTTTTTTTGCCATGAATAATTAGAAAAGCAGGAGTTTCAAAGGAAATCAGCAGTTCCAGCTGGCACACGAGCCCAGCACAGCCATTTTGCAGCACTTCTAACAGGACACGAGTCCCAGAAAGCACTAGCACTGCTCACCCCAGGCTTTAATTATCTGACAGTTTGCTCCAACCAAGACAATGTTTTTTCCTAATTAGAGGCATAAAAACCAGGGTTTTTTCCCCCCCCTAATTAGAGGTATAAAAGCCAGTGATCATATCACACAATACAAACTGGTGTAAAAGCCACAGCTCCCATTTTGTGATGTCCTCCCATCCTGTACTGACCATTTGGTGGCTTTTTGGCTCCCTCAGCATTACTGCTCTGAGCTCATCAGCTTCCCAGGGAACTGAGGGAAAGAGAAACCTGCCAAACTGATGGATATTTGATCCTGGAGCGTGTCAGACCATCCCAACAATTAGTCATGGACCCAACTGGTTGGAGTCTGCTCTCAGCCCTGGTTCTTATTTCCACCCTGCCCCACTACAACTCTCTTACTCCTTATCTTAAGGCTCCTCATTTTCCTGACCTTTGCTGATCCTCCAAACACACTCCACCCTTTAGTTTGGGGTGCCAGCTGTTTCTCTGTTCCCTTCCTCTTATTTTCACTTTGGATCTAAAGAGGCACATCCTTAAATTACCTCCCCACAACTGCAGCAATGGTGATTAGGGATCACTCCTTAATTAGTGGAGCAAGTAAAGATAAATTCTGTCCCTGCTATACTCACATCTAACCTGTTTTTAACAGCCTAAAGGTTCTTGCCACGACCAAAATATTCCTGTCAGCTGCAAACTGAGCTCCAAAGTTTGATGGAGAAGAACTGCCCACAGGATGGGCTCTGAAGTGCCAAACAGGGTCAGGTTACACCTTCACTTCCCACATCAGGGTCCTCCCTGGTGACAAATGTTTCCTACACCTGTGAGAGTTTGTGGCCATGAGCAGGGTTTTCCTTTAGGGAAGCCTGGAGCAGCCTTGATTGATTAGGGAGCAAGGCAGTAACTCCAGTGCCAGGCAGCTGGAGAGCTCTGCCTAGACTGGAAGGAATGTATTAAAGGAGCAGATCACAAATCCAAAGAGAATCCAAAAAAATAACCCATTTTGGGCAGGGACAGGACGAGAGTGGCACAAAAATACCCAGCCTATCAATAGGCTTTAGTCCTGCCAGGGCAAAATGTATTTTTATTGGAACTGTTTAATAATGAGATGATCCTGTGAGACCCAGGGGAGGGAGGGAGGGAGGGGCCCAGAAAGTGGGGCTAGAATCAGCTGTAACCAAGGGAAAAACTTCTGCTTTCAGTAAAACTCAGCTTGGATCTCTTTTTTTTTTTTCCATCACAATTTAAAAAAAGAAAGATGTAGGCCAGGCTGGATTGACCTTGCTCCTGATGCCAGGAAACACAGGCTCCACTCAATGTCTGCTGCCAGAGCTCCAGGGAAGAGTCCATGGATTCTGTTCCAGTGCAAGGAACACCCCGAGCCACCCACCCACCCACCCACAGCTGGTGGGGTTTGCAGAGCTGCAGCTCCAGCCTGGGCTGCCATTCCCCCCACACAGGCATTTCTGGGGCTATTTATACTCAAATCAGTGTCCACCCAACTCCAAACCAGCTTCAGGCTTGAAAAAAATAAACCCCACCCCCCTCCTGATGTGCTACAGCTCATTAATACTTTTATTTTTAATGCAAAAGTAGAAAACACCAAGTCAGTCTGCAAAGAAATCCCTGTTTGAGCAGCACAGTTGTGTGAATTAAATATATTTGCTGCTGTTGGGTTTGTTCCTGAAGAGTCCCAAGGCCACTGGAGAGTTTCATACAGAAGTAAGGACTCAAAGTTTGGGTCCAGCTTGTTGTTTGTCCAGGCTCCACTCCTTTAAATTCCTGCCCTTTTAAATCCTGTTCTTTGCAGCTCCTCCCACTTGTATCCAAGTCTGCACTGCCCTGTTTGCCCCTCACTCACTGGACCTGGCCAAGAACTAAGCTCAGGCCTCTCAGCTGGGGACACAACAGTTTGGGCTCTGACCCCCAAAATCCAACATGGGTCAGGTTGCTCGGGCTCTGTCCCCCAATCCAGCCAGCAAACAGCAGCCATTCCACAGCAAAAGTGCCCCTGTGGGAGTGTCCCAACCCACAGACATGAAACTGGATCAGGAATTCCTCAATCCCTCCATGCTGGGACAAGAGGCCCCTGGTGCTGCTCTATCACCTGCACCTAAAGCCAAATATTAAAAAGATTAGTCAGGAGCCCAAAAAAGAGGGAAACTCCCTCTACTCACCTTCTGAAGATGTGCAAGGGACAGCAGCAGCTACCCTGGATCTCCACATCTGGATCTTTCCAGCTCTCTAGCATTATCCCAGTCTTTGGATAACTCTCCCCCCAAGAGCTGGGCTGGGAGGGCACCTAAAAGCAAGGGAGATTTATTAAAGTGTTTTTATGGTATAGTTTCATTCTACAGAGTTTCAGTTGCTTTAAACACAGTTAAAGTCACCTGCAGGAACAGAACACAGCAAGTCACACACAAAGAATGACAGGGAATAATTTAAAGAAACCTCAGGTGCTTTACAAACATTTATTCTGCTTCCTAACAGTTCCAAATTTATAAAAGCAGCTCACTCGAGGCTGTGTCTCCAGAGCCTGAGATCAGATTCCCTGAGACCTTCAGGGCAAGAGATCTCTGCTGACACCAGTGGCAATCTGGCACCTCCATAGATTCAATAAATGACGATTTTAAAATGAAAAAATTCACTTTTATGTGATTTAACATGAAAGTCCATCATCAAGGACTTGACAAACTTGGGGCTGTCCTGGGCAGGGCCAGGAGCTGGACTTGATGATCCTTCCAGCTCAGGATGTTCTGTTGAGTCTGTGATTCTAAACTTTCTGGTTTAGCATCAGAAAACGCCAATTTAGAAAACTCTGAGACTTAAAGTCTGTCTTAAGAACCTTATAAAGAGAAGCTTAACCCCAGTGGGCTCCTGGTGAGCAGCAGCTGCACCAGCCCTGAAGAAACTGCTCCCTCTGCTCCCAAATTCCATCTGCTTCATCCACTGACATCTAGTGGTGGTGGCACCTGCAGCTGCTCCAATCCCACTTCCCTCGGAGCTTTTCCCTCCAACAAATCCCAGAGCGCTTTGGGTTGGAAGGACCTCAAAGCTCATCCCCTTCCACTCCCTGCCCTGTGCAGGGACACCTTCCACTAGACCAGTTTCCTTGTAAATTAAGCAGAATTCCTGCATTTATGGCTTTTCCCCCGCTGCCACTTCCAGTAGATTTGCAAATGAGTTCCCTGAAACGACCAGACTGGAGCTGTTCACACTCTCATTGTTCTCCCGAGCTCAGCGTTTAGAGCCAATCTCTGCTGATCGGCACCCAAAGCCTCACATACCACACAAAGTGCTTCCCAGAGCCTCCCTGCTGGGATAAAAGCCGAGGGATTTCATGTCTTCGCCAGGTTTGCCTTCCAGCATTTCGCAGGAGTTTGGATACACCTACGAGAAATTACAGTTTAGAGTGAGAAAACCAGCATTGCTCGCATGGCTGAGGATGACAAACCCTCACGGGGATTACAGGATTAAGCCTCGAGAAATTCATAATCCGGAGCTGGAAAGAAATCCTGTGTTTGACTAAATATCCTTGTTTTCCCCCAAAAGTCTTTACAGATTTACTGCGGTTGACAGACAGCGCTGTCCGGTTGAAACACGAGTCCAGAGGAGGTGAGAAGAGTAATTAAAGGGATGGAGCAGCTCCTGCTCTGGGAATGCTGGGAGTGTTCACCTGGGAAGGGAAGAATCCAAGGAAACCTTGGAACTCCTTCCACTGCCTAAAGGGACTCCAGAAGAGCTGGAGAGGGACTGGGGACAAGGGATGGAGGGCCAGGACACAGGGAATGGGTTTAAACTGGAAGCGAGTGGGATCAGATGGGATATTGGGAAGGAATTCCTCCCTGGGAAGGGCTGGAATGGAAATCCCAAAGAAGCTGTGGCTGCCCCAGCTCTGGAAGTGTCCCAGGCCAGGCTGGAGCACCCTGGGCTGTTGGAAGTTGTCCCTGCCCATGGCAGGGAGTGGGAATGGATGGGTTTTAATGTCCCCTCCATCCCAAACCATTCCA
The DNA here is from genome assembly GCA_035047845.1 of Dendrocincla fuliginosa. NCBI lineage: Eukaryota > Metazoa > Chordata > Aves > Passeriformes > Dendrocolaptidae > Dendrocincla > Dendrocincla fuliginosa. The sequence continues at coordinate 324 of JAWWMO010000272.1, read as the reverse complement.
GGCTTCTCCACAACTATCGGCAACTCGTCCCCCACTGAGGGGAACTCGCAGAGAGCCACACCGACAAAAAAACCCCACCGAAAATCCCCATCGCGCCAAACACCCCGCGAGCAGCAACAGCCAATTAACCCCAATTAGCCACACGGGCCTCCCCGCGCGCGCGGCCCCGCCCCACAGCCCAGGCCCGGGCCAGGCCTCTGCGGCTCCGGAGGGCAGCCGGGAGCCCCGGGACTCCCCGCCCTCGCCCGGCCCGGCTCGGTAGCCCCGGGACTCACCGGCCTCCTCCTCCTCCTCCTCCTCGCCTCGCTCCTCAGATCGGAAGAG
>JAWWMO010000271.1:0-16413 GCA_035047845.1 Dendrocincla fuliginosa | reverse complement strand
GGGGTGGGGTAGAGGGGGGGGGAAGGCCGGGGGCGCGCGCGGGGCGGCCGCGGGAGCGCGCACGTGGGACGGACGTTCCCCCACCCCCCGATCCATCCATCCCTCCATCCCTCCCGACCGCTCCATCATCCTGCACCATCATCCGGCACCGCCGCGGGACCCCCCGCCCCGCCCCGCCGCTCGCTGCCCGGGAGGTGCGGAGCGGTGCGGGGTCCCCGTGCATCCCCCGCGGTGGCACTGGTGGCACTGGCGGCACTGGTGGGACTGGTGGGACTGCGCGCGCCCGTCCCGAGGGGGCGCCAGAGGCTCAGGAACGGCGCGGAGGGGGCGGGGGGGTGTGCAGGGATCGCTCCGTCCGCGCCCCCCCTGTCCGAGCAGGGGGCAGGCACGGCGGGCTGCGGAACCCAAAATACCCCAAAGTGCCCCCAAATACTTTTTTTTCTTTTGTTTTTATTCCCCCCCTCCACTTTTTAAAAAGTTTTTTGGGGGGTCCGGCGCGCCTCTCCGGCGCTGTGACATTCCCGAGTCCCCGCTTTTATTCCCCTTTATAACGCTGTGTTTTATCCCCGTGTCCCCGTCTCGTCTTTCCCCGCGGGGCCGGACCGGGCTCGGCTGCTGCGTGGTGCGGGACCCGTATCCCACTCCCGCATCCCGGTCCCGTATCCCGGTCCCGTATCCCGGTCCCGCATCCCTGTCCCGCATCCCTGTCCCGCATCCCGGTTCCGCATCCCGGTGTCGCATCCCGGTGTCGCAGCCGGTGGCAGCGCAGGCTGGAGCCCCGCGGGGGAAGGAGCGGCCTCCACCCTCCCTCCCCCTCCGAAAAAAAAAAAAAGTTTTGCCGAGTTGACCAACTTTTTGTCCTCGAAAGGAACCAGCAGGAGCAGAGGAGCACCGGGAGCTTCCCGGCGTTATCTGCGGATAAACGGGAATGGTTCTCTTGATAGAAAATATCTTCATAGATTTCTGTGACTCGCACGCTCCAACTTTTATTAGCAAACGGCTTTTCCGTGCGGAAAAGAATTAAACCTGGGGGATGCCGGCAGCGGAGAGATCACTCTAAGTCATTATCTAGGTGGGCAATAAAGCTGATCCCGTTTTTGAGGTTCCAGGAGAGGGGATTTGGTGGGAGCCGCTGAGTGCGAAGGCAGCTCCAAGACAAGCTGTCCCCCTCCCCGCCTCCCTCCCCTCCGCCCCGGGCTCCGCAGCGTGTTCGGGGGGAGAGACCTTCGACCAGTTCTCTCTTTACAAACTACGCAGCCCATAATTTTTCATTTCAACTCGAGCGTTAAAGTTGGGGCTTTATCGAAGCTGCTTTAATTTGCTGCTTTAATTTGCAGCCTTTGTCCCGCCGGACAATCCGCGGGGCTGCGGCCGCTCGGGGCCGTGTCCCGGCGGGGATCCCCTATCGCGATTGTCGCCGTCACCTTAACGAGGGGGTTTGAAGGTATTGGAGAAAACGGCACGTGAGAAAAAAAAAAAAGTATATTTAAAAAAAAAAAAAAAGGAAAAAGGCAGCGGGGAAGGAGCTCTGAATAAACGCAGTTGAAACCCTCTCCCTGGTAGACCCTGCTTGTCTTTAGCTTTCCCTGAGATGATTATTATTATTATTATTATGTTTTTTTGGTTTTGTTTTTTGTTTGGGGTTTTTTGCTTACAAACTTTTGAGAAGTAGTTTGTCTTTGGGTGAGTTTAAAGGTAAGTGTCTGTCCTCTTTCCAGAGCCTTTGTCTGAAGGGTTAGGGGGACTGAGAGCTCAGTGGGATTTTGATTCATGAGAATTTGGAGTTCCTTGTGCCTGAAATACGGAAGATGCTTTTCCCAGCATTATATTTCCTTACTTTGCTAAATATTCAGTAGTCCAGGAGAAGATCTGCTGAGTTTTGTATCATTATTTGCAGTGGAAAAGATAAACTTACAGCAAGAGATAATTCTGAATTATTTTCCCTTGGTAATTTCAGCTCTGGGCTGGTGCATGATGGAATTTAGCTCAACAAATCTCATTTAGTATATGTGTTTGTTATAGAACATCAAAGAAAACACAGGCAGTAGATTTTTCTTATCTCAGCTGGAGCTGCTGTAGCAAAAATCTGAACAAATGTACCTGGAGGAGAAAAATATGGTGACAACAGATTGTTCCATGGCTTTGCTGCTGATTGGCACAGATAAACACAAGAACAATTTGGGAGGATAATTGGTTTAATGAAAAGTGTAATAATTAGAACATTTTTCATTCTGAAAGTCCATCTGCTGAAAGGGACTCTGCCTTTTCATTCCCAAACAGCCTGTTTCAACCAAAGAAAGTGGTTTGACAAGTTTGAACAATAAACAAAAGAGAAATGGCAAAGAGCTTTCCAGTTATTGTGTGTGATTTTATAATTTCTGGATTATTATTTTTAATTCCTGTTCGATGGACTATTTAGACAACGTGGACAAGCTGATTAATCACAGTCGTTTTGCAGGGTTAGAAGTTTCCTTTAGAGCGACTGAGCTGCTGCTGCTTTCCCGTCAGGATGGAAGTTTTCTTTTCTTTTGAAAGAATTAACATTGTTTTACCCTAAGTGGCGAGCTCAGATATCAGGAAAGATTTTTAGCAAGGATTAGAGCCCTCATTTGATGTTGTTTTTTTTTTTTTTTTCCTGCCTTGTGCTAAATCAAATCACTGTTTTTTAGGAAATAATCTTTCCAAGTGGAGTGGAGGAGACGGGAATTTCGGTAGCAGAGGGAACAGCACCGTGTGGGGCTTTCGGGGCGGTTTTTCTCTCAAAACTTACGCTTTGGATGTGCATGAGACCAGCTGTGCTGGAGTAAATTGTGGTTTATTGGTGTTTTATGGGACCGGGGGGGGTTTGATCCAGCTCGCCGAGGGAGTTCAGCCTCTCCTCCGACCCCCCTGGCCATGGAGGGGGTGTTGGACAGGCGGTGGCTTCACCAGGGATGTTGTGATGTCACCGTGTCCCCTCTGACCTCACACAGGCCAACGGTGGCTCCGTGCTCTGCCACAAATCGGTCTCCCCCCGTGGGTGAGAAATCCAAGGAGAAGCTGGTGCTGCCTCCCCAGCCAGGGAAAGGCTTTCCCTGCTCCTCGTGAGCAGTGGGGGCGAAAGGGGAAGATTTGGGTTCCAGTGGAATTCTCTAAAAACAAATTCATTCCCGCACCACATCTCTTGATTTTGATATCAAAACTGTGTCAGTCACTGATGAGTGGCACAAAATGTGAAATCCCAGATACGATCATGCCTTTGAATGTATCCGGGGCCGTTTGCTCTGGGGTTTTTGGATGGTGGGGAGGTGCAGCGCCGTCAATTGCGGGGTTCCTATCCCTCCCTCTCTCACCCCCCTCCCAAAAAATGACATTTTATTAAATGTGGGAGTGGGGCCGCATCCCACCAAGCACAGAGGTGCTCCCCACTCTGGGTTTCCCCCTGTGAATCAGAAGGCTGAGCCGGGAAGGCTCAGCTGTGCCCTTTGTCGCCGCTCAACGTTCTCATGTGCAGCACAAAAGGTTCATGTTTTAGTCGATTTTTCTCCACCACCTTTCCCAGCCGTGGTTGGGTCTCCAGGGCAGGGAACCCACAATGTGCCAATCCAGGTGTTACTGTGTTAAGTGCCCCGGGTTTCTGTCCCACCCCAGCAGTGTTACTGGTGCAGGGATGAAATCTGTGCTTTGTTTTTGGGATCACCTGCCCGAGAGCTGTGGGACCATCCACGCTGCCCAGGGCACGAGGTGGGTGTCGAGCCCCTTCTGAGGTGGCCCTTGTCACCCTGTCATATTCCAGCCAGTCCAAAGGAGTCGGACACCTTTGCCACGGCCTCCCCAGCAGGGTTTGCACAGAGCTGTGTCATGTCCCTTTTTGTGCTGTATCTATTTATTTTTCAAAAGCCCCAGAGTTTCTCAGGCACATTCTGACACATCCTTATCAAAAGGTCATTGTACAGTGAAAAAAAAAGGAGATAAAGAGCAGTGGCTGATGGGTGACATATTAGGGGTAGAATGGTCTTTAATTTTGTAAATTCTGCTAAGAATTCCTTGGTATTGTATATTTATGTCATTGTATTAACTTTTAACGTTCTATTTTTCTGGCTTGTGTTAATACACGGCCCTCGAAAGCTGCTGCACCTTGAGCTGAAAACAACACAGTGTGTGATTTAAGCTTGGCACGTCCTGAGCCGAGAATGGGTGAGAAAACTGGAGGATGGGCATTTTCTCCCCCTTATTCTGTGTATAAGGTAACCAGGAGCTTGAAGACCCCAAAAGCAAGTGCCTGAAGGATATTTGTTTTTAATTCATGCCTAAAAATCCCAGCTTGATGGACCCGCTCTTTAGAATAAAGTGAAAGAAACTGGGGGGTTTCAGGGGAACGATCGTGACTCTGCAGTGAAATGATGCTGATTGTTCCCAAGCTGGGTGGCAGCGTTAATGTGGCCACGTCTGCCTGTTTTAGCCATTAAATATCTGCACACTCATCGTGGCTGGTCAAACAGCAGCACTCGAAATGGTGTGGAGATTTATTTACCACTTAAAAAATAATCCTGGGAAGGCGAAGCCGCCGGGGGCCGGATCCTGCTGAGAGGGAATCAGGCTCAGGGTGAGTCTTGGAGGCCGCAGAAAAGGAATTGTGAGCAGAGAAAGGCTGTTTGCCCTTGGAAAAAAGCTTTGAAGGTGCTAAAAATCTGGGAAAAAGAGTGAGAACCGGGGATTTTTAGCTTTTCTTGTAAGAAATACCAGTGCTGATGGGCAGCTCCCCAGTTTGTGGAGCTGCTCCCCCGCAGGAAAAGCCAGGGGTGGATTTATTCTCACTCCCATTTCAGAGCTGGGATCTCCGAGCTCCGAAGGAGTTTGACCATTCCCTGGCTCCGGCACAGCCTCCACCAGAGCAAAGAGGAACAACCTCTTTGCTGTTCTCTCCCCGTTCTCCCACAGCTGGAAACCACCGTGCACAACCTTGAACTTCACAAATGCTCATGTTTTTTCTTTTGTTGTTTTCTTTTTCTTTCTTTTTTTCCTGGAGATTAAAATGCTACATTTGGGAGGGGGAATAATTCTTTATTTATTCGCTTGTTGGTGTTTTGGCTCCAAGATCTGCAAACTTGGCTAGATGGAAAATTTATCCGTCTCGGTTAAAGCAGGGTGGAAATACCTTCCCAAAAGTGCTTTCCCCCTCCCAAAGAGGTTTTTTTCTCCTAAGAGAAAAAAAGGAGAATTATTATTAATTTATTCTTGTCCCCTCCAAGGTGCACCTTTAGCTTGTGGGAACACTTTTGGCCTGAGCAGAGGTGCCTGCTGTGCTGCTGGCTGTGGATTTGCCCTCTTTTCCAGGCACAGCAGCCCCCGGATGTCAGCCGGGGCTGGAAGTGGTTCTCCAGCAGATGCAAAGATAAATCAATCTGGTTCGAATCACTCGGGGGGGGGGGGGGAAGTGATCAAAGCCAAAAGTAAAGCTCCAGTAATGAGGACAAAAGACGGAGTTTTCATTCATAACAATATGAGCTCTCCAGAAAAGGAAAAATGCCCTGGGGGGGATGCTGGAAGCAAGTGATCACCGTGTCTTCTACCCATTTGTATCCCTTTTTGCAGTGACTGGGTGACACACTGCCAGTGTCACTGCCTGTGTCACTGTGCCATCAGCCACCAGCACACCTGTGTCACCTGTGTCACTGTGCCATCAGCCACCACCACACGGCCCCTCTTGGCATCGTGAAATCTCCCTCCCTTAGCGAGGCTAAAGAGAAGTAGAATTTCTTTAAACACTATAAAACCTGCTTATAAATTTCAAAAAAAGTATCTCTCAACCCAAATATAAGTCCGGGTGTATTCTAATTTTTACATATTATATATTTACAGTTGAATTTTGACCATTTGTCCCAGGCAGCACCTCTCTGTGAGCAGCAGGTCGGCTGCAGCGTGAATTAACCCGCTGTGCAAATCCTCCACGATGTTTCATAGTCACATCCACATAAATAAATGGCCGTAATTTTAAACCAGCCCTATTATGTTTTCCAAGCAATAGTTCAAATTACACAGCCCAGCAACAGCTTACAAGAAATCCATCAGAACTGGAAAGGGGAATAAAACTGCCATTCTCTCTACCTGTTTGTGCAGCTCCTTGCTAATGCAGGGAGAGCCCGACTGTTTATTTGGAGAAGTAAAGTTGTGGAAATATACTTGGAGGGTGTAATGTGGACAGCACGTGTTTCTGGGAGCTACCTGAAGTCTGTGTCCTAATGGCTTGCAGATGTCCCTGGGTCACCGGTTTCCTATGGGCCAGTGGCAGCGCCCACCCCTCCCACTCGTCAAATTAAAAAAAGAAATTAAAAAAAAAAAAAAGAGGAAGGGGGATGGTGGATATGGGAGGGGGCTTTGGGGGGGCTCGACTTCTGGAACTTGTAAAATTGTTTGTTTGGGTAGTTTCCAGCTCCCATCCCAGCGCTGCTCCTGAGTGATTTGGAAATTCTAGCTGCCAGCTCCATGTTGGGGTGGAACGATGATTTATTTGAAAAATAGAGAAATCTGCTATGGGATCACTTTGAGTTTGCTCAGGGTGGGGAGTTTATTTACACTGGGATTATTTATGTAAAAAAACCTGCAGTTTTCTCTACTGACTAATAAACAGGGATTTGTTTTAGTTATATATATATATTTAAAGACAGACTCACGTATGCAGGCGGTCCTGGAGCTGGGTCTCGCTGTCCTCTCTCTATGCCAAGCGCAGAACTTTGTGCCCAGGCACTGTATAAATATTTTATTTTGCACAGACCATAAATCTTAAGACGTGTCTAAGAATTTAGATAATTTTTTTGTGGTTTGGGTTGTATTTCTTCCCCGGGGCTGGGGGTGCTCAAGGCCCCCCTCACTTCTCAGTGTCCAGTTTTTTGTGAGTCCCATCCTGCACCCAATGTCACACTTTGGGGTGCTGAACCCACCACGATCTGGGGGGTTCTGCTTGAATTTGGGCACATTTTCCCCTGGTCTCTCTGCTGCTGGATGTGGCCGTGTCTCTCCATCCCTAAGGGGCAGGATGTGACCCCTGGAAGGGACACTGAGCCTTTTCCCAGCTGTTGCTGAGTGTGGGACCTCGTTTTCCTGCTGCCCACGGATGCTGAGGGTGCTCCGTCCTGGGACCTGGCACTGAGCAGCTCCCAGCCCCCTTTTCCATAGGGAAAACCTTTCCAGGTGTTTTTAAGGTGCCTGTTTTTGGTGGTGGCAGCTGGATGGCATTGCTGGCACCGGGCACTCGGGGCTGGTGGGTTGTTCCCACATCCCTGGCACATTCACAAAGGGCTGTGAGCTTTGTTCAGGAGGTGCTCAAATGAAATTCCAGCTGATTTTAAATACCTGCCCTGGGGCTGGACTGGGGGCCAGGTCTCCATCCCAGCCCGGAGCCTCGGACAGGCAGGACAGCCTGGGAGCCACTTGCGTTCTGGGCAGTCAAGAGGTGCTGTTTTAATTTCTCTCTCAATTACTGTATAATCCATAAACAGAACTGCTTTTTAATTAGTTAATGTTTTTACTTTTAATTGAACAGTGTGACTTTGCAGAGGACCACCATTTACCCCATTTTCCTTCTGTTTTCCTTTGCTGCAGTGGCAAAGAAGCAGGAGGGGCTGTTGCAGGAGAGCTTACGGTGAGGAGAGAAACAGCTTGACACTCCTTGTGTTAAAATTCCTGCAGCAAAGGAGAAGGAGATAGAGAACCCGAGTGGGGAGGGCAGGGAGTGCTGGTTTTTCTGCGTCTCTCTCTACCTGCCTCTCCTACCTGTGACAGATTAGAAATATGGTCTGGCCATTTAGCTTGGCAAAAATCATACTTTTTTTGCATGAACATGAGAAAAAACTCATCCTGCTGCTAAGTGGGAAAAGTTTATTCTGAGAATAACACCCTAGAGCTCCCAGTTTTTTCACCTAGAAATGTTTGCTATGTCTTTATAATAACACAGAAAGTCTCAGACTGCATGACAGAATATCATTATATTTTCTGGGTTTAGGAAAAAACCTATTATAAATATGTCTCCGAATGGTGTATATATACCTTGGCGTGGAGTTTAATTTGCTGTCAGTCTGAAACCACTCTTTATCGTAATCCTGGGTTCCTACTCATAACATACAAACCCATTTCTGACTTTGAAGAAGAGGATGAAAACAGGTGCTGCCTCCCACCAGACAAAGCTGCATTCCCCGAGTGCCGGCGAGGAACGCCTGGGGAAAGCCCAGGGAAACACAAGCACATCCCCGATCTGGCTTCATTTTATTTTTTAACATTTAGCTCCGAAACCTGCGCTTGAGAATTTAGGGCCACCAGTTCTCCTTGCCACACTTCTCCAAAACAAACTCTGGCTGAAGGGGAATCTTTTAGCGGAGCGAACGAGAGGGCTGCGAAAGAAGCGCCGTGAGAACGTACCTTGGTGTGGAGCACGACTGGAGACAGTCCCGACCTCTGAGCACTGTCTTTGCAGCCCCTGGAGAGACTCTGCTGGGAACTCAGGGGGCTCTGGGCACGGAGAAGACTTTTAATGTGGTGTTTTTAAACACAGCCCAGGTGCTCGCAGCGGAGTGTTGCGATCCCCCCCAGCCTGTCCTCAGGTAGTTAACATTCACCAAAATATTGATGGCAGTTACCTTTCCTGCCAGCTCTTATCTGAGTGGGCTTGAGTAGGGCTTTGGCAGAGCCTGAAAGGAGGTATTGTTACCTTACAAAAATAAAAAAAGAAAAGAAAAAAGAAAAGGCAAAGAAATTCAAAGTTGAGAAACAAAGGAGGATTTGGGGATCAGCCCCGGCTGGGACAGCTGCTCTGGGATGGGACTGTCCTGAAGCACCAGCCCCGGGGCCTGGCACTGGGAATGTTTGCTCTTTTGAATACGGTTGAGGTTGGGTTTTCTCACTCTCTTAGTGAGGCTTCTGAGCATCCCTTTTGTGTGTGTGACCTGAAACCAAACAGGGTATGGTGTGGCTATGTCTCCTCCCTCATCAGTGCCCTGCACCTTCCCTTTGAATTCCTGCTCCAACTGCAGCCAAATCTGACAAAGAGGATGTTGAAGAAATAAATCTTTTTGCAATTTTTTTTCAATTTGTGGAGAAAAGAACAGCAATGTGCCTTTCCCTGTACTAGACCCCAGGGAGTCCTCAGTCCTTCCATAGGAAGGCAGGATCCTGTTTTCTGCTGCACATTCAGCTCCTCGTGGCCTTTTTATTTAGTTCTTTGTTTATCTGTCACCCTATAAATTGTCCTAGACTGTCCAGAATCAAATCCTTTATTATTTGGGGTCAAGTGGTCCAGGTTTGGTGTCCAGGCCAAATTATTTCCATGGTCTCTTTCTCTGAGACAGCCTGAACAACAGTCCCTGAAAAGGTGACAGATCTGAGGTCTCCAAAATTGCCTGAAACTGCAGAAACACCCACATTTTTTCTCTATTACTGGGATAGGAGGGATATTTTGGGATAGGGAAGGATAAAAAAGAAATCCCCCGAAGAGAATCAAATCCAGTCTTACTGGTCTGGCAGCATTTGTGGAAGAAAAAGCCAGGAGGACAAGGGGGTGACTGTGGAGTGTGTCCTTGTGCGAGAGGAGACCTCTCTGTCTGGGCAAGGCTCTTTAGGCAAATATCAGATATTTTTGGGCTGTTTTAGGGCAATCTGGTGGATGGGGCTCATGGAGCTCTGAGCCATTAACTCCCTGCCTGGTGCTGCCACCCTCAATCAGGGCTCTCCCGAGGAATCAGTGCTGGCTGAGTCCTGGCAATCCTCAGGATTAACCTTGGAGTTTGACCTTGCAGGATGCTGAGTGTTTTCAGCTGACTGAGCTGGGGGTGTCACTGCTGGGGGCTTTCTTTGCCCACCCTGGCCCCGGTGAGGGCTTTTAGCAGAGCGTGAGGGGTTTGCACTTCAGCTGAGAAAACGAGGCTGGTGCCCCCACCAGATGCCATTTCTCCAATCAAGCAGTTTCCCGTCAGCCCCTGATGGTGATTAATTTCCAACATCTTGTGCTTGACTTGCCTGATCCGAGGCCGTTGACTCAGAAAACAGGAAAGGTCAGTTTGACTCGCTCCAAACCCAACGCCGGGGTCGCATCCAAAACAAACAGTGTCATGTGGGATCCAGGGCCACTGGAGAGGATTCCCGTGTGAGCAGAGGGCAGGGCTGTGCTCACCCTGCTCACACCTCAGGGCTCACTGCGAGGGGCAAGGCGTGCAAACCCTCCTGGGTTGTAAAACCGGGAGCGTTTCTGCAGAGGGATTGGTTCTGTTAATTAAAAAGGGGATGGGGAGCAATGATCTGCTGGAAAGGAGCAGGAAAGCATCATTGTTTGAGATCCTGGTTTCTAATCTCCTTTGCACAAGGTGGGACAGCACCTGACAGGCGTGGTTTGGGGAGGGTTTTCTGTCCCAGCACGCTGTGGCTGGTGAAGGGCTCCCAGGACTGCAGGCAAGAGGCTGAAACCTCAGCACGGTGCCAGCTTTCCACTGCATTTTCCTGGTGTGCAAACAGGGAGCTTGGCCAAGGAGATTGCAGAGCTCTGCACCCTGGCATAGTGGAAGGTGTCCCTGCCCATGGCAAGGGGGAGAATGAGATGAGCTTTAAGGTTCCTCCAACCCAAAGCATTCCATGACTCTGTGAAACACGGAGGAGAAGTGAAACTGTCCATGGAGGGGTTGGGGTCAGGTTTGGAGCTGGTGGAGCCATCAGCAGGGACTGATTCTCTGGTGCTTTCCTGGGGCACACCGAGGGGTTTGCTGGCTCCGTCTGGCTCAGGGTGAGGATGTTCAGCAGCTCGGGCTGAGCTCTGGGAAACCTGATGGAAGCCAGTTGGAAAGAGACACACCAGTGGGTCCTCTCCAGCCTCCAGCCCTCCCTCCTTCTTTTTTAGGCTGAAGCAACATATTTATTTTGCAATTTTGGTTCTTCTTTTGCTAAACAAACTCCAAAAATAGGGTAATACAAGCAGAAGAGCTAGACAACCATGTTCACAAAGGTTTTCCCCAGAGCCCAGCGGGATGCAGACTGGAGCACTGTGGGTTGCACCAGACTGCTTGGGTGTCTGACCTTGCCCTGCTCCTGGCTGGTGAAATTTCTTCCCTGGCAGAAGACCAGGAGCCAGCCCTGGGCTTGTGGCCACCGCAGGGAACAAGCCTGGAGGTGCTCATGGTGAAGGTGCAGGAGCTGAGCTGCTGCTTTTGTGCAGCAGGGAGGGGGGATCTGAGGTGAACGTCTGCAGCCTCGGGCTGGGGGCTGCTGTGGAGCTCAGGTGCTGCAGGGACCTGCACGTGGGCTGTTCCCACCATGGAGTTCAGGCAGAGTTCAGCCCTGGGAGCTGCTGGAGACAATGCAAAGCCCACCTGCTCCTGCCAGCTGCACGTTCCGCCCCTGCTCGAACCACTTGTCTGCATATCACAATGAACCTCAAAGCTCCTGCATGGAATAACACTTTATTATTAATAATAATAATAAGTAGAGGTAATTTGTGATTCTTGAAACTAGCCCAAGCCACCAAATTCAGATTGAGATCTGACTTCAGCCTCCTGAATGAGGGGTTTGGGCTGGTCCCTCTGCAGGCCTGGGACCAGTTGTGAAATGTGGAGTGCAGCTCCTAAATCCCTTCTGCTGCCCCTGAGCTTGGAGAGCTGCGGTCTGGCTCCACGCCAGAGTCTAACCATGAGGAAACCCTCTCTGTTTTAGGGTGTGCCACCTGTCTTTCCTCTTCTATTTTTCCTTTAATTATGCTCTTCAGCAGGGTGAGCTGCGTTGATGGGATCTGGTGATCATTGGGTTTGCTGACTGTGGTGGGGTTTGCTGTGGTGGAGAAACCCTGAGGTTGGTGAATCCCTGTGAGTGACACAATGTGACCTTGGGGATATTTGGGGCCATTTTAGCCTTCTCTGTCTGCTGGAGTGTCCCAGCCTTTGCAGTGCCCAGGCTGCAGGAATGTGCCTGGGAGGAGTGTGAGAGGTCATGGCCAGGCTTTTGGAGGAGCTGAGTGCTGGGTGTGGCATGAACCATGTTCTGGGCTGGTGAGCAGCTCTGGCACATCTGGCTCAAGAGTGCTAGAAAGGAACTGCTCCCCTCTGATCCATGTCCTTCCAAAGGTGGGGTGAAGCACAGAGAGACTCTTACTGTGTGAGCAGGGGAGGTGTGGGAAAGCTTTGCCCATTTCAGAGATGATCACAGAAGCTTCTTCTGGGTAAAATCTCTTACATGCAATCCGTCCGTGTGAGGAGGGTCCACAGCACAGTCCTTTCCCAGTCACCACATCCATAAGCTTCCCTTCCTCTCCTTGACCATCCTCTGTCACAGAACCCCATCCTTCAGGAGCTCCATCTTTTCCCAAACAGGCTTAAAAGGGGCCAAAGGCTCAGTTCAGCTGAACAACTTTTGACGCTGCCAGAATGGCACACACAGGGAAACACAGACGAACAGGGCACAGCTTTTAGAAAAGAAGTAAAACTAATGCTGAGTTTGCCTTTTTGGTGTGTGTGGCAGCTTTCAGGTTGGGTACCCAGCACAATTATTGGCTCATCTTGGGTTTTTTGGGTCCTTGGCAGAAAGCAAACTGTGCTATTTGCACAACTGACCTGTGGTGGATGAGTTTGTGCAATACAGGAGGATTTGTGTCATCCAAAACCATTTTTTTAAAAAAAACCCAGAAGCTCTGACCAACCAATTGACATTTTATTAATAATTTTTCAAAGCTGCAGGAGTACAGCCTCTCCCTTGTCCCTACAAGCGTGGGTGGGAGAGGGTTTGCAGCCCAGGCTGTGCCCCCGGGCGCAGGGGTGGGCGAGTGATGGCCAGGTGGCTTTGGCCAGGCTGTGGTGCAGCTCTGCTTCCAGGGCTAGGGAGAAGCCAAGCCAGTGGGAATGTTCTCCAGCATCGTTTTCTGCCATTCACAGTAATTTTTATTTATGTGTTTGCTTTTTCACATGCACATGGGCAGCATCAATGGCTCGGGGCTGTGGTTTGCACCCCAGAGCCAAGCAAGTTGTCTTGCCCTGGCTCAGCCTCCGAGTGAGCTGGCTTGGAGTGTCCACCTGGGCTGGTCCTATCTCTGCAAAGTGGGGAGTTCATGCCACAAGCTTCCAGCAGTAGATTTCTGACTGTTTGCATCATAAAACAGTGTTTAAAGTGTGGTTATGGTCAGCAAAGAGCCAGAGAGCAACTGTAAAACTGACATCTTAGGGTTTTTTTAGTATTTATCCCTTGTCAGTGGTTTCCCATATTGAATTTGCTCAGTTTATGAGTCGCAGTGAGGTTTCTCCTTCCCAAATTCCTTCCTTTGGGAAGGTTTCTCCTTCCCAAATTCAGCGTGGCAGCTGGAAGGTGGTTCTCTCATTGCTTTGCATGGCAGGAGGAAAGCATTGGAAAGCAAAGGGCCACGCAGCCACCGTGGCCTTGAGTCACCCAGGACAGGGGCTGGAGCCAGCTTAGAGCAGTGCCTTGTCTCACTTTCTGTGGACTGAGTGACCTGTAGGGCAATGTCTGTGTGTGGACTCCCTCTTCCAAGGAGTGTGGATTTGGGCAGCTCTGGAGAGGGCTCCAAGCTACGTGGTAGGTGCCCCAAAGGAGACTCCAACCCTCACTGAGCTGGCAGCAGAGCTCTGCCCATCGTGTTTCCAGGGAGAAGTGGCTTTTCCCCAAGAAGAGCCCAACCAGGAGGTTGGTGACCATCCCACAGGGGAGATGGCTCAGACCAAGAGGGCTCTGCTGTGGGAGCTCTGGCTCGGAGCAGCGGAGACGTTTGGACTCTGCAGCACCATCAATGGATTTTTTTGTCCTGCAGGGTTTTGCTCCAGCACTTAATTCAGCAGCTCCATTCATTTGGGTCGGGACATACATATATACCTTGGCACTTGGCTGCCAGGACAGGCCAAGCGGTTTTTAAGCAGCCCCGGCCAAAAAGCACAGGGCGAGGTAGGGAGGCGGCACAAAAATTCCTCCCTCGCTCGGGTGAAGTTCCTAGAATCTGTGGGGAGGTGCAGGGTGAGGGTTGGCACCGGTGCCCCGGCCCCTGGGTGAGGGCTTGAGAAACTTCTCAGCTTGACTTCGAACTGCTCCGTAAAAAATCCAGGGCAAACGTTGGAGGTAAACTGCTAAATCACGGCTTAAATCCCTTCCTCCGGAGTCGGATTCCACTCCCAGCACATCTGGAGAGGGGATGTGAAAGTCTGAAATCCCCTCTCAACGCCCCCCTCCTTTCCCTTCCCACCTCCTCCCTGTGTGGGCAGGGATGGGGGGGACACACAGGGGCTCATTCCTGTCCCAAACGGGGGGAGTTGTGGCTGCGGAGCTCACAGGGCTGGGCTTGTGTGCTGAGCTGGGTGTGGGCTCTGCCCGTTCCTCACAAAGGTGAGAGCTCCAGCTTTGGAAGTTGGAAAAAGCCCCAGTCCAGTCCTCCTGGCTTTCCCCCTGTCCCTTCCTTGGCTTTTCCCCCTGTAGATTTGTATTTTCCCAATGGATCTGTGGTTTCTTAATCAAAAGGTCTTGTACAGAGAAGATCCCTTGGTGGGCGTTGGGTGGTGATGGAGCTCTGTGGCTGAATTTGGTGTGTGCTTTGGTGTTGGAAAGTCCTTGACATGTCTGGTCACAACACTGATAAAAAGGGATCACGGGAAGCGTGGGAATGCTGGCAGGGTTGGCTGAGCCTGCCTGAGCTCCCCTGGGCACTGCCCGTGCTGCCCCACAGCCTTTTGTTTGGTTTGAGTGGTGAAAGTCCACGTGAAGAATGAGAGGAATCCTGCTGGCTCCGGAGGGGTGGGGAGGTTGGGGGTCCCCCACACTCCCAGGGCAGGAATGCCCAGTGCAGGTGTGGGGTAATGACAGTTTTGGGATCCTATCTTCAAAAGTTCTGGTTTTCACACTCCCTTGAAGCGCTACAGGGCTTGTTGCTTGAAAGTGGAAACACCCTATAACATCTGAAAAAACCATGCTGAAAAATATCTGTATTTTCTATTTTATGCTCCTCTGCTGTGCTCCTGGCCAGGAACTATTTGCCCATCTCCTCAGGGTCTTAGAAGTGCTCAGCAGAGTCCCAAGTGAAAGGTGAAGGGCTGGGAAGTCCAGGTGCAGGGTGTCTCATTTGGGGGTGATGTGTTCTTAAATCCAAGTCCCTCCAGTATCCGTATCTGCCTGTGGTTAATGGGTTACAGACACAACCTGGCCCTCCCAGCTCCTGCCCTGGGCTGCCCTGGCCGCGTCCCGTGACTCAGTCGAACAGGGCCAAGAGGTATTGACAGGCTGCAAAAGCACCCAACTCTCCCAGGAGATTTTCCTTAAAGCTCCAGCTCCTGGAATTCTGTGAGTCCTTCCTTCTCCTGCCTGAAAGCTGAATTTTGGTGGAGTAGAGCTGCTTTTCTGAGTGAACTTCAACGGTGTGAAACCCAGATGCCTTTTTTCTTGCCAAGTCTATATTTCTTTACTTCCAGCTAATGAGGGTTTTAGTTACATTTTGAAGTGACTGATGACTTTTGGGGACACTTCTTGCTTGTAGCACTTGCTTTGCATGAGCCCAGACCACTGGGCTGCATCCACACCCCTCCATGGAGTTTGAGGGGATGGTGTATGTCTTGAATCACCCAGAGCTGTGGGATTCAAGGCAAAGTTGCTTCCCAAAACACGTGCAGTGAATCCCATGTCCTGTGAAGGTATTTCCCCAGTGACAGATGCTGCTGGGGCAGGGGTGGGGCTTGGCTGAGGTAAAACCAGTTTATGAGCACTGAAATGTGCTGGTGGGTGGTGGGGAGCCCTTGATTACCCTCATCATACCTTGCAAGACTTGGCTGTTTCCTCAGGCTCTGCTGGGAGTGGTGGATTAAGGGCCAGGGTACATTTGGTTTGGAGAGTAACTGTTTATGGACATGTATTAGAATGGGATATTTGGAGATGCCAAAGTGAGAACAAGTCGTCTAAACACCAGCAGGGGGGCTGTGCTCCTAAGTCACTTTGGCCCTGGAAGAATCCCATGTTTAATGTGGATATGGCTGCTTGGGGATCAGGTTGCCCTTGGGAGGTATTTTTTATTTATCTATTTTTGCCAGAGATGTTGCTTTAAATACTGTTCCCCTGCTTTTTGTGAATGTGTGTGTGGCACAGCTGGGCACTGCTAATAAATCTAAAATAAATGAATTACATTATTGAGAAAAAGCACTTCATGGTAGACATCTCCTGATGTGCTTTTGGGCACGTCCCTTTGGCTTGGGCTTGGCTGCCTTTTGTAGGAAGGAGCCCAAAGTGGCTGATGTTTGATGGCACAGGAGGAGGGACAGAGGATGCTGACTGGGACATGGGTCAGGTGTCCCCATGTCCTCATGGCATCCTCTCCCTGTGACATGCAGAGAATCATTTCACTGAGGTGGGAAAAGCCCTCCCAGCCCACGGAGCCCACCCTGTGCCCGATGCCCACCTTGTCCCCCAGCCCAGAGCTCTGAGTGC
>JAWWMO010000270.1:0-16449 GCA_035047845.1 Dendrocincla fuliginosa | reverse complement strand
GGATGGGATGGGATGGGATGGGATGGGATGGGATGGGATGGGATGGGATGGGATGGGATGGGATGGGATGGGATGAAGGGGCGTATCATGAGGTGCTGCAGGAGGGATGCTGTGGGGATGGGATGGGGAAATGAAGGGGGCATTAGGAGGTGCTGGAGCCAAGATGCTGCGGGGATGATACGGGATGGGATGGAATGAAGGGACAATGGGGTGAGTCTTAGTTACTCGGGATGACCCCATTCTCACTGCTAAAACCCCCCTGCTTTGGTGCTCTTGCCTCTCTAGGTGTGGGACCCAGCACTGCTGGGCACAGGGAGGAGGAACAGCTGCCCCCTCGGAAAACTGCTGGAGCTGGGATTTTTGGGCTAAGCCTGGCACACCTGCACAAACAGCGTGGTGGGGAGCAGGCCGGCCTTTTTTTATTATTCTAATTTTCACGGTGGAGAAGAAGGAAATCTTCTCTGGCAGCTCCCAGGGCAGGCTGAGGGGCCGAGGAGGAAAAACAAACATTTTCCTGCTGCGGTTGTCCCGTTTCAGAGGCAATAGCGGGGGGTGGAGGGGGTGGGGGGGGACGCTGCCAGGCCCCTCGCTTGCAGGAGGTGGGAAAATGCTGGCTCAGCAAAAAAAGCCAGGATTTGGCCAGCTGGGATGGGGACAGTTGGGTGCCCTGCTGTGCTGAGGGAACATTTGCAGGGTGGCAAGGCCAGGCCCTGCCATCCCATTAACTCCAGCGCTTGCGGTTTGACCCTTTGCTGCCGAAAATCAGGCGCGAGACCCTACAATAACAAAGGGGCCATCCAGGGCGAGCTCCGTCGTGGGGGGAAAATAAAACTCCCCGTTGGTAAAGGAGTCAAATTTCTCTCTGGAGCGTCCAAGAATTTATTATAAACAACAGCGGGGAGGAAAAGCTGTTTTATAAATGATGACAAATGTTCCTCTCGCGGGCTCGGGGTCGTTCTCCATCGCTTTCTTATTATGAATTCTTTTAAGGGAGGGGGGAAAAGTCTCTCCAAGCTCTCCCAATTTTCTTGCCCCTGGCATATGAGGCCCCCCTGGGTATTACATCAGCAGCGATGACCAAGTGAGCGGGGCAGGAAACGAGCTCCAATGGAGTGACGTGATCCCTCGAGGGAAGGCAGGCCCAGAAACAAGGAGGCATTGTTCTTCTTGTCCAAGGAAAAAAAGGGGGAAAAGAAAGGAAATACGCTAGAAACTGTCTGGGGGCAAAGAACTGGTGGGGCCGGAGCCCTTGGGTGCCTTGAAAGGGGATGGGAATGAAGGAAGGATGAGAACGGGGATGGGGATGAGAGTGGGGACAGGAACCAGGATAGGGATGGGGATAAGGTGATGATGGGAGAGGGGTGGGCAAGAGAATGGGGATGTGAAAGGTGATGAGGAGTGATGATGGGGATGGGGATGAAGATGGGGACAGGGGTGGGGATGGGGTTGGACATGAGGATGGAGATGCAGAAGAGGATGAAGGGTGAAGATAGGGATGGTGATGAAGATGGGGATGAGAATGGGGGCAGGGATTGGGATGGAGGAGGGAGCTGAACACGACGATGGGGATGAGGAGGAGGAGTGAAGTCAGGCATGGGGATGAGGATGGGGATGAAGATGGTAACAGGGATGGAGATGAAGATGGGGAAGCAGAAGGGGATGAGGGGTGAAGATGGGGATGGGGATGAGAATTAGGAGAAGGATGGGCACGAGGACAGGGATGGGATAAGGCGTGAAGATAGGAATGGCCTTGAAGATGGGGACAGGAATGGGGATGGGGAGGAGGGTGGGAATGACAATTAGGATGGGCATGTGGAAAAGGTTGAGGGGTGAGGATGGGGATGAGGATGGGGACAGGGATGGGGACAAGGATGGGAATAGGGTTGTGGGTGGGGGCAAGGGTGGAGATGTGGTTGTGGATGGGGAGGGGCAGGAGGACAGGAATGGGGATGAGGACAGGGACAAGGATGGGAATGGGGATGGGGACAGGCTGATGAGCTTGTAGGAAGGACAGAGCCTAAGCAGAGGTTGTTGTGGAGCAGGACTTTGCAGAGGGCTGGGAGAAGGGAAACTGAGGCACAGAGTGCCTGGGCAGCATCCCCCCTCTCCCAGTCCTTCTTGAGGGACCAGAGCACTTTCTGGATCAATGGTGGCAGAGGAGCCTTTGGGAAGGGGAGGTGTGAAAGGACAGTACTGTGGGGGGAAGTTCCAGCTCCACTGGGGCTCCATAATGATTTTGGAAACCAAGGCAGCCCCTGCCTGTCCCCATGTCTGTCTGTCTGTCACAGCTCGCTTCAGTGTGGCCCCAAGCACAGGGAACTGGTAGGAATTAAAGGAGATGAGGGATACACCGGCATGGGCTTTCCGGGGTTAGCAGAACTAACCTCACTTTCACCCCTGTTTTGGGGTGAAAAACAGGAAAAAGGGCAGGGAATAGGGATCCTCTTATTTTGGGGGTCGTGCCACCCCCTGTCCCTGACTGCCATGGGGTGGGGGGCTTGGGGGAACTGCGAAGTCCCTCGCAGAGGGGCCGGGCAGGGCTGGGTGTAATCGCTTCCAGGAGGACGGGTTGAGCAATCCCGCTGTAGGAAAATGGAGGGTTGGGATTTGCCAGCAGGAGCCGGGAGCGAAGGGGAGGGGAAGGAAGGATTTTCCATCTGCAGCTTCAAATTAAAAAAACGTGGTGGTGATAGAAGGAAAACTTCCCTGCCTTGGCTGCTTCAAGGAGGAGACTGCAGTGTCCCCAAGCCTTGGCCCCAAGCCCTGGCCCCATCCTCAGGGCTGTCCCCAAGCCCTGTCCCTGTCCTCAGGGCTGTCCCCATCCTCAGGGCTGTCCCCAAGCCCTGTCCCTGTCCTCAGGGCTGTCCCCAAGCCCTGTCCCTGTCATCAGGGCTGTCCCCATCCTCAGGGCTTTCCCCATCCTCAGGGCTGTCCCCAAGCCCTGTCCCCATCCTCAGGGCTGTCCCCAAGCCCCGTCCCTGTCCTCAGGGCTGTCCCCATCCTCCGGGCTGTCCCCAAGCCCTGTCCCTGTCCTCAGGGCTGTCCCCATCCTCCTGACAGGTCTCCCTGACTTGGTGCCGGACCCCAACTATGTGCAAGCATCCACCTACGTGCAGCGAGCTCACCTGTACTCGCTGCGCTGCGCTGCCGAGGAGAAGTGCCTGGCCAGGTAGGAGCAGCTTTCCTGGGAGTGGAACGTGTCCTGGGATGAGGAGGACATGGGGACACAGCGGGGAGAGAGGGAGGGCCTGGGGTTAGTGGGACATGGGCACAGGGGGAGATGGATGAGTGGGACATGGGGGAGAGATGGGGAATCCTGGGATGAGGGGGAGATGGGGATGCAAGGGAAGAGAGGGGGGACCTGGGGCAATGGGTTATGGGGACGTGGGTGGAGAGAGGGGGGACTTGGGACGTGGAATGGGGGATGTGCTGATAGGGAAGGATGGAGAGGGATGAAGGTGAAGGATGAAAGGGGAAAGGGAGGAGGGAAGGGGAAGGAGGAAAAGGATGAAGGAGAAGGATTGAGGGCAGGAGAAAGAAAGGAGAAAGGGTAGAGGAAGGGGGAAAGGGAAGAACAGGGAAGAGGAAGGGAATGATAGGGAAGAGGAAATGGGAAAGAAGGAGAAGGATGAAGAAAAAGGATGGAGGAGAAGAAGGAAAAGGGAAAGAAAAGGATAGGAAATAGGGAAAAGAAAAGGGAAGGGGAAGGAAGCTGAAGGAAAAGAATGGATAGGAGAAGGAAAGGGAGGCAAAGAGGGAAGGGGAAAGGAAAGAGCAAAGGGAAGAAGAAAGCAAAGCACAGCAGAAGGTGTGTGGTGGGTGCTCCTTCCCTCCTTTTTTCATCATTTCATTTTCCATGGAGGAAACTCTCCCTACAGAGGTGCTCGCTGGGGATTTTCCTCCTCGGGGTGCCAGGAGCTGACACTCCACCCTGCACCTGGGGGGCTTCTGTCCCCCCGGGGCTGGGGCCGAGGGGACATTGGGTTTGACCCTCCCTGATGTCCCCAGCACTGCCTACACCCCCGAAGCCACCGACTACGACGTGCGGGTGCTCCTGCGGTTTCCCCAGCGAGTGAAGAACCAGGGCACGGCCGATTTCCTGCCCAGCCGGCCCCGGCACAGCTGGGAGTGGCACAGTTGTCACCAGTGAGTCCCCCCCACCCAACCTCCCCTCTATCAGCCTGCCTTTTGGTGGCAGCTTTAAGGCTTTTGAGTGGCATTTCCCCCGTTGTGCAGCTTTGCTTTGAGATCTCGGTGGGAGCGGATCACCTCTGTTCGCCTCCTGTCCCTAGAGCCACCATGCTCCTGCAATTAATGTCCCCAAGGAGGGAGCTGCAAAGCTGCCGTGGACCCAGTGTTGATGGGGAGCCCCCAGAATCACATCTGGGGAGGGGACAGCATCATTTTGGGGGGTCACCCTGACTGTCACCTCCCTCCATCCCTAGGCACTACCACAGCATGGATGAGTTCAGCCACTATGACCTGCTAGATGCCACCACGGGCAGGAAGGTGGCTGAGGGCCACAAGGCCAGTTTCTGCCTGGAGGACACCACCTGTGATTTTGGCAACCTGAAGCGCTACGCCTGCACCTCCCACACCCAGGTGACCTTGGTGGGGCTGGTGGAAGGGTCTGCTCGGGGTTCCCTCCCTCCCCAACACACCTGAAGCCCCCTTTTCTCCCCACAGGGCTTGAGCCCGGGCTGCTACGATACCTACAACGCTGACATCGACTGCCAGTGGATTGATATCACAGATGTGCAGCCAGGGAACTACGTCTTGAAGGTGGCCAGGGGCCTTGGGGGAGATTTTTGGGGGCAAATATTCCTGATCTGGGTTGGCTTGGAATCTTCCAACCATCCCGTTGAGGACTTTCTATGGTGGCATCCCTTTAACGTGGGGTTAGGTGCTGCTTGTCCCCCCCTCTTACTAAGTTTTTTGGGGGTGTTTTTCATTCCCTTTCCCCTGTTTTTAGGTTCAAGTGAATCCCAAATACATCGTCCTGGAGTCAGACTTCACCAACAATGTGGTGAGGTGCAACATCCACTACACTGGACGCTACGTCTCCACGACAAACTGCAAGATTTCCCAGTAAGGAGATGGCCCTGTGTCCTTCCATGTCCTTCTCTTCCATCTGTCTTGCTTTGTTCTTCCTTGGCCATCAGAAAAAAACAGTTGGGGGTTGGACCTGAGCTGTTTAATTCCTTTTTTCCCTTCCTTCCATCCATGTTTTCTATGTGAACATAAAAAAAAAAGCTGGTTTGGGCCAGTGGTGGGACTGGGGGTTGGTGTCTCGCTCCCTTTTGGGATGTTGATGTTGAATTTTCTGGGATTTCATTGTCTTTTCTTTCAGATCTTGATGGGAGCAGGGCCAGAGGGATTGCCACCTGCCTCAGCCCCTCTTCAGAAAATACCTGAGCTCCTCTCTCCCACCAGAGACCCCAGAGCCCACTCGCAGCTCCGCAAGACCCCCCCTGCCAAAACAACCCCCAGTGCCTTCACATTAAAAGGAGGGGAAGCCAGAATGAGTCTTGGAAATTTTTTTATACGTAACTTTTCTTTTATCTTGGGGTTTTTTGAGAGGATTTAATGCTGGGTTTTAGCTGGAATAAAAGCAGGGACCCATAAGTGCCGTGTAATGATGTAAATGCATATTAGCTCTGTAGTCCTTAACCCCTTTGGGATTTTTTTTTTGGGGGGGTCTCCAGCCATTCCATGTTTCCCAGGGGGAAGAAGACAGCCTGGATTTGGAAGTGGTGCCCCAGCAAGGATGCTTGACCCCTCTTTTAGAGGTGGCTGCCACATCGGGATGCTCTGGGTACTTTTGGGACCAAAGGTGCTGGAAATCCCCTCACCTTTAACGGGGAACTCGCTCTGTCCGACTTTTATAAACACGGAGAGTCCTTGAGACGACTGGAAGTCTTGTTTTATTATTTTTATTACTATTAATGTTATTGTTGTTTTCACAAGTTTTAAAACCAGAAATCATTAAAACACGTTGCTTTTGAGGGGTTGGTGTTTAACTGAGGCCACAGTGACACCACAAAGACCAACTGAGAGATGATTCTGGGGACCAAAGGCCACAACCCATGGGGAGATGGAAAGGATGGAGTCCCCAGGACACCCCAGGTGTCTCTGGCTGCCTGGACTGGGGAGGGAGTGTAGGACACGGCCACCCTCTTGGTGACATCCTGAGGCTGTGGGAGCTGCAGCCCTGTCATCACACCCCACTGCCACATCCTTTTCCTTGCCTTCCACATTATGTCCCCCCCAAGCCCTGTGTCCTCCTCATTCACCCCTGTGTCCCCACCTTCTCCTGTGTGTGTCCCCACCTCCTCCCGTATGTCCCCATCTCCTCCCGTGTGTCCCCATCTCCTCCCGTGTGTCCCCATCTCCTCCCGTGTGTCCCCATCTTCTCCCGTGTGCCCCCATCTCCTCCCGTGTGTCCCTCCATCTCCTCCCGTGTGTCCCTCCATCTCCTCCCGTGTGTCCCCATCTCCTCCCGTGTTTCCCCTCATCTCCTCCCATGTGTCCCTATCGCCTCCCGTGTGTCCCCCATCTCCTCCCGTGTGTCCCCCATCTCCTCCCGTGTGTCCCTCATCTCCTCTCGTGTGTCCCCACCTCCTCCCGTGTGTCCCCCCATCTCCTCTCGTGTGTGTCCCCCCATCTCCTTCCGTGTGTGTCCCCATCTCCTCCCCTGTGTCCCCCATCTCCTCCCGTGTCCCCATCTCCTCCCGTGTGTCCCCATCTCCTCCCGTGTGTGTCCCCCATCTCCTCTTGTGTGTCCCCGTCTCCTCCCGTGTGTCCCCATCTCCTCCCCTGCGTCCCCCATCTCCGGGTCCTGCGGGGTTCTGGGACCGACCCTGCGGGGAGCGGGGGAGCTGCAGTTCCCACTCACGGCCGCGAGGTGACGCTGGTGGGGCGTGAGCTTCGAGTATTAAATAAAATAAAGGTGTTTTACTTTCCTGTTATAATTCTATTACGTATTCTATTATTGTTTTATCCTACCGTTGAGTTTTATTGTATTATTGCATTTTAGCTTTATTATTCTTATTTTTTGCCTTTTTTTTTTATTTTGCTATTATTACATACAAAATATTTATTAAATAATGGGACTGGAGGGGACATGAAAGCCCTGGGGCTGGAATAAACCCCCTGGGGCTGCAGCCAGACCCGGAGTGATGCTGGAGCAAAGGAAATGCTGGAGCTGGAGCTGAAATAAATCCCGTGGAAAGGGCACAGAGAGGGTCTGTGAGGGCTGTTCCTAGAGCCCTGCAGGGCTGGCGCAGCCCCACTCACCCTTGAGACTGTTCAGGTTGGGCCCTGTGCCCTGTCCTCCTGCCCCTTCCCCCCCAGGAGCAGTGACAAGGCCAGGAAGCCCACCTGGAATTCCTCTCAGGCGAGGGGACTGTCCCCCATGTCACTCATAATCGGGGCCACTCCAACACTGAGCCTCAGCAAGGGCTGAAACACGGGTGGAGATGTTGGGGCACTCCCCTGAAGCTGGAAGCTCCAGCACTTCCATGTCCTGGGGATGGATGCTCCCCCCAAGCCATGTCCACGTGTCACCGAGGCAGAGGGAGCACCACGGACACGGTTTGTCCTTCCCAGGCTTTATTCAGCTCTGTCCCCACGCTCACACCGAGGCACGGGTGCACCTCCTGCGGCCCACGGCGATGGCCAGCACGGTGCCCGCCAGCCCCACGCCAGCCACCACGCAGAGCAGCCCCGTCCCCACACTGAGCACGGCCGTGTCCCCACCTGGAAAACCAAGAGGGGTGTCACCGCTTGCCACTGGGGCCACATCACGGCAGCACATCCAGCAGGGACTCACCGTGACCATCCTCCTGCCGCTGTCCTGCCGTGCCTGGGTCCCTCGAGAGCAGAACGGGGCCAATGACCACGTCAGCTTCAGCCTCTTTCCCTAGGGAGGAAGGAGCGATGAAGCTCATCCTGCCACCCCAGGGCATCCCCTCTGTCCCCAAGAGGACCTTACCCTTGGCATTGTGGCGGCGGAAGCGGCGGCTGGGCCATCGCTCAAGGGGGTTGAGACCCTGGGACAGTGCGGGGGACCCGCAGTTGCCCAGCTCGCAGCAGCTGCAGATATCCCGGGTGCCTTCCACGGGGGCCCAGCTGCAGCAGGGTGGGAAGATCATCACCAGATCCCCTCGTGGCACCCACAGGACATTTGTGCCCCATCCCTTGTGCCACACCAGGGCTGTGGGCTGTTGCTAGGGACAGTTCTGGGTGTGCCACATCCCGGCACAGCATCTACTCACGTGTTTCTGGCTTTGTTGAAGGAGCAAGCTTTGTTCAGGGGATCCGGGGTTTGATCTGCTGGGGTCACCTTCAGGTGGCAGGTGATGTAGATCTGTAGGGAAGGAAGGGAGAGAGGTGGGGATCCACCAGTGGGGACAGCAGCTGGTTTTGGGGCTGGCAGGGGACACGCAGCCTTACCAGGTTCCTGGTGTCCCCCGCAAACCTGAAGACATCGATCCTGAAGCGCAGCACATCCTCTCGGGGCCGGGGGGTGATGAAGGCAGAGCTGGTGTCGTCTGATCTCCCATCAACCAGGCACCTGGTGTGGGATGGCAGGGGGATAGTCAGCATCCTGGTGGATCCCCCACCCACCCCCCGTGTCCCAGGACTCACCCGTTGAAGTCGATAATGGTGTAGTGGGGTGAGGAGTCAGCGCTGGGGCTGAGGGCGGCCACGCAGCTGTCCACAAACAGCCGCAGGGGCACGTGGCTCTCGGTGCCCACCTCTGCTTGGATGTTGAGGACATCGCCCAGCTGGAAGCCGGTGAAAGGTCTCTCAGCGCTCCAGTCCTCTGCAAGGGGTGACAACAAAGAGGCGTTGGCTCTGCTTGTCCCCAAGCTCTCATAGGAGCAAAGCCTGAAAGCAGGAGCAATGGGGTTTGCCGTGGTGTCCCCAGTGGGGTGCTGGGGAACTTTCTTGCACTGGAAAAAGGTGGCAAATCCCCATCCACGGGTTGGTGTGGCTGCCTACCCACCATTCATGAGGCGCAGGGTGAACACCAGCTTCTCTTCTGCTGACAGCATGGAGCTGAATGGAGCCCAGGTGGGCCGGATGGCATTGCTGCTAACGTTCTCCCTCCTGGATAAGGACCACCGTGCATCAGGATATGGCCCCATACTGATCCCCAGGGACTAGGGTGGGGACACCGAGGGCAGGAAGGCCTCACCTGGGGTAGTGGCACTCAATGGGGATGATGGCAGGGTTGGTGCGGATGATGACAGGGTTGCTGGCAGGGCTGGGGTCATAGTTGAGCAGTGTGCGGTAAATGAGAGAATCCTGTGTGATCTGGGCAGAAAAGCATTGAGATGCCATTGGAGAGGCCACCCCCTACCCCCAGCACCACAACCAGGACATGTATCCAGCCTTCCCCAACTGGAAATGCCGGGGAAATCCAAAGAAATGGGGGAAAAAGGGATGGAGAAGGAGCCCTGCTCTGTTCCCAGTGAGTTAAACTAATAGGCTAAAACATGAGTGAAATAGGTCTGATTGCAAAATGAGTCAAATGATTGAAATGGCTTTGTGCCATCCAGTGGAACGGGCAAAGCAGCAGGGGGAGAAATGCTCCAGCTTAAGGGGAAAATACCTGCTCATCCTTCCCCTGGGGTGTTCTTCTATGGTGCTCTGCATCCAACACCTGGACCTCCCCCGCCCTCACAGGGGCTGCCCCTGCAGCTATTCCAGAAGACGGGGGAGCCGGGTACCATGCTGGGACTGGAGGAGGCAGTGCAGGGGAGAAGGTCTTACCTGCACAGTGCTGCCACACTCGTGGAGGCCGGCGGTGAAGGTGACGGTGTTGTGGGCACGGTTCAGCGAGGAATGCTTGCACGCCGCCGGCCCCAGCGTCAGGTCGGCCGCGTTGACCAGGCGGCCGGTGCCGAAGAGGTCCCTGTGCACCGTCACCACCAGCTGAGCCTCCTGGCACTGCACCAGCACTGGATGCTGCCTGTAGGTCCCTGGAGAGAGGGGTTCCCCCACCCAGGACCAGGTGTTGGGGTCTGCCCGTGCCTCGCGGCTCGCCAGGTCACCCCAGGAGAAATCCCAGGGTGGGTAGGCAGCCACCTCGCCCACCGCGCAGCAGAGAAGAGCGAGAATCAAGCTGCCTTCGAGCCCCATCCCTCCTTCTTCCAGCAAACCCTGGCACAGAGGAGTGGAGCTGCTCCTGCAGCCTTTATAAGCCTCCAGGAGCAGGAGCCATGTGTCCCTGGGCTCCCCTTTGGGGGCCAATGGCACCCAAAGGCCAGCCCTCGTGGGTGCAGGGAGAGGGGAGGCATGACCCCGTCATTTCCGGGGTGCCGGGACTCCCCGTTCCCAGGCTGCCCAAGGCAAGAGCAAACATCCTCATCAGCCTCTTCGGGGGTGTTGTTTATAAAACTCAGCAGAAGCTGGAGACGGGGAGACGGGTACAAAATGACTTGTTTAGGTTAGAAAGCGATAAAGGGCTTTTCAAGGCTGCTGGGGAGGTAGGAGCAGTGAGGGGAGCAGGATCCACGATCCCAAATCCCGGGGACCATCCCAGCCTGGCACCGTTAGCCCCCCTGGGACTTTGGTTTTCTGCTCGGATGCTGCTGTGGTGGGGGGCCAGCAGCCCACGTGCTCACAGTTTGATCCCAAAGATGGGCTTTGTGCATCCCCCTGCCCTCAGCAGGGCCGGGATGTGGCAATGAAGAGTCCTCGGCACTGTCACAAGTGTGGCTGTTCCCAGCAGGGGCCCAACAGCCCCCTGGTTTCAGCATCAGCACTGAGGTCAGAGCCCCAACCATTCCTTTGTAGCTCTGCTGTCCTTCCCTGGCTCTTTCTATTGTGTTTCTTTTATTGTCTTCAGGGAAAGGGGCCTGGTGAGAAAAAGGAAAGCTGCTTAAAAAGAAATTCTATAGATTTCCAAGCCTCATTATTTATTAGCCCCATTATTATGGGGTTATTTAATTATATATATTACTACAAGCCTCATTATCCTTATTATGGAGTTTCTGTCCCTCCTTTTGAGTGTCTACTCTTTTTTGCTGCCAGAATCCCCTTGGCTCCATATAAGGGGTGCCACTTTTCATACCCCAAATCCCCCTCCATCTTTCAGGGTGTCCCTAGCAAACCTTGGGGACAGCATAAACCCCTGATTTGGATGTTTGAGCTGGAACAGCTGAGGCATTTCTGGGAAAAGGAAGAGAAAATTCTGGGGGCAGAGGTTGACCAGCCCAATCCTAGCAGAAACCCCACAGGGTTTGGACCTGGGACTAGCTTGGACCTGACTCAACATCCCCAAACCCCACCTGTGATAAGATCTACGGACCAGTATAAAACCTGCTTTTCCCTGAGGTGCCAATGCCCCATCCCTGCTGCTGCCAGCAGGTCCAGGGCTCCTCCCATGTGTCTAAAATACCTTGAAATTGGCACTTGCATGGAAATGCCAGGGATTCCAGAGGCTGAGCTCCTGGGAGATAAGGGCAGCAGCAGATGCTGATTCAGTAAATATGTGGCTGCCCCACTCCTGGGGCAAGAATCTCTGCTCAGAGGAGTCCTTGGCTGCAAGGACCACAGGAGATGCCTGGTTTCCCCACAGAGGGCTACATGGATCTCTGGGTACCAGGGCTTAATCCCAGCAGGAGAATAAATCCCTTGGCTAGGTCCCCTTGTGTTTACACAGCTCAAATGAGCAGAGGGGAAGACGAGAGGGAGTTATGCTCAGACTCTGGGAAGAGGGGCTGTTTATAAAAAAAGGGGATTTCTACCATCCCAACTTTATTCAAAACAGCATATTAGATGAAGGGAATTGGAGTCATGGACCAGCACAGATGGGAAAGAGCATGAGCTCATTTTTTGGGAAAGGCAGAGAGCAGAAAGTCCCAGGACACTGGAAAAGCACAAGTTCCAGTGTTGTCCCCCCATCATATAAAACATATCTCATTCTCCCTTAAAGCAAAATTTTAAGTCAAAACTCTCAGTCAGTGCTAGGGATGCTGTTCAGGAAGGTGCTGGTGGAATGGGATGGAAAGACAGAGAGCTTCTTCCTCTCCTCCATTTCCTTATTGACCAGATTTGGCCCATACTTGTCTTCCTTCCTGGCACCAGGGGAGCTATTTTGCCTGTGCCCAATGGCCCAGAGAAGGATTTTATTTTAAAGGGTCCCTCTGTGTGTCTCAGTAAAGCACAGACAGTCCCTGCACCTGTGCCAAAAAGTGGTCAGGGCTCTGAACACCTGGAGAAGATGCTGACCAAGAAGAAAGTGGTGATGAGAAGGTTCAACTCATCCCAGCAGACACAACTTGTGGCCTGAGAGGAGAAAATATTCCTTCTCCAGGAGAAGGTTTGGGTCACTTAAAGTCTGAAGTTCAGCTTGGGACCCTGTACCAAAAAGTGCAAGGTGATGTTTGTTCTAGGACAACTGGCTGAGGGTCTCCAGGGTGCTGGAAAACTCCCCAAGACACACAAGCTTGTGCAAAAGATCCCTTTCCTCTGTTTTCTACAATCAGGACAAGTCCCCTAGGGCAGGTTAAGGGGCTGCAGGAGCCCTCCTGCTCTCTGTAAATCCAGCCCAAGAGGTAGCCATGCTGTAGGCAAACCCCAGCTCCTCCCAGGTGTCCCTTTCCCACGAATCCAGGCACCTGAATTTGCTCCAACAACAAAGAGCATTTCAAGATGTTCAGCTGCTCCAATTCCCACCACTGGTTAAAGTGGGAACCCCTCCCAGCCTGTGGAGAGCACCAGGGCCCTGGGTTTGGGGATAAGTGTCTTGCCATTATGGCCACTGTGCTGAACAGAAGAGCCCACATTCCACAGCACCAGGAGAAAAAAAAAAAGCAAGTATGACCCAGAAATGTCAGAAAGTCCCTTTTTGGAGGGGGGTGAAGGGGAAGCAGAGGAAGAAATTCCAACCCCGGCCCAAGGACTGTTTATACATTTCTGCCAAGGCTTGTTACGTACAACTTTGTGTAAACAGTCCTTGGGCCAGGGTTGGAATTCCTGCCTCTCTGTGTCCCAGGAAAAGCCAAACCCACCGACCCTCAAATTGTGATCCTCATCCAGCAAAGCTGGATTGTCCTCCCAAAAATAGCTTGAGGCAAGAGGAGAGTGGTTCAAGTTTTACTAAATGCTTCACTCACTGAGTACAGAGTTTCCAGCATCAAACAGACCCACGTAACATCATGAGAATGTAAAAGTGCTTGGAGACTAAACCCAACTCCACAGTTGTACCAATGAGCAAACAGAGCATCCAGGTCGGGATTTTTCACATCAGTTCCCAAAGAGGTGCTCTGGGAGAAGTTCATGGAGGGGCAGTAAGGCCATACAAAGCTCTGCTGAGGACAGGGCTGGAGGAGAAGGAGATAAATTGGGGATTAGGGGGGCAAAGCAGCACAGTTAAAGTCAACGTGAATATTCCATCCATCTTCTCAAGGAAGACTTCTTCCCTCTCCTCACTGAGCCCCTCACAGGTATCCAATAAAAAAATACCAGTTGGAGGGAGTGAAAGTCCCTAATTTCAGCTTTCAGACAGGGTTGCTGGATTTCTGGCATACAGTCAGAGCTCCCAAGACAGCAAGGATCAGGATGACCAACCCAGCAACTACAGCCAGTCCTAAAACCATCCATGGGTGACCTACAGCTAGGAAGGAAAAGGAAGGAGGTGGTTAGAGCCAGAGCCAGGACTTGTCCCTTGAACTATCCCCCTTCCCTGGCTTTGCCCCACCTTGTGAAGGAACCCTCCTCACTGTGTGATCCTGCCAGCTGTGGATGAAGAGAGGTCCAACCACAACATCTGCTTCTTTCACCAAGGGATCTGAAAGGGAGGACCTGTGAGCGCTCCAACTCACCTGAGCCTCTCCAAAGGCTTGGACTGGCATTAAGGAGCCAAGAGGTAGTGAAGGAACTCCAGCTTGGCACAGACCAAGAGACGTACCAGGCTGGGACGGCAGCTCTCTCCGGACACGTCCTCCTGGCCATCGGGAGGGAGCATGGAGCTTCCCAGAGTGTCTGGCCAAGCCACAGCTCCTCATCTCACAGCAGGAACAGATATCCTGGGGACCTTCCACAGGCACCCAGCTGGAAGAGAGGCCCACCCTTTGGTAGGAACCCCCTGCATGCTTTGGGGTCTGTTAGGAGAGTCTCAAACCCTTCAACCCAGGTGTCTGATCCCACCTCGCCGAGAGGTGACACACCATGGGAGAAGCCCAAGCTTCTCACCCTTGGCCAAGCAGTTGTTCCAGCTACTTACAGACTGATGGCTTTGCTGAAGGAACAGGCCTTGTTCAGAGGGTCTGGAGCTTGGTCAGCTGGGGAGACCTTCAGGTGGCAGGTGATGTAGATCTGAGCAAGGGGGTTTGACTGTCAGACGCCTTCATGTCTTTCCACCAAACCATGACTTTGGTCCCCAGTGGGGCCACCAACTCCCCAGGGCAGCTCAAACCCCTCCAATTCCTTCAAGCCACTTCAGATTTCAGCTATCAAAGCCCATCAGAAGTGCTTGTCTTTACTAGAATCAAAAGTGATCCTTGGCTCAGAGGGCCATGAGCCAGCAGCAGTGGGACAGAATGACCTCATTCATACACTGCTATGAGGCAGTTGCCTTGGGAACATAATTCTAGAAAAAAACCCACTTTAAATTTCCTAATGGAGCAAGGCCTTCCTCCAGAAAAAAAGGAGTTAATTGCTTTAGGAAGGATTTACCAGATTGCTGGAGTCTCTTGCAAACTTGAAAGCATCTACTGTGAACCGAAGCACATCTTGCCTGGGTCTTGGGGATATAAAAGTCGAGGTGGCATCATCCAGCTGCCCATCCACCAGGCACCTGGACACAAATACAGGGGCCAGCAGGGTCCCACTGTCAGAACATCCCCATAAACTTGCAGAAAGATCTGTCTGAACAAGGACACAGCCAGCTCTTACCCACTGAAGTCAATGAAGGCATACTGAGGAGAAGAGGTGCTGTCCATAGTCAGGGTGGCCACACAGCTGTCCACAAAGAGCCTCAGAGGCACGTGGTTCCCTGCATCAACACCAGCTTGGAAGTGGAAGACCTCTCCCAGTTGAAACACAGTGGAGGCTCTCTCAGCACTCCAGTCATCTGAAAGGACAGAGGTCACCAGGCACTCCTCAGTGGGAAGCTGGTTTGGGCTTCACTGCTCCCACCCAGGGTACTGCCCAAAACCAAACCCTCTAGTGGAATCACGGCCACCAAAGGCGATCCTCACCCCAAACTTACCATTCATGAGGCGCAGAGAGAAGGGCAGCTTCTCCTCCGAGGACAGGGTGGAACGGAAGGGTGCCCATGTGGGCTTGACACCATTGCTGCTTACGTTGTTCCTCCTGGGAAGGAGAAACGCCCAGAGTTGAGTTCTCTGTGGCAGCAGAAGGGATTGTTTGGTGCTCACCTGCCTTGGCTCACCTGGGGTAGTGGCACTCAATGGGAACCACGACAGGGCTGGTGCGGATGACAACAGCACTGCCAGGAGGAGCTGGGCTGTAATTTAAGCTGGTGGTGTAGATTAGAGAATCAGGGGTCACCTGGGCAAAGACAAGACAATTATCCAGTCATTAAGAGACCAGTTCCTTTGACCCCACACACCCAGAGCAGCACATTCAAGACCACAGACTCAATCCTGAGATAGGTTTTTCTCATCCTCAGCCATGAGCATTTGTGCTGAAGGCAGGTGAGTGGCACTCATCCTGACACAGAAATCCACTCCAGCCTGTCCCAGGACAGCAGCAGAGCTGGATGCAGAGGTGCTTTAGCTGATTCTTATTTTTATTCTATAGTTTCCGTGCCCTGGAACAACAGACAGGAAGGTCTGACTCTCAGGATATCAAAGGGTCACTTCATCTGCTGGATGGAGTATAAGCAAGTGTCCCTCCTTCTCGTGCCCCCCCTGCCACCCAGGGGAGAGACCACTTCAAATTTAAGTTTTTGGTGATGTAGCTTCATGCCACACTCCATAAGCAGCACTCAGAAGCTTCTTAAAAGTATTCATAAGAAGCAGCAGCAGTTCCCAACACCAGATCTGCACTCCACCCTGGAGGTGGCAGCAGCAGCACGAGCAGTCCTAGAGTATTTAGCTACCTCTGTATTCACCAGGAAAAAAATGATTCCTCTGCCTCTTCCCTGCCCACACAGGCCCAGACAAGTCAGCACAGCTCCTGCTGCTCTTGACTGAAGTGCTCAGCCTCCAGGAAAACTTCGGAGCATTTCCCTGAGCCCAACTCCACCACCAATCCTTTCAGACTCAGCAAGCCAGGGCAGCAGGGTACGAGCCAAGAGGCAGCCCCCCCACAACTTACCCTGGAGGTGCTGCCACACTCGTGCAGCCCAGCCACAAAGGTCACAGTGGTCTCAGAGGTGCTCCAGACCACGGGCAGGCAGGAGGCTGATCCCAGGCTCAGATCCGCAGCCCTGACCAGGCGCCCGGTGCCAAAGAGGTCCCTGTGCAC
>JAWWMO010000269.1:0-15198 GCA_035047845.1 Dendrocincla fuliginosa | reverse complement strand
GCAAATCCTCCTGGGAATCCTGGCGCAAATCCTCCTGGGAATCCTGGCGCAAATCCTCCTGGGAATCCTGGCGCAAAATCTGGGAGTCCTGGGGCAAATCCTCCTGGGAATCCTGGGGCAGGTCCCTGTGCAGGTCCCGGTGCCGTGGTGGCCGCGAGCCCCGATCCTCGTGTGAATTCCCGTGGAAATCCTTATGCAAACCCCGGGGCCCGTCTGGTCTCCAGTCCCGGTACCAGTCCCGGTGCCGCCCCGGCCTCCGCTCCCGCTGCCTTCCAGGGGGCGAATCCTGCTGGGAATCCTCGTGGGGATCCCTCTGCCAGCCTGGCTGTAAATCCTCCTGCAAATCCTGATGCTCGTCAGGACTCAAACCCTCGTGCCAGCCCCGGTGCCAGTCCCCGTGCCAGCCCCGGTGCCTTCCAGGGGCCGAATCCTGCTGGGCATCCTGGTGGGACTCCTGTTGCAAATCCCTCTGCCAGCCTGGGGTGGAATCCCGGGGCAAATCCCGGTGCAGATCGTGCCCCTCTCCCGGCGCTGCGCCTTCCCGGGCTCTCCATGCCCGCGCCCGGTGCGGGGTCCCGGGGGGGGTCCCCCCGGGCGGGGGTCGGCGGCGGCGACAGGTGACGCCGTCGGGCTGCAGGATGTAGCCGCGGTGACAGTGGCAGGCGAAGCCGCCGTGGTGGTTGAGGCACATGTGGTGGCACACGGCGGCCGTGCGACACTCGTCCCTGTCCCCGCAGCCGCCCGCGGCCACCGGCCCGAAGCCCAGCGGGCACGGGGGGGTCGGGGGGACCTCCGCGCGTCCCCCCCCCGTCACGGCCACCAGCGCCACCAGCGCCACCAGCATCGCTGCCGCCTCCTCCTCCTCCTCCTGCTCGGGATGGGGGGGGGCAGTCGGACCCGCCCCCCCAAAAATCCCAAACCCGCCCCCACCCTCCCCCAGAACCCAAGGCCGGCCTCCTCCCCCCAGACCCCAAACCCGGCCAAGGTCGCTCCCGTTCCCCGTCCCAAATCCCAAATCCCAAACTGAGGGCGGCCCCACCCCTTCCCATCCCCCCGTCCCCCAAAGCCGGCCAAGGACTGTCCCAGCCCCTCAAATGCCAGACCCGGCCAAGGGTGAACCCGCCGTGGGGCCCCGCCCGGGGCCGCGGGTGTCCCAGTGACCCCCCAAAAGCGTCCCAGTGACCCCACTCCCCCTGCTTGGTCCCACCCCACCCCCACCCCGTTTTAGGGGAGCCGGGAGAACCCCCCTTTTGCGGGTCCCAGCTGTCTGAGTGACCCCACCCCGTTTTGGGCTGTCCTCTCCCTTCTGCCTCCCCTTTTTGGGGAGCCGTGTCTCCCCCGTCCCCCCCTTGCCATCTGGGACCCCCCCTTGGGGTCTCCAGGTGTGTCACCTGTACCTGTGTCACCATTCCTGTCACTGGCATTGCCATCACTGGTGTCACCTTCATGTGCCACCGTCGCCCCTGACTGTTCCAGGTGTTACTCTCACCTGTATCACTAGCATTGGTCACTGTCACCCTTGTCACTCCAACCTGTGTCACCCTCACCTATGTCACTGTCACCCATGTCACCCTCATGATCAGCCGTGTCCCCATCACTGGTGTCACTGGTGTCACCAACACCCTGTCACCATCACCTGTGTCTCCAGCCCGTCACCCTCACCCCATCACTGTCACACCTGTCACCCCCCTCCCCAAAATAAAGCTCCCAGTGCTGCGGCAGTGGTGGTGGGGACTTTATTGGGGGGTGGCAGGAGGTGACAATGGGGTGACAGGGGGGCGATAGGGGGTGACAGGGGTGTCCCCTCATGGCAGCGGCCCTGGGGTCCTGTAGAGCTGCACGAGGGACCTGCTGAGGGAGGGGCCCAGGTTCCTGTGGGGGAGGGGAGAGAGGGATAAGAACCCCAAAAATCTGGGGGGGTCCTCGTGTTTGGGGGACCCAGGAGTTTGAGGGTCCCCAGGAATTTGGGGTCCCCCCAAGCTGGTGGGGGGGGTCTCACCTCTGCGAGGGGCCACAGCGCAGGGCACTGAGCAGGTCCTGGCACTTTTGGGGGTCCGGGCAGTGCCTGAGAGTATCCATGAGGCTGTGGGGGAGGGGAGGGGGCTCAGGGACCCTCCCGAATTTTCGGGGATCCCCCCATTGGCCACCTCAGAACCCCCTCACCCTCAGAGAACCCCCCCAGGGGACACCCAAGGGGTGCAGGGCCCTTTTGGGGGTATCTAGGAGTCTGATGACCCCCAGGGGGGAACCCAACCCACCCCTCCGACCCCCCCGGGACCCCCAGACCTGGCAGGGGTGGGGAAGCGGCGCAGGATGGAGGCTGCCCTGCCCCCACTGAGCCCCCCCAGCTGCAGCAGCTGCCGAGCGAACACATCCCTGACTGTCTGAGCCTGGGGGGAGAAAGGGGGTCAGGGGGGACCCCAAAAATACCCACACATCCCAAATACACCTCCCAAATACATCCCCGACTGTCTGAGCCTGGGGGGGGAAAGGGGGTCAGGAGGGACCCCAAAATACCCACACCCCCCAAATACGCCCCCTGGGTTGTCTGAGTCTGGGCGGGGAAGGGGTGACCCCAAAATATTCTCCCCCATAAGCTTCTCCTGGACCACCCCAATCCCTCCCCATGTCCCATTCCTGTCCCCCAAGGACCCCCATAGCCCCCTCTGGGGCCCCCCAACCCCCTTTAGGGACCCCAAGCTCTCACTTCAGGGACCCCTTGTCTCCCTTTGCACTCCTGGGATGCCCGAGGCCCCCTCAGGCCCCTTTAGGGACCCCCCAGTTCCTCCCCACATGACCTCTCTGCCCTCCTGACTCCCCATTTGGCCCTCCAGTGCCACCTTAGGCCCTCCCAGCCCCTCCAGACCCCCTGCAGACCCTTTTGGCCCCCCAGCCCCCTCTTTGCCTCCCAGTCCCACCTGGTTCTTGCCCCCCCCCTCCTGCAGCCTCTGGAAGGGCAGGAGGGTGCAGGGGGTCCCGGGCGGCTCGGGGGGGCCCCGGGCGGCCACATCCCCCCCCCATGCCTGCAGCACCCGGCTCTGAGGGAGGGGGGACATGGGAGAGGTCAGGGACCCCCAGTGACCCCTTGTGTCCCCAACACCTTCTCCCCACCCCCCGTGTCCCCTTCACATGCCCCCCACAGCCCCGACTTGTCCTCCTCATCTCCCCTTGTCCCTTCCACATCCCCCCCGTATTCCCCCCACTCCATTTTCCACCCTCAACCCCCTCCCCAATTTCCCTCCCATATTCCCCCCAAGCCCCCCTCCTGTCCCCCTTCCAGGTCTCCCAATACCCCCCAGTATTCCCATGCCCCCCAATGTCCCTGTGCCCCCCCAAGATCCCCCCACCTCAAATCTCCTCTGCAGGTGCCGCCCCAGGATCTTCAAATACGTGGCTGATTCCTGAGGGTCCCTCGTGTGCTTCACAAAGAACCTGTCCACGACCTGGGGGAGAAAGGGGGGCTCTGAGACCCCCCAAACGACACCCAGGACCCCCAAACCACCCTTGGGACCCCAGAAACCCCTGGGACTCCCAAACCCCACTGTCCACAACCTGAGGGGGGTGGGAAGGGGAGCTCAGAGAACCCCCCAAACTCCCAGAGACCCCTCCACTAGGGGATCACTGGATGTTGGGGGGTCTTAGGAAGTCCCTGTGTGCTGGGGGGTCCCAGAGGGGGTACCTGTGCATGGAGGGTCCAAAGGGGGGTACCTGTGTGTTGACAGCCGCCTGGTGCAGGGTGGGCAGGGGGAGGGGCAGGGACTCCCCCTCCCCTGGGGCCTCCAGCAGGTAAATGGGGCAGCGGAGCCCGGAACGGCGGAGCCGGAACTGGGGACAGGGAACAGGGGTCACACTGGGGACACTGGGAGACACCAGTGACACTGGGGACACCAGTTAAAGCCAGTGCCCAACCCCAGTAACCCCGTTACACCAAGTACCACCCCGTTCCCCCCAGTTGCACCCAGTACCCCCCAGTCCTTCCCAGCTCGCTCCAGTCCCTGCTAGGCACCCCAGTCCCTCCCAGTTCCACACCAATCCCCTCCCAGCTTCCTGTCAATCCCTCCCAGTGCTCCCAGTGCCACCTTCTGCTCCCGGTACCGCCCGTCCCGGAGACTGTTCCCCAAATCTGCCGCCGATTTCCGCTCCACCACCACGTCCAGCACCAGCTCCCGGGGAGCGTGACCTGGGGCGTGACCACACATGGACACTCCCACCCACAGGCCCCGCCCCCAAACGACACACCCATTGATTGTCCCCACCCCAATTGACACACCCATTGATTGTCCCCACCCCAATTGACACACCCATCGATCCCGCCCCCAAGTGACACACCCATTGATTCTGTCCCCACCCCAAGTGACACCCCCATCAATCCTGCCCTGTCCCCACCCCAAGTGACACCCTCATCGATCCTGCCCCCAAGTGACACACCCATTGATTGTCCCCACCCCAAGTGACACCCTCATCGACCCCACCCCACCCCAGCCCCACTCACCTGCGGACGGGTCCCTTTCTCGTGCCACCCACAGGAAGTCCCCGACGTGGAGGCGCCGCAGCAGCACCGGGACCCCCCGAGCCTGGAGCAGGGCTGGGATCCCCCCCCGGGGCCTGGGGGGACACAAGGACACGTCATGGGGGTCATGTCATTGGGGGGACATTGGGACAGGGACATGGGGGAGGTCACAGGGACACGCAGAGGGGACAGGCACCCGTTGGCCTCGGTGACGTCGGCACACAGGACGATGTCGAACTCGCCGGGTCTCAGCTCGAACTCAGGGTCACACCTGGGGGGGGTGGGCCCGGGCCCAAATTCACCCTCAGGGCCACCCAGATGTGTGTGGGACTCCTCCACGTGTCTGTTCCCCCCAAACCTCCCCAGGTGTCTGTGAGCCCCAAACTCCCGTGACCCCCCCAAATGCCCCATGACCCCCCAGATGTCTCTGCTCCCCCAGACCCTCAGTGACCCCACCAGATGTCTCTGCCCCCAAGACCCTCAGTGACCCCCCCAGATGTCTCTGCCCCCCAAGACCCTCAGTG
Organism: Dendrocincla fuliginosa; assembly: GCA_035047845.1. Classification (NCBI taxonomy): domain Eukaryota; kingdom Metazoa; phylum Chordata; class Aves; order Passeriformes; family Dendrocolaptidae; genus Dendrocincla; species Dendrocincla fuliginosa. The sequence continues at coordinate 10,164 of JAWWMO010000269.1, read as the reverse complement.
ACCCCCCAGATGTCTCTGCCCCCCAAGACCCTCAGTGACCCCCCCAGATGTTTCTGCCCCCCCAAGACCCTCAGTGACCCCCCCAAGATGTCTCTGCCCCTGCAGTGACTCACGGAGGGGGGAGGGGACACACTTCTCTTCCTGCCCCGCCAGGGGATGCTCCTGGCACAGCCAGGCAGGGGGCGGGGCCTCCGGGGCTGCAGCCAATCGGTGAGCCAGGATCTGACCCCGGGGGGTCAGCAGGAACCTGGGGGGGGACATGGGGGTGATATGAGGGTGACATGGGGGAGTCCCGGGGGCTCCGGGCCCCTCCCCCCGTGTTTGGCCCCTCCCCCTCACCTGGCCCTTGACCACAGGCAGCTCTTGGGCCCTCGGGCGGGTGAGGGGACGGACTTTGCGGGGGCGGCGCTGGGATGGGCGGGAGGGTGTCAGAAATTGGGGGGGTCCCAGTGACCGCCCTGCCCCTCCCCCACAGGGGGGGAGGGCCATGGATGGGACTCACCGAGGGCGGAGCCGGGAGGGGCTCTGGGTCCCGCCCGTCTCGCGGGGGAGTCGGGGGCAGGCCTTGCTCTGCAATATGCAAACGAGCATGCAAATGAGAACACGAATGAGTATGCAAATGAGCATGCAAAGCAGCCTTAATGTCCCTGCAGCTGCAATGGCCCCGCCCACCCAGAGACCCCGCCCACTTACAAAGCCCTGCCCACCCCATGACCCCACCCTACGGGGCCCACAGAGGCCCCGCCCACTGGTGTGGGACCGCCCCTGCCCCACGCCCCGCCCACCCACCGAAGCTCAGCCCCTAATGGAAGTCCCGCCCATCCATTGAAGCCCCTCCCCCATATGAGCCCCGCCCCCAGTGGAAGCCCCGCCCACCCCGGCGGTGCTGCCGCAGCCGCCGCTCCAGCCGCTCACACAACGCCGGCCCGAAGTGTCGCAGGATCGCGGCCGAGCGGCCCGAGCGGAGCCGCAGCGGAAACAGTGACAGCGACCGCAGCGCCTGCGGGCGGAACACACTCCTGGGAACCCCGAATACACAGCCAGGGACGCAAATACACACCGGGAGACCGCGAATATACATCTAGGGATCCCCAGACATACCCAGGGACTCTGAAGGTCCACCTGCAGACCCCCAGACCCACCCAGGGACCCCAACACCCACCTGGGGACCTCCAAAATCCACCCGTGGACCCTCAGACCTACATCAAGACCCCAAAATCATCCACGACTCGGGAATCCCCAAAACCCACCCAGGGTCCCCCAAAACTCCCCCAAAGACTCCAAAACCCACCGGGGTCCCCCCCAAGGGCCCTCCCCATCCCCTCCCCTCACACCCACCCTCTCGTAGGCGCTCCTCGCCCACGTGCCCCGCGCCTCGTCCCGCCACTCGCGGAGCCAGAGGGTGAACAAGGGGTTGGGGGAGGCGCGGGGGCGGCGGCGGCGCCGGGAGGTGCCCCGGGGAGGGTCCCTTGGGGGGTCCCGGTGGGGCTCCCGGTCCGGCGCGGCCGCCGCCATGGTCGAACCTTCCCGCCACTGCCGCTCTAGCCCGCGCGCGACTCGTCTGCTCTGGAGGACCCCGCGGGGCCGCGCTGGAGGCCTCAACTCGGCTGCTCTGGAGGACCCGCGGCTAATCTGGCCCCCCCCCCCCCATTAAATCCTGCCGGGGGGGTGGGGTGTAAATCCTCCCCCAAACCCTCTAAATCCTCTCCCCAACTCCCAAAATCCTTCGAGGGGGGCGGCAAATCCTTCCCTCAAATCCTAAAATCCCCCTCCCAAACCCCCAAAACGCTCCTGGGGGGGAAAACTCTCCATAGCCTTCCCCAAAATCCTTCTGGGGGCGGAAATCCCCCCTGAACGCCCAAATCCCCCCCAGGGCAGGCCAGGACCGTTTCCAGCACAGCAAAACCTTTATTGTTTAGAAAATGCTTTTAAAAACAAACTTGGGGGGGCACCCCCTAAATAACAGAGACCCCCCCCGTTTGGGGGGGGCACCCCAAAATAACACAAACCTCCCTGTGGGGAGGGCACCCCAAAATCTCACCCCGTTGTGGGGAAGGAGGAGGGGATGTCCCCAACGGCCCCCTGGGGGATGAACTGGGCGGGGGGGGCACACCCCAAAATGGACCTGGGGGAGTGGGATGGGCAGCACCAGTTTGGGGGGGTCACACATGTTGGGGGCAGGGGGGCCTGGGGGGACTTTGGGGTGCATGGGGGCTGCTGGGGGTCCCCAGAGTGGGTTTTAGGGTCCCCAGGGGAGCCCCCAGCCCCTCTGGGGGTGTCCCACTGTCCTTGGACATGGCCAGCGGGTGGAATTTGCCGGGGAGTTTCGGGGTGGGGTCTGGGGGTGTTTGTGGTGCTGGGGGCGATGTTGGGGTGCCGGGGGGAGCTGGGGGGTGTGTTGGGGTGCCCGGGGGGTGTTGGGGTGCCCGGAGGGAGTGTTGGAGTGCCCGGGGGGGTTTGGGGTGCCCGGGCCTGGGGGGCTCAGAGGAAGGCATCGCACCACTCCCGCAGGCAGCCCGAGCAGTCCCGGCTCTGTTTGGCGTTGGCCCCGCACGTTTCCTTCAGCCACTCCCGGAACAGCTCCTCGTCCTTGCGCAGCACCAGGAACTGCCCCAGCACCACATAGGCCTGGGGGGTGCCAGGGGTGTCACCAGGGGAATGGGGACACCCCTTCGTGTCACCAAGGGGTCCCTGTGTCCCCCCACAGTGTCCCCAGGAATGACCCTGTGCCACCCCTGTGCCCCCAAGGGGGTTCCTGTGCCCCCAGGGGACATCCCTGTGTCCTCCCAAGCCCCCAGGAACACCCTTAACCCCTTGGGGACACCTCAGTCCTTCCAGTGACACCCTTGGGGACACTCCCAGCCCTCTGGCGACACATCAATCCCCCCAATGACACACTCAGTCCCTTGGGGACACCCCAATTCCCACGGTGACACCTCTGAGGACAGTCCCATTCCCTCGGGGACTCCTGGGGACACCCTGATCTCCAGGTGTCCCCAATGTCCCCACTGTCCCACTTTCTCCTCCAGCTTCCTGCCCAGCAAGTTCCCAATCTCAGCCCCAGTGTCCCCAGGGATGTCGCCAGGGGTGTCCCCAGTGTCCCACCTTGTCAAAGCCCTTCTCCTCCAGCTTCCTGCCCAGCACGTCTCCAATCCCAGCCAACGTCCCCACCGGTTTGTCCCCCATCGGCTCCGCCACGAAGTCCCGGTGCTTCTGTGACGTGGAGGACATGGTGCCTGGGGACAGGGAGGGGACATTGGGGACACTTATGGGGACATGGTGTTTCTGGTGCCTGGGGACATCAGGGACACTGGCACGTCATGGGGACCTGGGGACTGAGAGACGAGGGGCACAGGGACATGGGGACAGGGTGGGGACATGGAGGGTGACAGGGACAGGGTGGGGACCTGGGGACAGTGTAGGGAGAGGACCAGCCTGGGGGGCAGGGGGAACAGTGCCAGGCGGTTCTGAGGACACTCTGGGGACAGCGACAGAGCGGGGGAGGGGCACGGGGGACACACCGAGGACAACCAGGACCCCTCCTCACTTCTCACAACCCCCTGGGCCCTCCCCCACTCCCTCCCCATCTCTTCGGGGTCCCTCCTGCCCCTCAGGTTCCCCCCCATCCTCTCACAACCTCCCCTTCCCCAACATCGGCCCCTCAGGCCCCTCCCGAATCCCTCAGGCCTCTCATGGTCCTCCCCTCCCCCCTGTCCCCTCCCTGTCCCCTCAGACTCCCCCCCATCCCCTCAGATCCCTCCCTGTCCCCTCAGACCTCCCTCTGCCCCTCCCTGTCCCCTCAGACTCCCCCACATCCCTCCCTGTCTCCCCCCTCACCGTCCCCTCAGCTCCAACCGCTGCTCCCGCCTCAGGCCTCCGCCGCTGCGCACAACGTCACTTCCGGCGGCGCCGGCACTGACGCCAGTTCCGGCCGCAGCCAGCAACCATCGAGACGAGAGGGAGGAGCGGCTGCGCTGGGTCATAGAGAGGCGCCGGCTCCTCCAGGTGCTCCAAAATCCCCGGAAAAGGGCTCTGGACTCCTGGGTGGCTCCAGCTCTTCCCATAAAGCACCTCCAGGTCCCTCCTGTGTCCCCATCCCACCCTTCCCCCTCATCCCATTGGATTCTCCCAAGGGGATCCTCAAAGAAAACCCCAAATCCAGCAATTCCAGCCCAATATCAGCACAAAAAAACCGGGATTTTTATTGAATTCATGGAATAAACCCCAAAACACGACAGTCCAGAGCTTTGGGAAGAGAGAGGAAAGTTGGGAAAACGCGGGGGGGGGAAATGGAATTTGGGGAATGACAGCAGAGATTTGGGGGCAAAACAGAGGGAACTGGGCAAACCCGGGAGATTTTTGGGGAAACCCACGGATTTAGGGCAAAACCGAGACTGGGCTAAAAAAGTGGGATTTAGCAGTAAAAGGGAGAGTGGGAGGCACAAAGGAAAAAAAATTTGGGGAAAGGGATAAGATTTTTTGGGGAAAAACAGATTTGGGGATAAAAAAGGGAATTGGGACAGAAGAGGGAGATTTGGGGAGAAAAACTGGGGATTTTGAGAGAAAAGCGGGATTTGGGAGTAAAATAATGGTGAGATTAAGGGAGAAATGGGAGATTTTGGGCTCCCTCCCAACCAGGGCCCCCCATTTGTCCCCTTCCTCCCCCCATTTTTGGGCAACACGCTGAGAATTTTGGATTCTCGGGGGGCGTTTCAATGCCTCAGCCCCGCTCTGGGGGAGACCCCCCGGACTTGGGGACGCCCCCATAAATGGGGGGCGCGGGGGGGGTCCCTGTGCCCCCCTCAGGCCTCGTCCTCGCTCAGCAGCATGTTGGGGATCCCTTTGGAGATGGGGAAACGCCGCCCCGAGTCCGGGCACTGCAGGACCCCCTCCAGCACCTCCACCTGGGGGGGACACGGCAGGGGCTCAGGGGGGCCCCCCCAGCTTTGGGAACCCCCCCCGGGGCTCGGGGACCCCCCTCACCTCCAGCAGCACGTGGTGAAGCCGCCGCAGGAACTCCTCGTTGCCCTCATAGTCGGGGGCCGGTTCTGGGGGCAGCTCTGAGGGGTGCCCCAACTTTGGGGGACATGGGGGGTTAGGGGGGCGTGGGAGACTCCCAGAAATGCCCCCCCAAAACAGCTCTTCCTTGGGATCTCTCCCAAAGCCAAGAGCAGCCCAAAACCAGAGACCTCCAAGTGGGACCCCCTAAACTCAGAGGCCCTCCCAACCCCGAGACACCCCCAAAGCCCCCCACCCAGAGAACCCCCAAACAGACACCCCCCCAAAGCCCCCCACCCAGAGAACCCCCAAACAGACACTCCCACTAAGCCCCCCCCTCAAAATAAAGCCCCCCAACCTGCTCTGGGCACCCCAAACTGGAGCGACCCCCCCAAATCAGAGACTTCTCCAGGACCCCCCACACTGGAAATTTCCTGCACCCCCCAAACCTGGGACCCCCAAAGCAGAATCCGGACAGATCCCGATCCCAGGAATCCCCCAAACCCCTCCCAGACCCCCCAGTCTGAGCCCTCCTCTACCCCTCAACTCGGGCCCCCCCAAAACCGAGACCTCCCGCCCAAACGATCTCCTTAAGACCCCCCAAATCAGATATCCCCCCAAACCCAAGACCCTCATTGGGTCCCCCCACACCAAATACATCCTGTACCCCCTCAGCGCCCCCAAAACCAGGACCCCCCAAAGTCTCCCCACAAGCCCCTCCAAAGCGGAGCTCCCCCCGTATCCCCTCCTCAGCCCCTCCAAACCCACCCCAAACCGGCTCCCTCAGATCCCCCACCCTCCAGAGCCCCCCAGGCTTCCCCCTTGCCCGCCCCATCCCTGGAGCCTCCCCAAAGCCCCCCCGGATTCCCCTCTCACGCTCTCGGCCGCCTCCCTGAGCACGTCCCAGCGCAGCCGCGGCACCAACCGGGACACGAACGCGGCGTTGAACGGGACGGGCCGGACCCGAACCTCGGCGGCCTGGGGGACACAGGGGGGTTACCGGGGAGGGAATCGGGCTTGGGGGAAAGGAGGTAACGGGGACAGTAACGGGGAGTAGCCGAGCCCCCCATGCCTCGACCTTTAGGGGGAAGCCCCCCGGTACCTCTATTTTAAGCAGGAAGACCCCCCCGTACCGCTGTTTTAAACGGGAGGCCCCCCCGGGCCGCTGTTTCGAAGGACAGAACCCCCCGTACCTCGATCTTCAGCGGGAAGCCCCCCCCGGGCCGCAGCCCCGGCACGTGCGAGCTCAGCAGGTTGTGGGTCAGGAGCTTCATGGCCGCTTCCGCTTCCGGGAAGTGCAGGGGCGGTTGCCGGGGCAACGGCGGGGGTGGAGCCTCAACAAAGGGGCGGGGCCTCTCCGAGTGGGCGGGGCCGATGTCTCTTTTCAGGGGGCGGGGCCTGGCGGGGTTTGGGGGGGGCAGTACCAGGACCGACCCCCCCCAAAACATCCCGCTTTGGGACACCCAAAACCCCTCCCTGACCCCCCAAAACCTTCGAGGGTGACCTGAGGCCTCTCCCCCGCACCCCCCCAAAACCTCTTTGAGGGGCCCAGACCCTTTTGAATGGTCCTGACCCCTGGGGTGGGGTCCCCCCAGCTCTCTATTTTGGGGGTGATGCTCCCCCACTTTTGGGGTCCTGACTCCACTGCTGCCCCCAATCAACCCCATTCCCCAATTTTCCCCCTTTTCCCACAAATCCCAAATCTTCCCCCCCATTTTAGTCTCCTGGCCCCCCTTCTCCCTCCCTGCCCCCCAACAGCCCCCTGTGCACCCCCCTCCGAAATCCCTTCCCCTGTGCCTCTACATCCCCCTCCCTTTTGGGGGTCTCCCAAGGCTCAGTGACCCCCCCAAACCCTGGGGGGGACTCTCAGAGCACCCCAAACAAACACAAAGGCGGCAGCACAAACACAGCTCATTTATTCAACATTTGGGGGGGGGACCCCCAACACCCCTCGAGGGACAAGGAGGGAACCCCCAGAAATGGAGTGTGGGGGGAAGTGACCCCCTAAAAATGAGGGGACTTTGGGTGTTGGTGGAGGGAAGGGTGTAAGGCCACGTGTGGGGGCTGAGGGGCCCCAAGGCTCTGGGGGGTGATGCAGTTTTGGGGTCCCAGGAGGAGTCCCCCTTTTCTGTGGGTGTTGAGGGGGTCGATGCAGTTTTGGGGTAATGGGGGGGGTCCTCCTGTTTTGTGGGGGCTGGGTGGGAAAAGAGGCTGTTTTGGGGTTTGATCCACACTTGGGGAAGTCAAGGATATTTTGAGGGATCCCCCTGTTTTGAGGATGCTGAAAGAGATCTGTTATTTTAGGGTGCTGGAAGGGGACTGAACCACACTGGGGAGAGGGGGATTGATGCAGTTCTGGAGTGCCAGTGGGGCTTTCCCTGTTCGGGGGGTTTGGGGGGGGGGTCGCTTAAATTCTGGGGTGCTGGAGAAGATATCAATGCAGTTTTAGGGTGTTGGGGAGGCAATAAGGCAGTTTTGAGCTGATACTGGAAGAGTGAGGCATTTTTAGGGTGCTGAGGAGTTTCTAGGCCTTGTAGGGGAAGCTGAGCAGGACTCCCTGGTAGGGCTGCAGCTGCAGCTCCCCCAGCGGCACCTCGGAGCCCTGGGCGGGGCTGTCGTGGGTGCTGAGGCGCACGGTGGCCCTGGGGGGCAGCTGAGGGTCCCCCAGCGTGACCCGGGGCAGGGAGTAGTCGTGGGGGTTGAGCAGCAGCAGGAAGCGCTCACTCTGGTCCCAGCGGCGCAGGATGGCCACGGCCCGGCCTGCGGGCACCACCTCGGCCTCCCCCAGTGACAGCGAGCGCTCCCGCGCCCGCAGCCCGCCCAGCGCCCGGCACAGCTGCAGCACCTGGCCCTGCGGGAGAGGGGGGGTCAGCGCGGGCTGGGACCCCCAAACACCACCTTGGCAGGACAAGAGAGGCGCTGCCACTTTAACGGTGCGCCATGTGCTATGGGCCTTTGAAGGCTGCATTGCCTTTTTAAGGGAGTATTGCCCTTTTAAGCACAAAGTCAGCCACCTGCCCACATAAACACTCTGTATCACCCATTTAAACCCGCTGGGTGCATTGCCCCTTTGAGGACCCACCCCTGCCATTGCCCCTTTAAAGACACACCCTGCCTCACCATCCTTCCCCGCCTTTGGAACCACAAAAATGGTGGCGCTGCCCCTTTAAGAACGTAGCGCTGAGGGAGTTCCCGCCCCGTAGGACGGGCCACGCCACGCCCCAAAAGCATTCACCACCCCCCTTCCAGCCACACCCTCCCCATCCCAGAGGCCCCGCCCACCGCATCAAGCCCCTCCCCATCCCAGAGGCCCCACCCACCGCATCAAGCCCCTCCCCCGGCCCAGAGGCCCCGCCCACCTCGGAGCTGTTCCCGCCCTCCCGCAGGGTCTGGATTTGCTCCCACGGCATCGGCGGCAGCTGCGGGGGCGGGGGGGAGGGGGGGGAGAGAGGAAAGGGCGTGATCAGAGCCGGATCCCCCCAAATCCCACTTTGGCACCCCAAAACCCACCCCTTGGACCCTCCACATCCCTGCCCTGAACTCCCCAAGTCCCCCTATAAATGCCCCAAAAGGAATCCTACCCCCCCCAAATCCTCCCACCCCACAGCCCCCCCCAAACCAGCCCCCCCATAGCCCCCCAAAATGATTCCCACCCCCCAAATCATCCCCACAGCCCTCCCCAAAGTCCCTCCCAAATCTCACAGCCCCCCAGTTCCTCCCCAGCCCCCCCAAATCCATGGTACCTCCTTGATGCCCGGGGGTCTCTTCAGCCCCACCTCGTCCCCGTAGTTCAGCACGGGGGTCCCGGGGAGCCCCCAGACCAGCAGCATCAGCTGGGGGGTCCGCAGAGGGCTCCCCCAAGCCTCCCAGGGGGTCCCCACCTGCGGGGGGATGATGCGTCACCCCTGGGACCCCAAAAACCACGGTGGGGGGCACTGTGGGGGTCAGGATTTGGGGTGTGGGCAGGCTGTGGGCTCTGGGGGTCCTGGGGGTTCAGGAGGCATCTGGGGGTGGGAGGGAGGTTTGGGAGTCCAAGTGGGAAAGGGAGGAGAATGAATATGTGGGAACCCAGGGTGGGTTTTGTGGGATATGGAGGTGCATAGGAGGTTCTGGGAGTGCTGGGCATGGGTTTGGGGTCCCAGAAAAGTTTGAGGTCACTCATCATCCAGCCCAGCATGGTTTTGCAGTTCAGGAGTGGTTTGGGAGCCCCAGGATGGTTTGGGGGTCCCAGGAGAGTTTGGGGTCACTCACGGTCCAGCCCAGCACAGTGTTGGGGTTCAGGAAACCCAGGAGCTTCTTGGCAATCATTTCCTCAGCCATGTCCACCTCCACAGTCTTCAGGAAGGGCCCCACGAGCAGCGCTGGCCCCCCCGAGTTCAGCAGCGTCTGAAGTTCCCGCAGACGGGTGCCCCCCACCAGCACCCTAAAAATGGGGGGGCATCAGTCAGGGGTCTCACCCCCAGCACCCCAAAATAGGGGGGTGGGTCAGTGACTTTGGGAATGATACGAGGGGTAGGAATGACATGAGAGAGTGACAAAGGGGATATGGGGGGGCTCAGAGGGGATATGGGGGAGGTCAGACCTGGACACGCCATCCGAGCCTGGCTCCTCTGTCTGGTTCCTCCACGCAGCCACCACCGAGGGCTGGGGGGGGAATGGGGGGAGTCACCCCACAGCCCCCAAAGACCTCCCCAGCCTCCCATTCCTTCCTCACAACAACAGAGTTCTACCCCCATAGAGACCTCCAAACCCTACAACACATCTCCAAGCCCCCCAACGTTGCCCTGGGCCTCAATTTCTTCCCTTACAAAGACGCCCCAAGGGCCCCCCCACCCTTCCATTCCTGCTCCCAAACCTCCAGCTCGTCGATCCCATCCAGAAAGATTCCAGCAGCTCCGCGTTTCAGCCACAGGGTCAGTGCATTCTGGGGGGCACAGGGGGCAGTCAGGGGGGCTCCCATGGTTCCCCCACAGCTCCCTCCCCACTCCACAGCCCCCCATTGCCCAATAAACCCCTCACGGGTGTCTCCCAGAACCCCCCATAATCATCCTGCCCCCCTATAACCACTTTAGTCCTCCATAACCCTCCTATAATCACTGTCCCCCCTCAACCCCATGAACCCCCTGCTCCCCATAATCTCCCCATAACCTCCCTGCAATTCCCCTG
>JAWWMO010000268.1:0-16502 GCA_035047845.1 Dendrocincla fuliginosa | reverse complement strand
CCTTATATCAGTTCCCTCTAAGTGTTAGTTCCTTATATCAGTTATTGATACATTATATCAGTTATTGATACCTTATCGCTCCCCTTTAAGTGTTAGTTCCTTATATCAGGGCTGTCTTCACCGACCTGAGAGACATTTCTGGGCTGCTGGCAGACATGTTGAGGAGCCCTCAGGGTGTGACTGACAGCAGAGGTGCGGGGATATGGTGACATTTCTCCCTGCCTGGACACCAGCGGCCTGGCTGATCTGCACCCGGGGGGAGCCAGCCTGAAGCCCAGCTACCCAGTGGTCGCCTAGCAGAGGGTATATAAAGCCGTGCCCGGGGGTGCCTGCTGTCCAGCCCTTTCCATCTCAGCTTCACCCAGGGTGTAAGCCTGACTGCTAGTCCTGCCTGCCCGTTTTCTGCATCGTCGCCCACCATCCTGCCTGCCTCTCCTCTTCATCGTCCCTCGTCCTGCCTGCCTCTCCTCACCCTCGCCTCCCCATCCTGCCGGTACCTGGTTCCCTCCCCTTGAAATCCTTCCCACTGGTGGTGGTAATTCTTTCGCTAGTTCTAGCCTGCCCCTTTTCCTGTTACCTCATTAAAGTCAGTATCTGTTTGGGACCCAACATAAGGAGTTGCGTGCCTGAATCTCGCCTTCAGAGCAATCAATTTAAAAGAACCCAGTTACAATTTCCAACTGGATTGTAAAAGTAACTGAAGGAGAAGGTGAGAGAAGCTTGGAGTTTATGGGACTGTGGAGACTCTGGGCAGATTTGTAGGTCATTTTTGTGAAAGTGTGCATTGCTAGAGATTCCAAGAGATCTGAGTTAGGCTGGCAACTCTACAAGTTCATTGCAGAGGACAAATTAGACAAAGTAGGACTCTCAAATAATTTATATGGTTTCAGTATCAAGGTTCAAATTTTAAATTGCAGAGTATATACAAGCATGTAACAAAGCAAATGAACTTGTATTGATAACAGGAATTACAATGAAATCACTTTTTTTACCCACATGAAAGCAAAGTAATAATAAAAAATACTGTAAGTCCACTTTCTGCATTCTGAAATGTGAGAGATATTCTCATGTTGTGAGTATTGATGGGATTCTGTAATACCTAGCAAAGATACTGGTACTGTGCTACTGGTCTTCTGTTGCTGCTACTGTGAAGACTCATATTTTCAATGCATATTACTTTTCTTTCTTCTAAAAACCTAACTGCTTTTTGTTTTCTGCTACACTTGTGATGCCCCTGGTAACTTAACACTAGTTAAGCATAATCTTAGTCAACTTCATCGGAGGGCTCATAATATAAATAAGACAAAAGTGCATTCAGGAGCAGAATTATATGTGGACAAATACATCTTAAACACAGATAAAGGCAACTGGCAGAATGGATGGTTCTGAAAAGACAATTTATAGAATCATTAAACCATGATTAATCATAACACATCACTTAAATGTTTTATTTCTTTTCCTGGGCTTAGCTTTAACAGCCAATTTGGAAATTAACAGAGGGTAAGAGAATTGCTTCTGTTGAAACTATGGAATGAGTTAACATCCTTCCATTCTTTTAATGTCAAGTATGTCTTGTAAACCATATTTCCAGAATCATAAAGTGTTATAAGCTATTTGTACAGTCTTAGGCAGCTTATAAATTTGATATGCTGTAGCTGAGATCTATTTAATTGGAATTTTTTTCCTAAAACTATTTTGATGTAGACTTTGAATTTTGCTTGATTGTTTTTCTCTTCATATTATTCTATAGGAATGCTATATGATGTGCAGTAGGAAAGACATGACATAGTTGCCATCACAGAGAAGTTCTGGGATGACATGCATGACGAGTGATGCAATGGATGTCTACAAATTCTTCCAACAGGCGAGCAAGGAGAGGCAGTAGGCCTCTGTAAATTAGGGAGTCTTTTGACTGTATGGAGCTCAAGGATAGTGATGATGAGGTTGAGTGTCTATGGGTAAGAATCAGGGTGAAGGCCAGCAAGGCAGATATCCTGATAGAAGTCTGTTATAGACCCCCAGTCAGGATGAAGAGGCTGATGAAGTCTAGAAGGTTCCTGCAGTGTGTGGAAGAGATCTTTCTGACGTAGCTGGTAAGTGAACCTATTGAGGTGGTGCCCCACTAGACCTGCTGTTTACAAACAGAGAAGGGCTGATAGATGTGATGGTCAGGGCCATCTTGGGGTACAGCAACCATGAAATAATAGAGTTTTCGATTCCTGGTGAAGTAAAGAGGGTGATCAACTAAACCTTGACCATGGACTTCCAGAGGGTGGATTTTAGCCTATTCAGGACACAGATTTTGAGAGTCTCTTGGGAAAGAGCCCTTAATAACAAAGAGGTCCAGGAAGTCTCAACATACTTTAAGAAAGAAATCTTAGCAGGAGCAGGTCATCTCCATGTGCCAAAAGATGAGCCAGCAGGAAAGAAGACTGGCTTGGCTGAACACAGCTTTTACAAGAACTTGGCCAAAAATCTGAAAAGAGGGTTTATGACCTTTGGAAAAAGGGACAGGCAACTCAGGAAAAATACAAGGACATTGTTAAGTCATGTAGAAAGAAAATTAGGAAGCTGAAAGCTTGACTAGAACTCAATCTGACCATTGCTGTAAAAATTAATGAAAAGTGCTTTTATAAATACATTAACATCAAAAGGAGGGCCAAGGAAAATCTTCACTTGTGGATGTGGGGATGATGCCTTAAGATTTTTATATATTTGTAGATTTTAATAAAGTTGTATAATTTCTCACAGTTAAGGTAGCAGCTGACAGTTTTTAAACCCCATTCTCGCAGTTTGTGCCACACTCTTGAAATTCTATTTAATGGTCTTTTCAAGGAAAGAGATTTTAGCAAAGACATCTTGTTTGGGACATATGCACCTGGACCAGAATAATAAGATACATTGTAGTCAAAACAAGATAGAAGACCTAGAACCCTTAGAGGTGTTCCAATGGGACATTTCTAAGGGTGGTACCAGGGGCAAATGGTTTGCATGTTGGGTGTACCCACTAGATACAGTAATTAATAAAGCTATAAAATTGTGAGAATTCTATGCTGGTGTGTGCACCTATGTACTTCATGCACCTGAAAGCTTTCATTAAAAAACTTCACTTTATTTTATCTACATTAATATTGTCTCAAAAGTTTTTCCTATATTTTAGGCAACAGTTTGGCACCCCAGATGGGACAGATGGGACCTGCTAGCTTCTCTCTGATTGAGGTATATATAAAATATATAAATATATAAATATCTTAAGGCATCATTTGCCTCTTTAGAGACATGACAAAATTCTATCTTGTCTAGTCTCTACCACTTATACTTAATTTTTAACTGGAAAGATGAGCAATTTCTACAACATTGAATCATACAACAAGCCATTATGCAAACACTAATGATGAATATAACAAATATGAACAGTTGTTTTATCCAGGTCCAGTTTGGTAAGCATGAAGTAAGTTTGCAGAAGATAACACTGGAACCAAGGAGCATTGTGACTAGGGATGAGGAAAAGGCTGAGGTACTTAATGCCTTCTTTGCCTGAGGTACTTAATGCCTTCTTTGCCTTATTCTTCAACAGAAAGGCCAGTTATCCTCAGGCCCCCATATAACCAGGCCCCTGTGCTGGTAGAAAGGGACATGGAGCAGAATAGACCACCTGTAGTCCGTCAGATTTGTGGGAATGCTGATATTCTGGAGCATAGGAAGGCTCTGCAGAAGGATCTGAACAGGCCACATTAGTGGACCAAGGCCAGTGGCAGGAGGCTCAACAAGGCCAAGTGCCAGGTCCTACACTTTGACCAAAACAACTCAGTGTAGTGCTGCAGGACGGGGATGGGGGAAGAGTTGTTGGAAAGTCGCCCAGTGGAAAAGGACCTAGGGGTACTGCTTGACACCCGACTGAACGTGAGCCAATGTGTACCTAGGAGGTCAAGAAGGTCAGTGGCTTGTATCAAGAATAGTGTGGCCAGCAGGACTAGGGAAGTGATTGTTCCCCTGTATTGATGAGACTGCACCTCAAGTACTGTGTCTAGTTCCTGTCCCCTCACTTCAAGAAAGACATTGAGATGCTAGAGTGGGTCCAAAGAAGGGCAATAAAGCTGATGAAGGGTCTAGTCTGTAAGACATATGAGGAGCAGCTGAGGGAGCTGGGGATGTTTAGTTTGGAGAAAAGGAGGTTCAGAGGTGACCTTATCGCTCTCTAGAACCACCTGAAGGGAGGTTGTAGCCAGGTGGCGATTAGTCTCTTCCCCTAGGCGATTAGCAACAGGACAAGAGGACACAGTGTCAAGTTGTGCCAAGGGAGGTTCAAGTTAGACATCAGGAGGAATTTCTTCACGGGAAGGGTTGTTAAACATGGGAATGGACTGCTCAGGGAGGTGGTGGAATCACGATCCCTGAAAGTGTTCAAGAAATGACTGGATGTAGCACTTAGTGCCTCGATCTAGTTGACAAGGTTTTGTTTGGTCAGAGGTTGGACTCAACCTCAGACATCTTTTCCAACGTAATTGATTCTGTGATTCTGTGTACATGTGGTTTCTCTAGATTACTAAAAGTAAATATAACTAATAAAGATATAAAAAAGCAAAGTGCAAAATACATTCCTTACACTTAATAAGGCTCCTTTGAATTAAGGATCTAAGGGAGTAGTTACAATATTATCTGAGAAGCAGAAGTAATTAAGAATTAGTAAGCGTGCATTTTATTTAGAGCTAGTTAAGATTTTAAGATCTAGATTTTAATAAGTTCTATCTGGAAAAGCTCTATGTAGATCCATTCTCACATGAATTCTCACATGCATTGGAATTTGTGCTATAGCTTTGCCATAAATGTCTGCCAATTTCAGGATCTTTAGCATCTTCATAAGCCCTGTTCTGTACTGTCTCTCCATGTTGCTAGCATTCTATACTGTGAGTACGGGTAGGTCACATAGATATTACATGAACATTGAAAATAAACAGGGCTAAAGGTATTACAGTATTTAATACTGATTTTCTAGTAAAACTGTTTATCACAAAAGAGCCAGGGTGAACAAATCTTCACAACATTAATATGTATTTTTATGTGTATTTATGATTGTGATATTTAGTACAGAACATAATGATTTCAACCTCTGTGCACAGGGATAAACTAATCCTCAGGTTTAAAGTCATTGCCATGCTATATTTGGTATTGACTAAGCAATTACATTGCATTCAGAATCAAAACAGAAGCAACTTACTAGACTTAATGTATCTCACACAAATTTAGTTTAATAAATTTTGATATTTTAAACAATTATCAAGATTGCAGACCTTGAAGGATACCATTAGAGTAGGTCTGACTTTGAAATTTAATTTAGATTGGTAGACCCATATTCCTGGAAACAAACTGCTCCAGAAGGTACTTTCTCTCCTCTCCCCTATAGTGGAGAGTCCATTTCATAATGGACTCTTAACTTTCAAGCCTGTGTGTCAGAGGCAACAGAAAAAGAAATAATTTTTGTAATTTCTAGGAACATGTTTTGCTCAATGTATATATATATATATATAATATATATATATATAGGAGAAAGGATTAAATATATGCAAATACTTGAAGAGAATTCATGGAGTGTATTTAAAAATTGAAGAGAAAATAAGAAGACTACATAAAGATTTGAAGTTCTTTTTGATGTTGAATGTTTGCTTATTTTGGTTCTAACTCACTTCTCTTAAACGATAATTTTGTTTTCTCTGTTCCACAGTGAATTTGTCAGCTGCTGGTAAGAATTACTTCTGAGGGAAGTTTATTCTACTTTGGAGTAAAAGACTGTCTTTAATTTTGGCTATGTAAGTGTTCATATTGAAACACCTGTATTGAGAATTAAAGAAAGAAATTCAATGAACTATTTGAACAGCTGATAACTGTATTGATCAGCTTCCCATGTAAAGTTTTGTTAATGCCCTTATCTGTAATGGGAGTAGAGAGAGATTGACCTGAAAGTGAGGATAGATGTGCAGAAATGTGTATGCATTAGAAAACATTTTTATTATTCATATATTAAGAAGAGTATTAACTTCCATGGGTATTTGGTATTCTTTGTGTTTTTTCATAAGTAAGTAGTGCAGATTATGGTTGCCATGGTGTAGAAATATATCAGTGTTGTTTTCCTGCTTTCCTTCATTGAAAAAACAGGTCAACTCCAATTTTTTTCTTCTCAAGGTTGTAGAACAGATTGACTCTTGCAAAAAGCATGCATCACATTTGTCTATTTCTCTATTTCCTGTACAATCAATAGCAGACAAGAAAAAAAGCCTTGGTTATTAAATGAGCTTATGTATATGCTGTGAAGGTAATATGAGTTTAAATGGCTATGAGAGAGGCATGATATAGATGCCTCCAAGATGCCTTCCTTTCTACTTAGTGCTTAATCATTTGATTGAATGTCTTCCTTTTTTTCATTGAATTGTTTCCTAGTAACTATTAAGATTTTTTAACCTAAACCAAAGAAGGGAATTTTTGTTGGGTTGATGAACTTTCTTGGGGTGAAAATGCATTAGTTTCAGAATTATGGAACAAAAGCAAAACAAAAAAACAAACAAAACTGCTTCTTGTCAGAAGCTGATTCTCTGATGGATGGAGTTGTTTCTTGTTTTCGTTTTGGGGTTTGTTTTTTTTTATTATTATTATTATTATTATTTTCAGATTTGTCACTGAGTAGTGTGGATTTTTTGTGGACTCTGTGTGTGTGCTTTTGGTTGGTTTTTTTTTGGTGGCAGTGTGGATTTGGGGTTGTAATGTTTCTGGCTTTTTTGGGGGGTTCTTCAAAGAGAGCTTTTTCTGCTGTGTAGAGGGAGAGTTTTCTATCTGGAGCATTTTTGTAGATAGAGGAATTCTTATATAATCAATGTCTAACAAAGATAATGATCCCTAAAAGCTGAGGTTGTTTTTTGTATTATTTTTTTTTATCTTCCTTTTCTTCACAGGTGTTAATACAAGTGGTTTCTGGAAGTATGTTTGTGAGTTAATATAAGGCCACATCTATTTAGGGTCCTCACTGAAAGCTTAAGCAACCTGACTCTTGAATTGTTGAAATTATGCCGGAAAGTTGATTTGAAACCGTTCAGGTGCTTGTGTTGTTCTGGTACTTTGAAAGGATGGAAATGTTCAGCAGTACCTCTGGTGCCATCTGCAGTTACTTTGGCTTTCTATGTATCATTTCATCTATCTTGTCTTCCCTATTAGCTTTAATCTTATTGTAAGAATATTCTGTTAAGGTAAAATATGCCTAAGCTTGGAAATTCATATATGAGAAACAACAGAAGACCAACCAGCTAGTTTTGTTTTCACTTGTTTAATTCTGTATGATCTTCTGTATCTTCTCTCAGAAAACCACCCTGAATATAATTAATTACATAAAGGACTACAGCAATTTTAATCTATTGAGACAAGAATTGAGTACAGAAAGAACATAAAATAGTACATAAACAAGAATTCAAACAACGCAAGATTTATTCCCAATTCTGCTTTTTTCCTATTATCTCCCTTATTTCTTTATTTCTTCTCTCTTTTCTTCACTCCTTTAGAGTATGTTTATGAAAAATGCTTGAGAGTTCAATCATATTAATAAACTAACCAAAACTCCTCACATAGGAGAGAAGCGTTGGAGCAGTAAAATATGAGCTTAACAGGTCAGTTGAAAATTGAGCTATAAAAGTATCAGAAAAGTATTAAGTTATCTGCTGGACTAAAATCAAGCTGCTTTTTGGTTTGGAGTTAATTTGCAATCTCTATATTCTACTGCAGACTAATAGTAGTTTCTTGTCCAGTATCCATTCTGACTACATTTAGAGTACTTTTAGAATTTGGATTGAAATAATATTGAGAATGTATTGCACTTCAGCAGAATGGTCCATCATTCTCTTCAAGCAGAAAGCTCTATCACCCGCATTGCATAAAGCTCACAATAATGAAGCAGTTTGTTTTAAAAATTAGGTCTATAATATTTTTCATACAAATGTATTTAAAAGACCTTCATAAAAATAGTATGCTAAGTAGCTGGAATTATTGCTTAATATCACTATATTGAGTCCTAAAATTTAGAGCTTATTTTGTCCTCAACAAAGTGTTCAAAACTTTCGTTTTGGAAGACAAAATGATCTTGGTTAAATATAAAAAGTGAAGTTTTACCTTTTTATAATGAATGTTAGTAGGGAGTCTATTTATGTTTTCCTTAAGGAAGCACTAAAATCCATATAAGAGTTGGTTTACGTTGTGTATACATATATATATATATATCCTATATATACGTGTTAATGAAAACATCAAGCCTCCAGAAACTCATTTCATCTGCCCATGATAGCTGGTGCAATTCTATTTATGTTAATAGAAACACATGACAAATCCAAATTTAAAACCTGAAATGAAAGACCTTGAATGTTCTGTGTTTAAAACTTCCCTGGTTGAATACACATTTGATTGTGGAAGCCAGTGAAGTGTGTTGAGTCTGAAAAACAAAAAGGTACCTCTTTATGCTTTACTTTTGTTTTAAAATAAAAGTTATTGTCAAATTTTTTGTCAAGGTGTCACCAAATCAGTCACAGTTGATGTATGTGTGCAGGGGTTTATCTTGGAACTATTCTCAACCGGTGAACATGATCAAAAGATTGAAGCAGAATGAGGAGACAAGAAGATCATAAATTCAGGCAGCAGAAGACTGAAAACTAGGTCTCAAGTCTTAAGACAAAGTATGCATTACCTTGAGGAGTAAAAAACTATTTCCAAGCATTTTCTGCTTCTGGACAAACCACTTCAGGTTTCTGGTGTTGATTTGTGAAGTGCACTGTGAAGCAGTTAGAAGTATTTAAAATATGGAACAGCCCTGCCCTTAAAATCAGTGGATATCATCAACCTATCCCATGAAAAGTGCACATTGCAAGCTTTCTTCAGCAATTCTACCAGCTGAAGGGTATTTAGGTAGTTTATATATAGTGCAGCCTGCCAGTGCTAGAAAAAACATGAAGCACAGCAAAACCTTTTAATTGTAAGTGCCTGCAGCAAAATAGAAATAACTTCCTGCACAGCTGTTGACAGCAAGATGTCTTAATGAAACAAAGCAGACTCCTTTTCAAAAATGTTGACAGTTTCAGGGAGAAAAAAGTCATCGACTATCTAAAACCAATAATGCAATGGTTTGTTTGGTGTTTTTTTCATTTATTAATGAATACATTAAGCCAGATGTCATGATTAATGACAACAAATGTAAATGCGTTGGTCAGAGATGCTAAATTTAGAGGCATTCACCTTGGATGCTCTGATTACTATTGCAAAGAGGAGAAGCCAGTGGTGTTTAAAATTCAGTGTGCATCGAGGTTCTTGACAAAAGAAATCAGCAAGCAAACTTAAAAGTACTTAGATTGAAGAGGCTGAGAACGTGTACTGTAGAACACAGTCATGTGCTGAATGTTTATATTTAGAAAAGGGATTTAGGGCAAAGTAAAACCAAAACCCCAACCCCTCAAACCCCAAATCATTTAGTATGTTTTAATTGTTGAATTCCTGCTTAGTGTCAAGGTGCGTTCAAAAATCTTCACTTTATGAATCCTCAGGTAATGACAGAATCACAAAATAGTAAGGGTTGTAAGGGACCTCTGGAGATCATCCAGCCCAGTCCCTCTGCCAAGGCAGGATCACCTGGAGCAAGTTACACAGGAACATGTCTGTGTGGGTTTGAATGTCTCCAAAGAGGGAGTACTCTATAACCTCCCTGGGCAGCTGTTTCAGTGCTCTGCCACCCTCAATGTAAATAAGTTCTACCTCATGCTGAGGTTAAACTTCTTGTCTTTTAGTTTATGGCCACTTCTCAATCCTGTCCCTGGGCACCACTGAAAAGAGCCAGGCACCATCCTCTTGGCACATGCTTTTGAGATAATTATATGCATTAATGAGTTGCCCTCTCAGTCTTCTCTAAAGAGGGCTAGCTACCCCAGTCTCTCCTCATAAGGGAGATTCTCCAGACCCCTGATCATTTTCGTGGCCTCTGCTGGACCCTCTCCAATAGCTCCTTGTCTTTCTTGTACTGAGTGGCCCAGAACTGAACACAGTACTCCGGATGCAGAAAGCTTGTCAGAAATCTAATTCATACCGATATGCAAAATCCCCTCTATATTGCTTTTGGAGCAGAAATTTTGTGCCTGTAAATTTTATAAACTTTTACTGTAAGTAAATGTTAAGATTCACTTTTTATTTTATGTAACTAGATGTGAAAACAGTTTTCAAAGCTCATTTTGTCAGGTTAATCACTGTAAGGAACTAAAAAAAATGTTGCTGGAAGAACAGAAGTTTGTTAATGATTTGATTCAACACATAGAATTGGCTGTCTCTTCTCTGATCTAAGTACATATGGTCGCTGGACTTGGAGCTTTTTGAAATGGACTTTGGCTCTTAAAAAATTTAAACATACTATGTATTGTGGCAATGAACTTTTAAACTGATTTTTAGGCTTTAATTTGTAAATGGATTATGTTCTAAAAAATTTACTGAAAGGTGGAAATCACTCAGTTTTAGTGATAACCATTTGTGGTGACTTTAGCATTGTATTACTAAATATGACTGGAAGTGTTCAAGGCCAGCTTGGATGGAGCAACCTGGTCTAGTCAAAGGCCCATGGCAGGGTGGCTGGAATTAGGTGATTTTTAAGGTCCCTTCCAACCCAGGTCATTCTGTGTGTAGTTGAATGCCACTTTTTCTTGTATCTCTCAAACTGAAAATACACTTACTTCATGTACAAATCCTTTCTGTCTCTTTTCCCCCTTTCTTCTCAATGAGCAATTAAAAAGAGTACAATTGTAAGCCAGATGGAGTGAACAGAGTAACATACTCTGGGTCATGGGTCTGTACCCTATAAAAAGCCATTCATCTGGCTTAATTAGGAGCTGCCACCAGTCTGGAATCTGCAAAATAGCCAGAGTTTTGTGATTTAGTCTGAAGTAAAACAGCAACTTCATTTTTCTTTTAGTGAGAACTTCTGAAAAGTATAAGTTACTTTCTGATCTAGGAATCTACAGTGAGGGCATGCTTGACCTTTGAGCAGTTGTGGTTCATAAACTATTAAGGAAGAGAAAAAACCCAACAACAGAATAAACCAAAATCACACAAAACTCAATCCCAAACCGAAAAAAGCCCCACCTGAAACCAAGCAGAAGAATTAATAAAAACTAGGTTTTCTCTCTTCAAGTATTTTGAGATGTCAACTAATCTTGTTCATCAATTTTAATAAATAAACTTGTTTTTCAAGTGCAGTGATGGTTTGGCTGGTGATTTCAAACATTTCATCTTTTGAAAAGATATCTTTTGTATACATTATTGGGTATCAATTTTTTAGGGTTTTTTCCCACCATGGAGGTGCATTATTTCATGACTGCACTTTAGTAACTGGTTGTAGCATATCAAGCAGATTAATTAGGATTACATATATCACTGTATTTACTAAATGTGTTTTTGACTGCATGTACATGTGCTGGTTTCCAGCTCTCTGTGTTTGTGATTCAGTTTACAGGTAAATTTTATTTATTGGCCAATAAGGAGAGTCTTCAATGTGTTATCAAGTTTTCTGGCAATAGAAGGTCGCAACTGAGAAGGAGGTACAGATGGGGAAAAACTTCAGAAAAATTACATAAGGTCCTATGCCTTTGTGGAATTTCCTGTGCTCAAGTTTTCCTTCCTGTGTGAAGGTGAGCTAGTGAACGGTGAAAACTTCAAAGTAAACAATGCACAAACACTTGCCTGGTGAGCCACTCTGCCCCCATTTTGGGGACCAAGACCTTCAAATTGTGTGACTATATAGAGCTAAATATAGACACATAAAATATGCAAGTCTGGCAGATCTTTTAGCAGAGTTATTTTACATCTCTGCAGTAGCCGCACAGGTATTATCTTTGTCTACCAATGTGAGTAGGCCTTTAAGCTGGGCACAACATGTCAGGAGAGAGCTGGATATTGACAGCCTGCCATGTGGTCCAATAAGAAAACTTCTAGTTATTTTTGCAGGTAGGTGGAAGAGTGCTGATTTTGGCACAGTCGCTCGGCTGTCTTTATTAGTTTTTTCCTGATCTTGGAGGTTCTGCCAAATATCCTTGTGGCCCGTAAATTCTGCATTCTTTACTATCAGTGATACATCCTTCTTCCCAAGCTTAATTAGCCTCCCCCTAGGTCTGAGATCATTGAAGAATGTCAAACCTTAAACCTTAATAAGGCAATTCTGGCGACAAGCAATTTGTCTGTAACACCCTGACATCACTTAGAGTTTATTGGCTGCTCTCTGTATCATGGATTAAATCTTTCTTCTTGTTGACTAGGCTTCAAAATATGCAAGGATCAAATGTCAAAAAACATCCTTTCTTAAGTTTTGCATATTTAACATTTTGCAATGAGAAATGCCTTTACAAGTACAAATCACAGCTAAGAGAATGTAATCTAAAAAACTACTCATAATGTTTGCACATCCATTTTCCATTTTATGTTTAAATCTTTGTAGGGGAATAGATTCACAGAACTTTTCATTAGGTAGTGCTATGAATCAAACGAGGACTAGAAAAGAGCATTCTCAGAAATGCTCAAAATTTCAGAATCTGTTTAGAGACGACTCTAAAGCAGTTATCAGCACCTCCATTGCTCCTAGATTATATAGCCCTTATCAATAAAAACTCAAACCATCTTTCACGCAAAAGTCATTTAGGTATCAGTAAAGGGGGACCACAGAATCTGGTTTTGGTAGATACTGGGGCTTGTAAAGATACAGTTTAAGCAGGATAGAAGTGTGTTCTCTTAAGAAGTTGGACTTGTAATACGTAAATTAAAGTTTTATGCAAGTGTAGAGTATTTCTCCAAGTACCTTACATTGGGAAAACTACACTGATCAAGCAGCTCTACTGACTTAGACAAAACACCTAATTTCACCTGAGTATCTTCTAATAGAAAAGCAGTATGGGTAATCGGGGCTTCCAGAAATCTCATGCAGATTTTCTTTATCTCCTTTCCCCTTATTTGTCAGAACATTCTCATCTCACATAAAACCTCAGAAGCTGTTAATATGGATGCCAGCTTTTAGGTAGGTAGTACCACTGTGCCACTGAGGTAATTTCTTATTCTATTTTGTTTGTGATCTTGGTGGAGTAGCCATATTCTTAGGTATTAGTACAGCATCTCAAAAATTCTTGATCCTTGGCATGCAGAATTTTCGTAAATAGGAGTGGTAATACAAGGGGTTGAGAGAGAGAAGAGAATAGCTACACATGGAACTTTATTATAGATAATTATGAACATCCCAGTTGCTTGACAATTCATAATTTCTTATTGAGGGTTCTCAGTGTTTTCTCATGGCTGTGGTTTGCAAGGATTGTTTTTGTTGTTGAAGTATTTTGTTTTCCTTTTTAAACTGGCACTGAATTAAAAATGAAGACACTTTTTTAAAGACTTTTAATTGCCGTTATAGTCAGGTAATAGTCTCTAATGAAAAGTATTAGAAATGTTAGTTTATAAAAGCAATACCCCCTATAATTGCAGTACACAGGGAGATATAAAGCCTGAAAATTTAGGAATGCCATTTAGTAAGTACAATGCATGGTCTTTGGTTGGCAAGGTTACAAATTAGTGGTCTTCCTCAAGGAAATTATTTTAGAAGTCAGTGGCCTTTCATATGCAAGCGAACTATAATTTTTGCACCATCTTTATGAAAGAGAAGACTTCTTATCTAGTGGAGCTGTCATTGCGCCATCAGCTTTCAAAGGCTGCAGAAAGAATATAATTGCTAATCATAAACATGGTGTTGAAATGTTTCTCCACTTATCAAATATTTCATTGTAGAAAGGAGATACCCTTTTTACCACCCCTGATCAGCTTATCAAGATAGCCAATTCCTGTTCGTAGCTGTACTAAGGACCTGCTATATGAGCTTGAGCAAGTTACTGCACTTGTGAATGCCTTTCTGGGCTGCTTGTAATGTGAGATTTGTCAGTTAAACAGTGTAGGGCAAAAATACTTACTTTTCAGAGTATATGGAGTTGAGCCTTTTGTATAAGGGCCTCCATAGCAATTTCACTATTTCAATCTTATGGACACTACTGTTACACAAAAAAATAAAAAACTATGATAATAATATAATTTTGAATAGTAAAGCAGAAAGAATACCTGATCTGTTAATTTTTCACAACAAATTATAATGGAAACTTTTATCTTGCTTTTACTATGTGTATTAGAAATAGTTCTTTTTCACTTGTTTATCTGCAAACCTTGATTATAGAAAAAACAAAATCAGAAATTAATAGCTTTTATCTCTAAGTCTTGAAAATAACAACAGTTTTATCAGTGAGATACCTTATTCTATATGCTACATTTCTCCAGTTAGATTTTGCTTGTCTTTGATACAATATATACTCTTCTTATCTTAAATCATAGACTAGACAAGACATAGATTTTCAGCATACACTGTGTGTTTTCTTGTTATGTATATCTTCAGCAGAGTATCCTGAAAAATCTTGACTTCTAGCAAGTACTTATTTTAAATACAAACTAGTTGATCAGTAAGACTAATGCAAATATAGTAGTGGCAAGTAGTTAATTGTGGTGCTTCATTAGTAATGAAGATGAATATGTTTTATATATCTTTTAAAGTAATGTGACTTCTTTATGGATTTGTCCTAATTAAGCTCCACCCCTATTTTTCTGGGATCTAAATGTCTGAGTGATACTGCAGGTAATGCTGTCTCCTAAAATAGTAAAATAACAGTAACAATTATAAAAAAGCAGATTTAGTTCTGGAGGTGTACGATAATGTAAAATTATGCTGTTAACTCTTATTAAACTCAAGGTCTGTTCTATTTATTCTGCTGCATGCTCTATACTGCCTACATCAAAATTCCTTAGAGAACCTGATCAGTGAGTAACAGAAATTTCATGTTTACTCTGAGATGCTCTCTTATGTGCATTGCCTTTCTTTGCTGGGTGTCATTAGACAGCTGCTCGTGCACACCAAGACTGAGAAGTCTTTGTTCACTTTGTTCTTGAGGTTTGTGAGTGAGAGCAGGGGAAAATAACATATTTGAACCAAATGCAACATGATGGTGAAGATTCTAAGTCTGTGCTACCTGTGATTTAAGTGACAGAAAAGGTTAGGTGAATGTAGTTGAAGCATAAAACCCATGCAGCACAAAGACAAGATTTTTGTCTTTCATGAAGAAGATGATCTTAATTAAAAAAACCCTGTCTAAGTAGCTGTTATTGCTGAATTGATGCAGTGTCAGTGAGTTTATCCAAAACAGCAGTGGTTGTAAATAAAAGTTTGCAATTGCATCCTGAGTCATAAGCCTGAAACACTAAAAGCTTCAATAAAATTTGAAAAGACCAATGTTCTGAGTAGCAGAGGTGAAGAATGAAAACAACAGGTGAGAGCTCAGAATGTGCTCTTTCGTAATCAGTAAACAATGAGCGTAATGGAACAGTGCATACAGAGCCAAATATCACCAAAAGTGACAAATGCAGAATGACAAAAATTGGAGTAATATTGGTATTTGTGATATTACAACAGGCAGGATCCAAGAGCAAGTGCATTAGCCATCTGAAAAAGGTGACTAAAGAGAAATTAAAATCCTTAAAATATACCATCAGTCTACCATGAAAGAGAGAAGGCATCAGTTTATTACTCTAAAAGAATGTAGAAGTCAGATAATCTGGATCTAAATGTAGATTATATTTTTTTGTTAGGTTTGACCAAAAGTTAGTAGTGTATGAACAGTATCAGTGTCTTATTTTTTTTTAAAGAATATTTAAAATTAAGAACATTGGTGGGGGGGAAGAAAAAGAGATGTTTGTCCTGCTAATAATCACACACTTTTGCCAACAAGGATGATTGAAATTTATCCTGGGGAAACAAAGAGAGAAAACTGTAAGCATAAAGGTACTGTGCTGAATAATTAAGAAACGCCTAAATATTCCTTGATGATTTACACCAAACCAGCAAGTAAATATTACAACAGGTCATCCTTTCAGTCTTAAGACTTGATGTGCAAGTTTTTGTGGGTTTTTTTCTAGTTTGCTCTTTTACTTTCATGGGTTAAGTCCCCTATGCATGATTTTGTCAGATTCCAGACTTTGTGCGAGCACATATTTTGGAAACTTCAGTGAGCATTTATGACACAATAAACCTTCACAAATTATTGAAGGGAGAAATTTTCTCTTAAATTTCCATCAGAAGTATGACACATAGGCATAATATCAGTTTTACCAAATTTAATATCAACTTTGAAAAAAGCATCAACTCTTTGTTTTCACATGAATATTTGTTATTCTCTGAAAAAAAATAATTTACTAGGTGAATTCCAACAATAACATTTTAATCACTTGTTGAGGTTTGGGTTGGCTCCCTGCCAAGCCTAACTGCTGGCCACACAGATTGCCCCTTCCCAAGAGGGAAGGGAAAAAAAGTATCAAAAAAGACAATTTTAGTAAAAGTGTATATATATATATATATATATATATATATTCACATA
>JAWWMO010000267.1:0-16545 GCA_035047845.1 Dendrocincla fuliginosa | reverse complement strand
GGGGGCGTTGCCAGGCAACAGCGGCATCCGGGGCGGGTGGGGGCGGGTTGCCTGGCAACGGGGAGGGCGCGGGGGGGGGGCCCGGGGGGTTCTGGGGGGCTCAGACCCCCTTATATTGCCATCTCCAAGACCGTTGCTAAGCGGCAGCGTTTCCATGACAACAGATGCAGCAGAGTCTTCCCCCTTTTTTAGGGGGATCCGGGAGTTTGGGGGATCTGGGAGCGTCTTGGGAGAATCAGGGGGGTCTGAAGGGGAGGTTGGGGGTTTTGGGGTGGGGGTCTGGGTCCCCTCACGCCCCCGTTTTTGCCCCTCCTCCCCAGGGCGAGCCAGAGGTTTGGGTGGTTTTGGGGGGGTCGGGGGGATTTTGGGGGGAATTGAGGGGGTCTTGTGGGGATCTGGCCCTCCTGAAGCCCCCCCCTCCTTTTTGCCTCTAACCCCTGCAGCTGTTTTTGAGGGGGGCGGGAGGGTTTGGGGGCATCTGGGGGGTTTTGGGGGATCTTGAGGAGATTGGGGGATTTTGGGGAGGTTTGGAGGGTCTTGGGGGCTTTGAGGGGGGGTCTGGGTCCCTAACCCGTTTTTGTCCCTTCCGCCCAGGGTGACCCAGGTATTTGGGTGGCTTTAGGGGGATTGGAAGGGCCTGGGAGAGTTTGGGGGGGTTCAGGGAACCTCTTGGGGGTTTGGGGGAGATTTTTGGGGATCTGGGTCCCCTCAGACCCCCCCTTCCCCCCTCCTCTCTTGGGGGTGACCCGGGCCTCCAGCGCCTTTGGTGGGGAGCAGAACTGGGAGCTTCTGGGGGGCCTGAGGGGGTGTCTGGACATGGGGGACCCCTCACGCCCCCCCATTTCCCCTTCCTCCCCCAGATCATCGCCTTTGACGAGCTCAGAACCGACTTCAAGAACCCAATTGATCAGGGGAACCCTGCGCGGGCGGTGAGGGGACCCCCCTGGGACCCCCCCATGAACCTCCCCAGTGGGACCCTCTGACCCCCAATACTCACAGGACCCCCCCATGGGATCCCCTCCCACAGAGACCCCTTATCCCCCAAAACTCATGAGAACCCTCCACCCACTGACCCCCCAAGCCCCCCCCAAGGGACCCTGCACCCATGAACCCCCACATGGGACCCCCTAAATTTCCCCCACCCGTGAGACCCCCCCATGCGACCTCTCCTGACCTTCCCCACTCATGGGAACAACCCACGGACCCTCCTGACCCCTCCCCAAACCCACAGAACCTCCCCACCCATGAACCAACCTATGTGACTCTCCATGGACCCACTGACACCCCTCCCACCCATGGGACCCCGCTCACCCTCCCAGGACCCCCAACCCCCACGCATGGGACCCCCGCAGCACCCCTGAGCCCACCTATGGGACCCTCCCAAGGACCCCCCACCCATGGGACACTCCTGACAGCCACACATGGGCCCTCCCCTCCCTCCCCCATGGACCCCCTGACACCCCCCCACCCATGGGACCTTCCCCAACCCCTCCCACGGACCCTCAAAATTCCCCCCCAGGGTGACCTTCACCCTCCCCCTCCCAAGGGAGGGCCCAGATGGCCAGGTGGGGGAGGGATGGGGGGAGATGGGTTCTGCTGGGGAGGAGGGGGAGGAATTGAGGTCGGTGCCTATTTTTAGCCCCCCCCAAACCAGGACAGGCCCGGCCCCTCCCCCCGACCCCATTCCTGTTCCCCCTCCCCACCCCCACATCCCCCGGGGGGGAGGGTCACCAGCAGCCTCAACTCCATGGAGGGACCTTAGGGGTCTGGTGGGGGCACCCAGGGGTTGGGGACCCCACCCAAATGGATTCAGCTGTCTGGGGGGGGTCACCCAAGTTTTGGGGTTCCCCCTGACCCCCCCATTTCCCCCCCCAGCGAGAAAGGTTGAAAAACATCGAGCGGATTTGCTGCCTCCTGCGCAAGGTGGGACCCCCCCCAACCAAACTGACCCCCAAAGAACTGCCCCCCCAAAATCTGATGCCCAAATAACACTGACCCCCCCCCAAGAACTGACCCCCCCTCCCAAAAACTGACCTCCAAACCCACCAAAGTCCCTTTCGTTCCCCTCAATGCCCCCCAAACCTCCTGCGCCCATCAAAGACCCTTTAATTCCCCTCCCCCCTGCTCAGGGTTTGCCCCGCACATCCCTGGAGACATTTGAATTCCCCTCAACCACCCCAGGGTCCCCCCAAGCCCTTCCTGACACCCTCCAACAACTGTTTAATTCCCCTCAACCCCCTTGACCTCCAAGGCTCTCCCAAAACCCCCTAAATTTCCCTCAATCCCCACAAAACCTCACCAAACCCCCTCTAATTCCCCACAACACCCCAAGGAACCCCAAAACCCCCTCAACCCCCCCTAAAACACCTGAATTTCCCTCAACACTCTCCAAGACTCCCCAAAATCCCCCTAAAAGCCCCCAAGGACTCTTTAATTCCCACTAATGCCCCTACAACTCCCCCAAATCCCCAAAAGACCTTTTAATTCCCCCTGCCCTCCTCAAACCCTTTTAATTCCCCCCAGTGCTCCAAAAACCCCAAATCACCCCCAAGCCCCCCCCAAACCCTTTAATTCCCCTCAACCCTCCCAAAACTGCCCCTAAACCCCCCAACCCCCTCCTCTTTAATTCCCTGATCCCCCCAACCCTTCAGTTTCCCCCGTCCCCACCCGGGGGCGCCACTGCGGGCTCGCGATGTGGGCGTGGCCAAAGAGAAGGGGCGTGGCCAGCCAGGGGCGTGACCCGGCGCCCCCCACTGGTGCTCCCGGGAATTGCACCCGCAGGATCGTGCGGGGGGCAGGGGCCTGTGGGGAGCGTGGTCTATGAACAGAGGGGCGTGTCCATGGCGAGGGGGGTGTGGTCTGTGGATAGAGGGGCGTGTCCATGGCGGGAGGGGGCGTGGCTTGTAAATAGAGGGTCGTGTCCATGACGGGAGGGGGCGTGGCCTGTAAATAGAGGGGCGTGTCAATGGCGGGAGGGGGCGTGGTCTGTGAATAGAGGGACGTGTCCGTGGCGGGAAGGGGCGTGGCCTGTAATAGAGGGGCGTGTCCATGGCGGGAGGGGGCGTGATCTGTGAAGAGGGGCGTGTCCATGGCGGGAGGGGGTGTGGTCTAACGCCCCCCAGTGCCGCCGTCCGCTGGCGTTGTGGGGAATTGCACCCATTGAGTCTTTGTGTGGGCGTGGTCAGGGCAGGGATGGGGCATGTCCTGACGCCCCCCGGTGCCCCCCCAGCTGGTGGTACCTGAGTATTGCATCCACGGGCTCTTCTGCCTCATGTTCCTCTGTGCGGCCGAGTGGGTGACGCTGGGGCTGAACCTGCCGCTGCTGCTCTACCACCTCTGGAGGTCTGGGGGGGGCTGGAGTGGTCACAGGGGCGGGGGGCGTCAGGAGGGTCTGCGGGTCCTGTGGTTGGGGGTCTGGAGGGTCTGGGTGACAGTGGGGCTGAAGCTGCTGCTGCTGCTCTACCACCTCTGGGGGGTCCCGGGGGGTTAGGGGGTCTCCAGGGGGGTCGGGTGTTCTCAGGGATAGAGCTGCTGCTGAGCCACCTCTGGAGGTCTGGGGGGAGGGGCCAGGGGTCACAGGGATGTCCCCATGTCCCTTGGGGGAGTCTGTGTGTCCCCTGCATGTTTCTGTGTATCTCCATTGTGTCCCCCTTGTGTCCCCCAAGCCCTCCCAGACCTCATGACCCTGCTGTGTCCCCTGTGCCCCCTGACCTTCCTGTGTCCCTCCCTATTTCCCCTCAATGTCCTCCCCTGTCCCCCATTGTCCCCATGTCTCCCCACACCCCCTCCTCCCACCAATGGCCCCCCAGTGTCTCCACTGTCCACTCCAGGTGTTTCCACCGCCCCAGTGACAGCTCTGAGAGGCTCTTTGATGCCGTGTCCCCATGTCCCTCATATCCCCACACCACCAGCCCCCCTCAGTGTCCCCAGTGTCCCCCCAAGCTGGCTGATGGCTCTGAGGGGCTCTTGCACACTGTGTCCCCAATGTCCTCATGTCCCCAACATATCCCCAGTGTCCCCCCCAGCTACTCCCAGTGCCCCACTGACAGTTCCAAGGGGCTCTTTGACATCATGTCCCCCTGCCCTCCATGTCCCCAGCATGTCCCTCATGTCCCCCTAGTGTCCCTTCTGTCCCCCCAGGTACTTCCACCGCCCGGCCGACGGCTCCGAGGGGCTCTTCGACGCCGTGTCCATCATGGACGCAGATATTTTGGGGTATTGCCAGAAGGAGGCCTGGTGCAAACTGGCCTTTTACCTCCTCTCCTTCTTCTACTACCTGTACAGGTGAGCACTGTAAGGGCGCTTGGGAGGAGTGGGAGGCACTGGGGAAACACTGGCAGGGGACTGGGAAGGGACTGGGAGGGTGTGTGGGAGGAGACGGAGCGGGTTGGAGGGGAGTGGAAAGCAGTGGGAGGGACTGGAAGTATGTTTGGGATGAGTCGGGGACAGTGGGAGGCACTGGAAAGGGACTGGGAGGGGATTAAAGGGGACTGGGAGGCACTGGGAAGAGATTGAAGGGGACTGGGGATACTGGGAGGGGTGTGTGGAGGACTGGGAGTCATTGGGATGAGATTGGGGAGCTCTGGGATGGGACTGGGAGGCACTGGGAGGGGAATAGGGGGCACTGGGATGGGATTAGAAGGGAATGGGATGAACTGGGCTGGGCCTGCGAGGAACTGCGATGGGACTGGAAAGGACTGGGGGGCACTGGGAGCCCCAGTGTGCCCCCCACCCCCAGTATGGTGTACACACTGGTGAGCTTCTGAGGCGGGGGACTCCTGGCCCCCCCCGCCGCTGCCTGGACGCCCGAGACCCCCAAAGCTCCGGGACCTCCTGAGGATCTCCCGAAACTCCCGGGGACCTCCCCGTGGACATCAGAGGACCCACTGGATGTTGTGGGGACCCTCCCTCGATCTTGGGACTCCCCACTGAGCCCCCCCCAGCTCTGGGATGTGTCCCCAAAATCCTGGGTCCCCTCCAACCCGCTGGAACCCCCCTGGATTTTGGGGAACCCTGTGGATGCCTGAGACCCCCCAAACTCCTGGGGAGCCCTCCCAAATTTCTGGGACCACCCCAGATTTTAAGGTCCTCCCTGAATATTAGGAGTCCTCCCTGAGTCCCCCCATCCCCATGGAATCCCCTTGGATTTTGGGGGACACTCTCTGGATTTTGGGGTCCCCCGAGTCCCCCCAACCCCTGGAACCCGCCTCAAATTCCTGGGGACATCCCCCCAGACTCCCTGCTCCACCTCAATATTTGGGGGACCCCCCAACTCCCAAGTCCCTCCCAGATTTTGGGGTCCCCCCTATTTCCTGGGCCCCCCCTGGGTCCTCCCCAAATCCCAGGGCACCCCCGGATTTTGGGGACCCCCCCGGCTCTTGGGGCCCCCCAAATCCGGGGTGTCCCCCTCCGAGCTGCCGCAATGACCCCGATTTGGGGAGCGGGGGAGGGGGGGGCAGGGTCATCTCTCAGTCTGGCCCAGTGGCTCCCAGTTCATCCCAGTTCAGCCCCCGCTGGGTTTGTGTCGTGGCTCAATAAAGACAAATGGCACCAGTGACCCACTGGGAGGTACTGGGAGAGCGGGGGGAAGGGCACTGGGGTGGGCTCCCAGCCGGTACTGGGAGCACTGGTCCTGCCCCATCCCCAGTGATCTGTGGCTGCAGCACTGGAGCTTTATTGGGGACACAGGGACAGGTGAGGGGGGACAGGTGACACAGGTGGGCAGGGACATGGGGACAGGTGACACGTGGGGGTGACATCAGTGACCACGATGGTGACAGGAGCTGGTGACTTGGGTGATGACACAATGACAGGTGAAGGTGACACAGATGACAGTGACACGGGTGTTGCAGGTAACAGGTGATACAGGTGACAAGTGAAGGTGTCCCAGGTGGGCACCATCCAGGGGCAGCCCCACCTGTGCCCTCAGCAGGTGACGGATGACACAGGTGACAGTGCCCCAGGTGACACAGGTGCCCCTCAGGTGGGCACCATAGGGGGCACAGGTATGACACAGGTGCCCCAGGTGTCTCAAGTAGGCACTGTCAGAGGCAGCCCCACCTCTGCCATCAGCAGGTGATGGGTGACAGAGGTGCCCCAGGTGTCTCACGTGGGTACTGGTGACACAGCTGTGCCCCTGGTGCCCCCCCTGGTGCCAGATGAAGGTGCCCCAGGTGCCCCCCATGTGTCTCAGGTGGGCACCATGGGGGGCAGCACCACCTGTGCAGTCAGTAGAGGCCCCTCCCGGCCCTGGCGCAACACAAGCACCTGGGGGAGGTGGGGGGGCACCATGAGCCTCCTTCCCCTCCCAGGTGTGTGTCCCCCAGGGGTGCCCCCCAGGAGTGCCATGACCCCCCCTCAGCTGTGTCTGTGTCCTGCCCAGGTGTGTTATGATCCCCCCATGTGCCCTCCCAGGTATATCCCACCCAGAGGGGTGTGTGTGTGTGTCCCCCCAAGCAGTGCCACCCCCCATACCTGCAGCCTCCCCGAGAGCCCCCCATGTCATGTCTCCCCCCAGGGTGTGTTATGACCCCCGCCAGGTGTGCCCCCCCGCCTCACCTGGAGCCTCCCTGGGCCACCCCCCGGCTCCAGCCAAGTTCCGAACACATAACTGAGCCCCGGGAGCAGCAGCGGCACCTGGGGGGAAAATTGGGGAGGGGCCCCAAAATTGCGGGGGGCCCAGAGGGGTCACCAAGACTGGGGAGAAAGTTTGTGGGTTCCCCAAAACTGGAGATCTCCAAGGGAGGGAAGGTGGGTTAGAGGAATCCTGGGGGGTCCCCAAAGTTAGCAGAGAGGTTTGGGGGGGAGGCCCCCGAGGGGGAGCAAGGGTCA
Source organism: Dendrocincla fuliginosa (assembly GCA_035047845.1). Lineage (NCBI taxonomy): Eukaryota > Metazoa > Chordata > Aves > Passeriformes > Dendrocolaptidae > Dendrocincla > Dendrocincla fuliginosa. The sequence goes on along the minus strand of JAWWMO010000267.1, from coordinate 9,714 downwards.
GGTTTAGGGGGGGACTCGGGGTATGCCAAGATTGGAGGAGCAGGTTTGGGGGTGCCCACAGAACGATTTGAGGTTCCCCAGGGATGTTTTTGGGGTGCCCCAGGGGGTTTGGGGGTCTCGGGGGGGATTTGGGGTACCTTGATGCAGGGGGGCTGCAGGCTCTTCGGGGGGGGGTGGCAGCGCAGCAGCAGCACCAGGTCGGGGGCGGGGGGAGCCCCCCCAGGCAGCAGGACCCCCAGAGTGAGGCGCAGGCGGGGGCCCAGACCCTGCACCTGGGTGGAGAAGGGGGGTCAGGGACCACCAAAACTCGCCTTTTGAGGTCTTCAAACCCCCTTAAGGACCATCAACCTCCCCCCCCGGGGATTTGAAATAGCCCAAAACCTCCCCAGGGACCCACAACCCCTCCCAGGGACCCCAAATGCCCCCTGGGGACCCCAAAACATCCCCATGGACTCCAAGCCCCCTCCAGGATTTCAAACCCCACCTGGAGACCCCAAATACCCTCTGAGGACACCCAAAATCCCTCCCTCCAGGGACCACAACACTCTCCCTGCCACAGACCACAAAATCCTCCCCCACTGACCCTCAACCTACCCCAGGGACCCCAACTCCCCACCCCAGGGACCCCAAACCCATGCTCAGAACCCCAAATTCAGGGCCCATTCTCCTGTCCCCACTTTCGGGGTGTAGCCCCAGTGACCACAATTTCAGGTACCCCCTCCCAGTGCCCCCAATGTTGGGACGTCCCTCCCCCAGCACCCCAGTTTCGGAGTTCCCCCCCCAGACTCACATTGGCTGTCAGGGTGATGGGGGGGTCCCCCCCTTTTGGGGCCGCCCCTCCCACAAGAGCTCGGGCGAGGCCCCGGGCAGCCCCCAAGCGGAGCCCCCCCAGATCCTGCTGGAACCGCCCGTGCATCCCTGGGGAGCAGATGGGACACCCGTGGGTGCTGGGACCCAAAACCCAGAGGCGCCCCCCCAACCCCACCCCATGGATGCTGGGACCTCCCCAGGCCAGGCGGGACCCCCCACACCCAGGGGTGACCCCCTCAACCCCCCCATGGGTGCTGGGACCCTTCCCAGGCCAGGTGGGACCCCTCAAACCCCCACAGTGCCCCTCCCAAGGGTGTCCCCCCCGCAAGGGTGTCCTCCCACCCAAGGGTGCCCCCCCACTCACGGGGGGCGTCCTCTCGTTCTCTCAGCGCCCGGTCCACGAAGAGGCGGGTGCGGGGGGGGAGGGGCAGGCGGGGGAGGGGCGCGGGAGGGGGGTCGCCCCCACGACCCCCCCCCAAATCCGCGCGGCGCCTCAGCATCCGGATCGACAGAGCGCCCCCTGCCGGCCCGGAGGACTCAAGGACCCCCCCTCCCACGTCCCCCCCTCCGTGGGACCACCCCCCATGGGACCACCCCCGCCATGGGTGCCCCCCAGCCCACCCCCAAATTCGGGACCCTCCCGATCCTCCCCACCCATGGGACTCACACCCGTTGGGATCCCACTCCGCACCCCAAATTTGGAATCCCTCCAATCCCTCCCCCACTCTTTGAGACCACCCTGATCCCCCCACCAAGTTGGACCCCCTGGGACTCTCCTAAACCGCTCCCACCTACGGGACCCCCACCCACCGCGAGTGATGCTCAGCAGGGTGTTTCCCTCCCCCCAGCCCCCATAGGTGCCCCCCAGCCTCCCAGTTTGGGACCCCCTGACCCCCAGAATCCCCCCAGGACCCCCCGGACCCCTCACCCACCGCGAGTGGTGCTCAGCAGGGTGTTCCCCTCCCCCCAGCCCCCACAGGTGCACCCCAGCCTCCCAGTTTGGGACCCCCTCACCCCCAGAATCCCCCCCCAGGACCCCCAGACCCCTCACCCACCGCGGGTGGTGCTCAGCAGGGTGTTTTCCTCCCGCCCGTAGCGCCCGAAGCACAGACCTGTCACCACCTCCTGGGGGGGCACCCAAAGACTCCATTTTGAGGGTGCAGAGGAGGGTGTGGGGGGTCCTGGGAATTTTGGGGGGCCCAGGGTGAGGTTTGGATGTTTTTGGGGTGCCCTAATGGTTCCTCACCTGCATTTTATGGGTGCACAGGAGGGCCCTGTCTCGGGGATGTTCTGGGTGTGTCTCAGGGGTTTGAGGATCCCAGGGGAGATGTGGGGGGCCTGTGGGTCCCAGGGGAGGTCTGGGGAGGTTTGGAGGTCCTAGGGGAGGTTTGGGGGTCCCAGAGTGTTCTTGGGGTGCCCTGGGGGGGTTTTGGGGATTCCTCAGCTGAGTTTTCATTCAGAGGAAGGTCCTACCCCACTCTGTCCTGGGGGTCCCAGGGAGCTCCCAGGAGGTTTGGGGGTCCCGGGGTGTTTTTGGGGTGTCCTTACCTGTGTTTTAAGGGTGCACAGGAGAGTCCTGCCCCGGTACAGCCGCAGCTCCCCTGAGGGGCCTGGGTGGGTCCCCAAGGCCACGAGTGCAGCCCCGAGACCCCGTCCTGGCAGAGCCGCCCCTGCCAGCCCTGAAATGGGCCCTGGCAGCCGCAGGGCCCAGAGCCGGCGGCCCTGGGGGGCACAGCGAGGTCAGGGGGAGGCTTGGGGGGGAGTCAGGAGGTCCTGGGTGGTTCCAGAGGTTCTAGGAGGGTCTGGAAAGGGAGTTCAGGGGGGCCTGAGAGGACTCTGAGGGTCCTGGGGCATCCTAGTGGGGATCTGGGAGGAAGTTTATGGGTGCCTGGGGGGGTCTCAGGTGGTCTGGAGGGGGCTCAGGGGGCCTGGAGGAGTTTAGGAGGGCAAAGGGGGGCCTGGGGGGGGGCTCAGGCATTCTAGGGACCCTATGGGGATCTGAGTTTAGGGGGGTCTGGGGTGGGTACAGAGAGTCGTGGAGGAGAATTTTGGCATGGGTGCAGGGGATCTGGGGGGTCTCTGAGGGTCCAGAAGGAGACTTTGGTGGGAGTTTAGGGGTTCTGGGAGCGTCCCAGTGGTCCTGGAAGGGTCTGAGGACAAGTTTGGGGGGGTTCAGGGTGTTTGGGGGGGCCCTTAGGGCATCTCATGGGGTTCCCAGGGGTTCCTGGGGGGAATGCGGGGGGTCCTGGGGTAGACTGGGGTGTTACCTGAGGGGTGAAGGCCTGCAGGGTCCCGTCAGCGGTGGCGGCCAAAAGCCCCCCATCCTGGGAGAGGAGCCCAGCAGGGCGAGACCCCAGGACCCCCAACACCCGCCCGTGCTCCCGGGACCTGGGGGACACAGGGGGCACCCCAAAACCTCAACAACCCCCCCCAAATCCCTCATGAACCCCTAACCACTCCCCTGAGACCCCAAACATCCCCAAAATCTCAACAACCTCCCTCAAACCCCACCCCAGGACCCCCAAAACCCTCCTGTGCTCCCAGGACTTGCAAGGGCACAGGCTAGACCCCAAAACCTCCAATACTAAACCCCCCACCTGCACCCCCAAACACCCCAAGCCTCCCCTTTTCCCACAAGTTCCCTGCAGCCCCCTCATTTCCCCCCCTCACCTGCTGAGCCCCCTGAGGGTCCCATCCCTACAGGCCACCCCCAGCCGGTACCGCCCATCCCCGGGGCCTCGGGGCACCACGAACGCTGGAGGGGATGGCACCGAACCCTGGGGGGCAAAAACGGGGGTCAGGGGCATGCCAGGGGCCACCCAAAGGGATCTGGGGGGCCCCCAAAGGGGTCCCAGTGGGGTCCCAGGGGGATTAGGGCGTCCCAGGGCGGGCACCAAGAAGGGTCTGGGGGGTACCCAAAGGGGTCCCAGGGAAGTACCTGGGGGTTTAGGGAAGAACCCAAAGGGGGGGCTGTGGGGGTCCCAGGGGGCAACCAAAGGCGTCCCTAAGGAGGCCCAGGTGGATCCCAGAGGGTTTTGAGGTGTCCCAGGGGTGTCTTTGGGGGGTCTCAGAGTGTTGCAAGGAGGGTCCCAAGATGTTTTTGGGGTGTCATGGAGAAGTCCCTGGGGATCTGGGGGAGTTTGGGGTTGTGCCAGAGGGTCCCAGAAGACTTTAGGGTGTCCCGGGGAGGTCCCAGGGGGGTTTGGGGTATCCTGGGGGGTTCCAAGGGGGTCCCTGGAGATCCCAGGGGACTTGGGGTGTCCCAGGAAGTCCCAGGGAACTGGAAGTCCCAGAGGGCTGGGAGGTCCTGGGGATCCTGGGGAGGTCCCAGGGGTTTTGGGGTGGTCTGGAGGGTTTTGGGGAGCCCACAGGGAGTCCTACCTTGTAGAGCACCGTGAAGGCCTCAGGGTCCAGCACCAGAATGTCCCCGGCCTCTGTCCCCACCATGGGACAGTCGGGTGTCCCCTCGGGGCCTGCCCTCGGGAGGGTCCCTAGACACGTCACCACTGTCTGCAGGCAGACATGGTGGGTCATGGAGGGGCATTGGGTAGTCACGGGGTGAGGTGACATGGGGGGCACAAGGGGAGGCACAGAGGGGGAGATAGGGGGGAAGACATGGGGGCACATGGGGGGTCACACAGGATGGGGGGGGTCACATGGAGAGGGCTCACACAGGGGTCCCAAGCAGAGGGGTCCCACAGGGTAGGACCCCCATGGGTAGGGGTCACACCCACCTGCCGCTGCAGGGGCCGCCCCTTGTGCAGTGCCACGAAGGGGCCCAGCTCGGAGGGGGGCAGTGCCAGCAGCCTGGGGGGGCAGAGGGGGCACCCATAGCACCACCCAGCACTCCTGGGACCCTTCCAACATCCCTGGGGTCACCCAGCAGCCATAGGATCACTCCAAGCATCCCCCTGCACCCTCTGGGACCCCTCCAGAATCCATAGCACCCTCCAGCACCCGCTGACACCCCCAGCCCCTTGGGATCAGTTCAGCACCCATAGGGGCACTCCAATGCCCCCCAGCACCCCTAGGACCCCCCAAACCCCATGAGGACCCCAGGCCCCAGCACCAGCACCTTTGGGACCCCCTGCAGCACTTCTGGGACCCTCTTCACATCCCTAGGGTCACCCTAGGACCCTCCCAGCACCCCTGGACCCCTCCAAGCTCCCCCCCAGCACCCCTTGGAGCCTCTCAGACCCTTCATGCCTCCCCAAGCCCCCCGAGCCCCCCTGGGTGCCCACCCCACCCTCTCTACTCACCGTAGTGACTGCGTTGTCAGGGGCACCTCAGCCTTGTCCCTGGGACCCCCCCAAAACGTGGTTAGAGGGTCCTGCGGTGTCCCCCCAAGGACCCAAACTGCCCCACCAAAGGGCCCCAGGGTTTTGAGGATGCTCCTCAAGTGACCCAGGCTTTTGGGGACGCCCCCTCAAAGGGACCAAGCTTTTAGGGGTCCCCCACAGTTCCCCCAAACATCCTGGGGTCTCCCCCACCTCAAATCCTCCAACATCTCCTTCAGCATCAGGGGGTCAATCTGATCCTATAAAACATCCCCCCAAAAAGCAACATTTTAGGGTGATCTGAGACTCCCCAAACATCTCAATTTGTGGCAGGGTCACTCCAAGCCCCCCCAGAATCCCCGAAGACCCCCCTACCTGCTCTGCCTGCAGCCACAGGTCCCTCTCCAGAACGTCCGGGGGCCGGGGGGGCAGCGAGAACTTGAAGAAGGGTCTCAGGTTCCTGTACACGTAGAGGGCGGGACCGGCGGCCACGACCACCGCGGGACCCCCTCCGGGGCCCCCTCCGGAGCCCCCCAAAAACGCGGGGCCGAACGCGCCGACCCCCGCGGGCGCCTCGGGCAGCGCCAGCGTCGTGATGGACCCGGCGCCGCCAACCACGGCCAGGCGGGGACCGCCCGGGTCACGGGGGATACCCACCACCAGCTGCGGGAGGGGAAAGAGAGTCGGGGTGGGGAGGGACCCCCTCAGTACACAGAGACCCCCCTCCTGTGTCCCATGGGACCCCCATCACCAGCTGGGGGGGAAAGGGGTCAGGGGTGGGGAGGGACATCCTGCATCATGGGGGACCCCCGCAATCAGCTCGGGGGGGACAGGAGGGTCAGGCATGAGGAAGGACCCCACTGTTCACAGGGAGCACCCAGTATCCAGGGACCCCCACCACCAGCTCGGGGGAAGACAAGAAGATCAGGGGTGGGGACCTCCCTGGAGGAGACCCCCAGCAACCAGAGACCCCCTCCCAGAGCACCCAAGGACCCGCCAAGGTCTCCCCTCCAGCACCTAATGACCCCCTCTAATACCCACTGCCCCTTCCAGGACCCCGCTCAGCACCCAGGGCTCCCACCAGCCCTCAAAGACCCCCCCATAGCATCCAGGACCTCCCCAAATTCTTCTGTGGCACCCAGGCCCCCCCAAAATCACCTTGTGATCGCCGTCTCCATGGAGATCAACCAGTGCTGGGGGCAGTGGGGGGGTCAGAGGAGACCTGGGTGGGTCTGGGACCAAACGCAGGGACCCCCCCCACCCAGGGGACGCCCAGCCAACCCCAGGGGCCCCCCCCACACCCAGGGGACCCCCAAGCCCACCCCAGGGACCCCCCCACTGCCAGCACCCAAAGAACCTCCCAGACCCAGGAAACCACCCCTTCTTGGACCCCCAAACACCCCCCCTCCATGAGCACCCCCAGACTCCTCCCCCTCATCCAGGAATCCTCTACCCCAGCCCTCCCCGAAACATCCCCCAAAATCCCCCCTCACCCAGGGACCCCTAGAGCCCCCCATTCTCACCCGCGGACCCCTCACCTCATCCAGGAACCCCCCCAAACCCTTCCCAAGCACCCCCGACATCCCCACTACTCACCCAGGGGCCCCCAAAGCCCCCCGGCTCCGCCCCAGGCTCACCCATACACCCCGGGAAGCTGCGCAGCCCGGCCAGGGGGTCCTCGTACGCCTCCAGCCATAACGAAGCGCTGCGGGGGCGTCCCAGCGTTGTGGGTGAGGCGACCCCCGACACCGGGACCCCCAAAGCCCCCCGCAAAACCCCCAAACCCCCTCCCAAGCTCGCCCCTCCCCCACCTCTCCTCAGCCGCCGCCATCGCGTTGCCACGGCAACGAGAGGATTTGCCGCGCGCCCATGACGTCACGCCCTGAGTCCTCCCCTTAGCCAATCAAAGTCGAGCTTTCCTCTCGCCACGCCCCCTTTGCCAGCACTCCTCCATCTTTGTAGTTCCTCGGCTCTCGGCGTCAGCACGAGGGGGCTCGGGCGTGCGGGTGACGTAATCGCGCCGCGCCTGCGCGCTGCCCCTTTCCGCCTTGGAGCCGACGCGGTGCGGCCGCCCCCGAGGGAGCTCGGGGGGATTTGGGGGTTTTTGGGGGGTTTTGCGGGATCGGGAGGGCCGGAATGAAGGGGGTTGAGGTGGGCGGGGCGCGCTGCAGGGTGTCGGGGGGTTTTGAGAGTCTTGGGGGGGTCATAGGGAGGTCTGGGGGGGTTATCGGTGGGCCTGGAGGGTGTTTGAGGGGCCTGGAGGATTTTTGAGGGTCGCAGGGCGCGCTGTGAAGGCTTGAGGGGGGACTGAGGTGCTATTTAGGGTGTCTGGGAGCTTTTTAGGGGTATTTGTGGGGTCCGGAGGTGCTGTGACACCCTGAGGGGGTCCTGCAGGGTTAATGAGGGGTCCTGAGTGGGCTGTGGGGGCTTGAGGGGTGGGGTGGGAGTCTCTGAGGCCTCGGGGCAGATTTTGAGGAGCTCATCGAGGTCCTCAGGTCCTTGGGGTCCCCTCAGGTGCAGGAGGCAAGGAGAGTTCAGGGGGGGATGGAGTTCATGGGGTGTTTTCCCCCCAAAATACTTCTCCAGCAGACTCGCGTTTGCCTGAAGACCCCCAATTATCCCCCCCAATGCACTTCCCAAGCGTGAGGGAGCAATACTGGCCCCCCCATAACCCTGGGGTTCCCCCCATGTCCCTGAGAGCCCTCCCGTATTTTTTGGCCATGGGGACCCCCCCTCTAACCCCCTAAATTCTCCCCAGGCCTCACCATGCAGCTCTTCATCCGTGGCCAGACCCTCCTCACCCTCGAGGTCTCCGGCTCTGAGACCCTCGCCCAGATCAAGGTGAGCCCTCCAAATTTGGGGTGTTCCCCTCCCCAGACCCCCTAAATTTGGGGTGCTGACCCCCTCTCTTTCCCCCCCCAGGAGAAGGTGGCAGAGCTGTCCGGGGTTGCCCCCGAGGACCAAGTGCTGCTCTTTGCTGGGACCCCCCTGGACGATGACACCGTGCTGGGCCAGAGCGCCCTCCCCGATCTGGCCACCCTGGACCTCTCCACGCGCCTCCTGGGCGGTAATTAGGGGGGGCCACTAATTATCTCAGCCCAAATTAGCACCACAAACCCCCCTCATCACCTCGGTTTCCTTTCCCCCCTCTCAGGGAAAGTCCACGGATCCCTCGCCCGCGCTGGCAAAGTGAGGGGCCAGACCCCCAAGGTGAGCACTGAGGGGGCTCCTCCCCATTTTAGAACCCCCCCCAGGGTTTTGGGGAGCCTTTAAGACCCCCCCAATTTGTTGTGGCAGGTGGCCAAGCAGGAGAAGAAGAAGAAGAAGACGGGGCGGGCCAAGCGGCGCATGCAGTACAACCGGCGCTTCGTCAACGTCGTGCCCACCTTTGGCAAGAAGAAGGGCCCCAACGCCAACTCCTAAACCCAATAAAGCAATCTGGGGCCGATTCCTTTCATTTCACTGATTTTTGGTCTTTTCTTTGGCGTTTTGGGAGGAAGGTTTTAGTGTTCTTTTAAGGGATCCGTTGAGGACTGTTTGTGTTGTGTTAGGGGGAGTTTGAGGCGTTTGGAGGGGGTGGGGGGGGTTAATGCATGTTCCTGAGCGACGGGCAGGGCAGTTAATTAGAGGGAGAGGGTCAGTAGGACCTAATTAGTGGGTGGTAATGGCAGGGGGTTGTCGGGACGATGACGAAAGCATTCGAGTGCTGACGGAAACACTCGAGTGGTGCCGAGGGCGAGGGGCGGGGCCAAGGGAGCCGAAGAGGGGACGGAAACACCCGATTGGTGGCGGGGGCCGAGGGGCGGGGCCATGAGGCCGAGCGGTGCCGGAAATTGCCGAACGCGAGCGGGCGGTACCAAAGCAGCCGTGGGGGGTTTTAAGGGATTTGGGGGCGCGGGGGTTTAAGGGGTTTGGGGGCGAATTTTGGGGCCCATCTCCAGGTGCCATTTCTCTCCAAAAAACCACAGGTTTGGGTCAAAAGAGCAAAAATTACGTTTTTATCTAATTGTGTTCGTCACAAAGGCTGGAGGGACCCAACACTGGTGGCCCCCAAAGTCCATGGTGGGGACCCCCATCTTAGGTTTGGGTGGGATTTGGGGTTATTGGCATGGAGTTAAATTAAGGGACTAATTAATCTGATTCCTCTCCTTGAGGAGTCCATGACCCCCATTCCAGTCTCCCTATGCCACTGGGAGGGAGGATGGAGATAATCAGGACTGAAGTGAGACCTGGGAGGGAGGGAAAGGTTGGAAAAGGTGTTTTAGAATTTATTTTACTTCCCATTGTCCCTCTCTGATTCTGCCTGGAGATAAATCCAATTAATATCCCCGAGTTCAGTCTGTTTTGCCCAGAATCCACAGCCCCCCTAAAGACCTTCCAGACCCACCAATACTCCTGCAGACCACACAGGTCCCCCTGCCCGCCCGGATTCTACTCCCTGACCTCAAATAACCCTCTGGCCCCCCCAAAAACCCCCGGCCCCCCTCAAATTCTCCAGCCTCCACCAAGCTCCCCCAATAACTCCTTAGCTCCCCAATATCCCTGCAAAAAAAAAAAAAAAAAGCCTCACAGCCCCCCCCAACACCCCCAATTCCCCAACAGCCCCCCAAGCTCCTTCAACCTCTCA
>JAWWMO010000266.1:0-16613 GCA_035047845.1 Dendrocincla fuliginosa | reverse complement strand
GCAGCGCCTTCATGGCCGCCGCGCCTCCCTCACGGCGCGGGCCCGCCCGGCCGGGCTGAGGCGGGAGCGGTGCTACGGCCGCCGCGCGGGGACAAGATTCCCCCGGGGAAGCGCGCACCGCGCTGCGTCCCGCGGCGGAGGCTTCATGGGGGATTTTGTGGGTTCTCAGAGAGGGGGGAAAAGTCAGGGGGCTCTCGGCGCTCCCCGTGGGGGATCCGGCGCTTCCCGCGGCGGGGGAAGGGGCGGGAGAGAGGGAGGGAAGGGGAACGGCCCCGGCGCCATCTTGGAGCCGGGCAGGCGCCATGTTGAGGCCGGGCGGCCGCCATGTTGGGGCCGGGCAGGTCGCTCCCGGTGGAGGGTCCGAGGTGTGAGAAACAGTCTCAACCAAATGAATTTTTATAATAAAAGGCTTATTATATGGTAAGAGCAACGCAGGCCTGGACACGAGGGAGAGTCTTCGCTCCACCGACTCGTGTGTCAGGTACAATGTGTGTCTGGCTTTCATCCAGCCACTTTATACTTATATATTACATGGTATACATATGAATTTTTACATACTTCTTCTTATGTGGCTATAGTTGTCATTATTTTTACAATTGGTTAATTACTATATTACAATTTAGTGCTTTGATAACTTCTCACCATAATTCAGGTATTCCTTCATAAAGGTTCAGGGAAACTGATGACCTTACAACAGTTGGTTTTATTGTTTTATGAGGGTGCAATAAACCCCTTTTTTCCCTACTGGCAAAGTGTAGCAAAGTGATTTAAAGGGGCTGAGGCGGCCAGCCCAACAACGCCTATTTAATCCATCAGCAGGTGTTTTGCCTTAAAGGAGTTCATAAAGCAAGCACTTAAAACTTTGGGGGCTCCGGTGACGACCATTAGAGACCCTCAGAGACTTATAAGAATATATATATATGCTACTAAGTGGTGGAAAATGCCGTGAATATGTAACAGGAATGCGGGGAACGGAAACTTAACAGTAAACTGTAGCGAAGGTACCTCTGCGTTCACTTCGGCCAAGGGATTCCCAGGGCGCCCGGCGTGTCGCAATAAAGACCGCCTGGCTCGTAAAAACTCCAAATTTGAGCCTCTTTTTAAGTGGTTTCTTTTTAAGAGCCGATTTCTGCCAGCGCCTCCCCTCTGAGGGCGAGGTGGCGCCTGCCCTCACCCAACATGGCGCCTGCCCTTACCCAAGATGGCCGCCGCGCCCTCGCGCCGCGCCGTGACGCAGTTCCGCCATCTTCTTCCTCCTCCTCCTTCTCTTCCTCGTCCCTCACAGCGCCCGGGGCTCCGTGAGGGGCCGGCGCTCTCTGAGGGGCGGCCGGGCCCTCCCGGAGCCTCCCCGCGGCCCTCACGGCGCTCAGGGCGGTGTCCTCGTCCGTGCCGAGCGCGGCCGCGGTGAGTGCGGGCGGCGCCTCCCGCAGCGCCGCGGGGCTCGGGCCGTGTGGGGGTTTCGGGGTGTTTTCCAGGGATCAGCCCCTCGGGCCCCTTCCAGCGCTGGGTTTTGTGGGATTTTTTTGCGGTTCTGTGGTATTTTTTGCTCTTCCTGGCGGTGTTCCCAGCTTCGCTTTCTCTTGGCATCTCGTCCTGTTTCCCTCGCTCGTCCCTCTCCTAAAAGACCTTTCCTCCAGGTTGTTGTGTGGGGATCTCTGGGGTATTGCTGTGCTGTCCTGGCTGTGTTCCCTTCCAAAGTCCTCTGCAGACTGAAAACCAACACGTTAATTCGGTGTATTTATTATTTAAAGGGCTTTCCTTACTCTCTCACAGCAAATGCTTGTTGGGTAGGTTCTTTTGAATTTAGGCCTCTTGTGTAGTGTTTAATACTTATATATTTATAGTTGCTTGTAGGGGGTTTTAGACTTGTATATTTATACTTGGGTGTAGTGGGGTTTTTTATACTTGTGTATTTATACTTGTGTGTAGGATCTTTTGAAATTTCAGGTGCTAGTTGCTTATTATTGCATATTACTTATTAAACTCATGTGCCAGAGTTTAATTAATGTGTTTTCTCCTTTTTGTTTTTAGGTCGTTTAACCCACGGTGATTTCGTCAGCCAATATTTTGAATAAAAAAGGAGGGGGACAAAATGATGTCAAGACAAGCCTTCCTGTGCAGTTTGGGATCTCTGTATTTATCCCTCCTGTTCATCTTCCTCCTCATGGATGTTTATGCAAGGCCTGCCAATAATTCTGTCCTCAAGGAAAAAGCAGCTGACAGTAAAGATGAGAATGAGATCCTGCCCCCAGATCACCTCAATGGGGTCAAAATGGAGATGGATGGACATCTGAACAAAGAATTCCATCAAGAGGTTTTTCTAGGGAAGGAGATGGAAGAGTTTGAGGAAGATTCAGAGCCCAGAAAAAACAGGAAGAAACTGATGGTCATTTTTTCAAAGTAAGTTGTGCAGTGCCAAGAGCAAAGAGTAAAAATTGGAGTTTTTCCCCGTAGCATTTAAAAATTATAAGGATTAAGGGGTAAACCTCATCCTTTGAGTGCTTTGTTTGTATTTTGAAGGTATTAAAAAACCTGTACAAACCATTCTCAGGAGTGCAAGTGTTGAGAATCATGATCAGTGTACAGGCTTGGGGCTTTTTTCTAGTACAGTTTATGCCAAAATATACAGTTTCTATTTGAAAAAAGCTTTTCAGGGTATGAAAATGAATATTACTTTTTGTGGCTTAATGAATAATCAATCACTCCTGTATTTTAGATCAGGGAATTGGTAAGGAAGGATTTCCTGAGGGTGGGTTGCCCAGGCAGTGAATTAGGACAGAACTGGAGCAAAACCCCCCTGTCCCAACACCTCCATTGCTTTGTTCAAGGTTTGATTTCTGTTGGCAGTTTAAGTTTCTGGTCTGTTTTTTGGTTTTACATTCCACGTGGATCCTGGCTTTGTTTCTGTTGTGACTTGGGCAAATAACTGCAGAGGAAAAACACTGGGAAGACAATACTAGGAAGGAAAAGGGTCAGAGAAACAATGAGATGGTGGGAAACAAACTCTGTTGATTTCTGCTCACTAAACTTTCAGTAGATGCTTCAGTGATTGAAATTTGACTGTTTCAATTTAAATACACAGAGGTGCACAAACCAGGAATTTAGAAATCCACAGGACAGCTTAATGAAATTAAGTGTTAACAAATTCAGTTCCTCAGAGTTTAGAAAGACAATGAAACATGAGTGTAAAAAGATGATTTCTTTCTTTTACAGCTTTTTAAATAAGTTCTTTTATTTCTTTACTTAGTATAAAAATACTTCGAGATATTAAGGCATTTTTCCTTTTCTAAAACACTTTTTGTGCTGAATAAGGTCTGTGTCAGGTGTTTGAAGGTCAGTAATGGTGCTGAAAATGGAAATCAAACCCAGGGTGCACTTTCAGACACAAGGTGGCAGAATTGGATTTGTTTGGATTTTGGAATGAAGGATTAATTTTATCAGAGCAGCTCAAATTACATTGGTGGCCTTAATGCTGCTGATTCCCTGGGGATGCCCATGGAGATGAACTGAGAGGGTTTAACAAAGCTTTTTTGATTGCAAACTTTTCATTAACAAGTTAAAAATAGCAACAATAACATCAGACTTTGTTTTTCTGGGTCTCTCCTGAGCAAAGGAACGAAAGCAAACAAAGAGACCAGTTTGTTTTTCAATTTAGAGTGGAATTCTTTATTATTATGCCTGTTACTGAGCCATCCCACTTCACTGGTAACATATATCCAAGTATTAGGACTTCTGTCTTGTTTTAAGTTTATTGGAAACATTCAGCTTGTGGGGAGTAAGTTGTCATTCCCTAAATTGCAAACTCTTTAACTTCTGCCTGTTTGTTATGAAAGAGGTTTCTTAGGAAGCTTAAAGTAATTGGATTCAAGATCAATTTCATTCAGATCCTGAAAATTACATTCCCTGGGTTGATCAGATTACAAATGTAGGGAAGCATTCTGGGGGCTTTGATTGCTTTCTAGACATCCTCCTAAAGGCTAAAAGAGAACTACTGGGAACTTCAGTGAAAATCCAAATCCAGATGTTCTGGAATTGTTGTCTTGGAAGGCCCAAAGAAAACACACAGTGTGTTTTTGATCAGTGGAAGCTGAGAATCCTCAGTGATATAAAATACTCAATTAAAAGCATAAATTATTATCTAACAGGATTACTGAAAATAAAGTTGGGCATGGAAAAAGAGCTCCCCAAACCATGATTTTCTAGGCACGTTCTGTGTGACTGAAACACTTGGTAATTCTGTGTTTCAGTTTCTGGTGTCAGTCCCTGCAGTCATCACTTGGATGAGACAGAAACCAGCCCTGAGGTGCTGGAGGTGCCCAAAGCAAATTTTGGGGTCTCTGGGTGAGGACTCTGTCATGGAGTGTTGTCACCCTGGGTGGCCAGTGCTTATTGATAAAGCACCTTCTGGAAGGTGGCCACAAAAATCTGATTTTTAGTGGCTTGTGGCTGAGAGACTGGGCTGAAACTGGTTTAAAACCAGGCTTGATTATCCACATAGAATAGAATCCTTACTGTTGGAAAAATCCAGTTGTTCTGCAAAGTACACACTTGGCTCTTACTCAGAGGTGCCACCTTTGTCCTTTCATGGGATGTTTGTTACCTTCCTCTCTAGTTAGGGTGTGATTTGGATGGAAAGTACAGCTTGGAAGTAGGAAGCTTGGCAGCTTTGATCTAAGGAAACAGTGTTAAATACTCTGTTTTCATTTTGGGTTGTACCTGTTCCACTTCAAACCTGGTCACCTGGTGGTGAGAAGTGCCATGCATGAACCACAACCATCTGACTGAACTTCCACTGGTATCTAAATATAGCCCTGATCTGATATATAGATTTATCTAGGGCAATAGATTTATTGTGTGCTTGAACATTACGTGCTGGGGTTGTTATTGGGCTCCACTTTTAACATTTAGTTGACATTTAAAGGCAAATCACATTTAACTTGAGTTTCAATGATAACACTTTACTGATGCAGAGATAACAGAGTCAAGCTGGGGGTTTTTAAGTGTTTTTCTTTGGGGTTTGTTTTTCAATTGAGCAAGAGTGGTGCTTTAAATAGATTCCTGCCTCTTAAATGTTAGTGATGGCTTTTCAGTTATATCTGTTCAGAACAAATATTTTAAGGTGTGCTCAAAAAACCCCCTTCAAAGTGACAGATTATTGGGTTTGCATTTGTTCTTCAACTGCAATTTCCCCATTCTTCTGAATGAAATCAGCATTAATGGGATGGAAAAGCAGTGTTGGTGGCACATGAAGGAAGACAGAGGATTGTCAGATGGGATGTCTCCTGATACTTTTAGTCAGAGAAGGTTTAATTCTGGAGCTCAGCAGCACCGAGTCCACGCACATCCTTGGACAGACTGAGAGCCTGATGACTCAGAGAGCTCATGGAGAGCAAATGTTTGTGCAGAACCTTTTAATGTGTTAACAATTAAAAAACTCTCAGCTGTAACATGTTACCAGAGAGGTGTAACAGAGGAAACCTGTTTTTTTCCACTTAGAAGTGCTTCAGTGAAAGTATTAAATAGTTTAAAGTCCTTAGGACAAGTTTGCTCACGTTGTGTTTTCACTGCTTGTGGAGAACACAGACTGGTGGTCTGGGCAGACACAGGAGGCAGCTCAGCCATAAACCTCAGAGACCTTGGAACATGGAGGTGAAAAGGGCTTGGAAGGACAAGTTGAGAGGCAATTAATGCTGAGAGGATGTTAGAGGAGAAGTTTTTCCAGTTCCTGCAAGCCTGCAGCAGCTGGCAGTGAAGGGCTCTGAACCAAAGGGAAATGAGCCAATATTCTCTGAGTGATGATTTGTGGTTTCCTCTGGCTGAGAAACTTACTCAAACATGGTATGAGTTAACTTACACTGAAGTGAAGGCTGGCTGAGTGTTTTTCACTGAAAAGTAACTAAATGTTGCAGTGAGATTAATTATGGAATAAATTGCTCACTTCCTACTTGGTACTCTGTATTTCAAAGAATCTGCAACTTCTTCGAGAGGGTTCTGAATGTTCTCAGCCTGTTTGTTGGTGCTGAATAAAATCATGAATTTAGAACCTAAAACCAGACCATACCATTGCCCTCCAGTCTCCAAATGTAAATCTTTTTTGCCCTTCACCCAGGGTGGATATAAATAATGATAAAAAGATTGGAGCCAAGGAGATGCAGCGCTGGATCATGGAGAAGACAGATGAGCATTTCCAGGAGGCTGTGGAAGAGAACAAAATGCACTTCCGAGCTGTGGACCCTGATGGTGATGGTAAGAGGAGCAAATCCTGCTTCTTCTGGTGACCAGAACTCCTCAGATGTGCTGTGATGAAATCCCAATTCCTTTGGGCTGTCCAGAATCCCAACAGAGGATGATGACAAGGAAGGGATGTGCCTCAGTCTGTGGTTCTGAGCTCACCGCTCCGTGTTGTCACTTGTGGTCAAAGGGTGCTGGAACAAGTGGCTGTGTAGGGTTGGGGTGAGGACAGTGACATAAGCTGGTAGTTTCCATAAAACCTAAACAAATAAAAGTGAATCAGGTGATGGTTTTCATACTGTCATTCACAAAACTCAGCTTGATTTGTAGTTTGTAGTGCTGGACCAAAAGAGTTTGAATGTGTTGGGTTTTAAGTCATGAGACCAAAAGTTCATCGTTTAACCATGTTGTGTCATGCCTGAGATCTGTCTCTTCCTTACAGGCCACGTGTCTTGGGATGAATATAAAATTAAATTCTTGGCAAGTAAGGGCTTTAATGAAAAAGAAATTGCTGAGAAGATCAAAAACAATGAAGAGTTGAAAATAGATGAAGAAAGTAAGTGTGAACTGGGGTGTGTTGGGCTTTCTTTTCTGTTCCTAAAAGCTGAATGTCAGAACAGTTCAAAAGATGAATGTTTTGATTGTTCTGATTGGACACAAATAGGATGTGGAAGTTGTAAGGCAGCAATCCCACATTCTTTCCAACTGGAATCTGCCATAAACATGGTAGTTTTTAGGAGTGATCTCCCTGCTCCCCCCTCAAGAAGTGTTTAAATTTACTGTTAACTCAAACACAAAGCCTTTGCCTTTCCCTGCAGGAATTAGTCATTTAAAAGTGGGTTATGTTACATTTTCCATTTATCAAAAAGCAACTAGAATGCAAATGGCCCTTTGAGTTTGCTGGCAGGGAAAACACCTGTGCAGTGTGGCTGAGTGTAGTTTACAGGAATGCTCAGCAGATAACAGATCTGCTGAATAAGGCAAGTGTGTACACAAGCATTTCTCTACCTATGTACCAAACCTTATTTGGGAAAATCAAAATGAGTTATCTCCAGCTTCGTGGGGCTCAGAGGCAAAGCTGAGTCTCTGCTCTACTGAAGGGTAAAAGGGCTTTTTTTTGGTTTATTTAATAAAAACCACCTGCATGTGTGGAGCTGGAAGCCTGTTCTGAGCACACCACAGTTTGGGTGCCAGCCAAAACTGGGGACACCACTTAATGAATGCAGATAATAATTTTAACTAATGATTGACACTTTTAATTTCATTTCAGCCGGGCAAAGGGAGTTGACTTGGGACTTCTAACATACCTTAGAAAACCAAAGGAAGTGATTTATTCCATGTTTACCTGTCTCCAAAAACTGTGCAACCAAAAGCATTCAGGAGTTATTTAAGACAGCTTATTCAATTAATTAAAAATGTATTATCTGAAGTGTTTTAGAGGGTTTTAAAACTTTTCAAAGTCTTAAACTCTTAAAGCATTCAGGAGTGATTTAAGACAATGAAATAAAAGCATTCTCTGATAAATAATATTCAGAGTTTTCAAACCTACTCAAGGCAAATACTTCAGACTTGGGTTTTAGTGTATTTGCAGGTAGCAGGGAGTGCTACAGACAGTATTTTTTCCAGTGTGTCATTTAGAAAATGCCTACACAAGAAAAAGAATCCTTTGTGCAGGTATCTCTTTCCGGCTGGGGATGTTCAGCACCAATAGGTGCACCCTGTTCACAGTGTGTGGTTTTGATTTCAGGGCAGATGGGTGGTTTTAGCAGAAACTCATGTGTAAATGATGATTCTCACTTGAGGGAGGAAAAATTCCCTGGAGTGGCTGTGTGCATGGTGTAAGATGAAGGGAGTGGGATTGTGGAATGAAATGAGGGAAGTCCAAGGATTTTGGTGCTGATGTGTCTGTTCAGACACGGCCACTTCAACTTGCATTAGCTCCTTGCAGCAAAAGTATTGCCTTTTTGTTAAATTACTGTGATCACTGAATCATGCAGGGTTTTGGCTCATGGAGCATCCTTGTTTAAACAGCTGAGTATCAGGAGAAGGTGTGTTTTAAGAGCTTTGAATAGATTGAACGTGGGAACTTCAATCTTCTTGAATTTGCAGCACAGGAAGTTTTAGACAACCTGAAGGACCGGTGGTACCAAGCTGACAACCCTCCTCCTGACCTGCTGCTGAACGAGGAAGAATTCCTGTCCTTCCTTCATCCAGAGCACAGCAGGGGGATGCTGAAGTTCATGGTGAAAGAAATCATCAGGGATTTGGGTATGGAATTTTCCAGTGCCTTCTTGGGAGCTGTTTCCTTGCACACGGTTTTGTTGGGAGGCTGTTGTGCTGCCAGGGGTCAGGCTGGAATTCTGGCACATCTTGTCTGCTCTGTTCTGCTCATCTTCTGATGTGAGGAGTGAAAAAATGGGCTGTCAGCACAAATCCTGGCATCTCTGTGGAGTTGTCTGTGAATCCCAAGGCTAGACTGAGTATCTGGTTGTGAAAGAACAGAACAGTAGAAAGATACTCTGAGTAGAAACATTGAAGGTACTCTGAGTACTGCCTACAAAGCAAATAGCTGGCACTCCTTCACACAAAGTTGTGCTGCTACAGGGTCATTGTAGCAACAGTAGAAAAGGTTTGATGAACACTGAATATTATAAAATATATTGATAGGAAGGTTTCCTGAGGAGGGCATTAGCTGCTTTGTACTTCCCCAGCACAGCAGCTGTGTCAGAGTCATGACTTACAGTCATAAAAGTGGAAAGAAATGGTTGAGATTTCTTAGAAAATTGTCTTTTTCAATTCCTAAATATTGGTACTCTTGAGTGGAGTGAGGACTGTGCACTGCTCAAAGCAGGCAGCCTGTGCCAGTGGCATTTCTCATTCTTAATGGGCATTAAAAAAAACTTTTCAGTTCTTTGGTGCTTGTTTTGTAGATCAAGATGGAGATAAGAAACTCACCCTGTCAGAGTTCATTTCCTTACCTGTTGGCACCGTAGAGAACCAGCAGGCTCAGGACATTGATGATGACTGGGTAAAAGACAGGAGGAAGGAGTTTGAGGAGGTCATTGATGCTAATCATGATGGGATTGTCACCATGGAAGAGCTGGAGGTAAGTCCCCTCCTAATTTGAAACCCAGTAGTTTTAAAATACAGGACTGAAACTGCTGCAGAGAGTATGAAATCCCAAAATAGCTGAATTAAGAGCACAGTGTGTTTGTGTGCTGTGCAACACTGGGCCTTTTCTGGCTTTTTCCTGCACTGGGAAAAACCACTTTACTACTTTCTTCTCTCCCCCAGACTGGGTTAATGTTAAAGTCCCTCACCTCAGTATGCAAATGTTTGGGGAGGGATATTTGGGGAGGGTTATTTGGTGGATAAACTGTTATATGGTGATACAGACAACACTATGGCCTTTTTACTGAAAATTTTCTTTTAAAAATAGCTGGTTTACCTGTGAACTCTTTGTGTACTTAGACACACGTGTCACATACTCTGGGAAGAAATGAATCCTGACTCTTCTAACTTTTATTTAAGTGCCCTGCTTGAGAACTTTAAATTTAATTTCATTGTTAGGTGAAGGAGAAAAATACTTTATTCCTGAGGCGTCTGACCTTTGCAGTGTCTGCCTCGTGGCTTAAAATGGACCAGGCAAGTCCTAAATTGCACATGTCCTAAAAAGATGATCTCCAGAATTTCAGTCATACAGATTGATGGTTGTTAATTTTGAACTGGTGTTTCTTCACAGAACTAGATAGTACATTTAATTTGCAGCCAAAATGTCAAAAATATTTTTATTGGCATAAGCTGAGAAACTCTGGATTTCTGTTAGATCAGGCAAGGAAGAAGTGAGAGGAAAAATAGCTGTTAAAAAGGTGTGCTAAGAGCTTTTCCCATGATTTATGCTCACTGTGGGATTGGTCTCACGATGGCTGAAGTTTCCAGAGAGCTGAAGTGCAGAATTCTGCTGTGTTGGAGAAGGGAGTGAGAATGATGTTCTTCCCTGGTTTAGGAATATATGGATCCCATGAATGAGTACAATGCCCTCAATGAAGCCAAGCAGATGATTGCAGTGGCAGATGAGAATCAAAACCACCACCTGGAGCTGGAGGAGATCCTGAAATACAGCGAATACTTCACAGGCAGCAAACTCATGGACTATGCACGGAACGTCCACGAGGAGTTCTGACCCTGCTCACTTCTTCAAAGCTCTGAAGCACTTTCTGGCTTTCAAACAAAAGAGGAAGAAAGGAATAAATCCAACTCCCAAACAGACAGAAAGTTCCTTTGCTGCTATCTGTGTTCTTTGCCTCAGTGTGTTGTCCCAGACTTTCAAACCTTCCGTCCGTCCGTGGGATCTGCAGCTCTGCTGCCTTTGGGGTGAGGGCAGGACCAGGCCAGGAATGGTGGGGAAGGTCCTGGACTACATCAGTTCACCCTGGTTTGGGCAGTAATTCCAGCTGGAGTTGGACAAAGCAGCTTGGGGGAGGCTTCTGGAATATTTCCCTTGTTGCCCTCGTAGCTGCTGATCCTGGGGAATCAGAGATAACTGGGAGATGATGGGTTTTGGAAAGGGGGTGGTGGTTCCAAGGCGTGTTCTGAGCAGCTGGTTGATCTCCCCGTGGTTTTCCCAACCTAATTATGTGTTGTTGGGAATTTAATACAAGTTTTCCCTCCATCACTCAATTATCTTCAGGGACTGTGGGGAAGAATTTATTTTAAATGTTAGAGAGAAGCTCTTTGGCATCTACTTAAAAGCAGTTATGGCATGGCAGGCTTTGTGTTGGCAACTGCCCTGGGGATGGGAGAGAACTCAGCTGGATTGGGGCTGCAGACATTGAGTTCAGAACTGAAACAACGGGGCAGGTTTCTTTGTGAGTTTAACCCAGAGCAGTGGCATTCCCCTTGGGGCTGGGATTGGCTACAAGTCACTGGTGAAGCAGGGAAAATCTCTGGCCTGTGTGCAGATTTGAAGTGCTGAATTTGAGGTGCTGCAGGTGGGGAATTCCAGGCTTGGCTGTGGAGCTGCTCGTGCCACAACACTGAGCCCTGGGGAGCCCTTTGATCAGGCTGCCTTTGGGTAATCTCTGAAAGCATCTGGGGTCACATCCACTGCTGCAAAAAAGAGAACATTTCTTCTGACTCTGGTTCCATCTTTACTGTAAAAACCCCTCTTTGGGAAGGGTTCCTGCAAAATCCGAGCGAGGTGTTATATTTGATTAAATTTATTCTCTTAATATAATGTAAATATAAGTATGGCTGTTTCTGTTTCACTCTTCCTTATCTTTATTTTTTTTTTTTGTTTTTATTAAATGGCTTGTATAAGAGTCTTTTTATATCCGTATCTCTTTTTTTCATTAAATATTTTTCTCCACTTGGAAATGGTGATGAGTTTAGATTTGTCAGTGAGTGGGGAAAATGAAACTCTTGGGAAGAAACAAAATACGATTTTGAGAGTTGAAGAGAGGGATAATTCCATTGATAATCTCACATTAAAATGAGTTTAAAGACAGAGGTTTTAGCACTACCAGTTGATAATTGTATGTCCTGAATTTCAGCTGTTCATATATGCAAAGATTATTGAAATTTGGGAGTTTCTCTATCAATATATGCAAAGATGATGCTTAAACCACCTTAATTAAGTTCCTGACAACATGAGCATGGAATCCCTTGAAAAATGAGGTACCACAGTGTTTAGCAACAGCAGAAATGTTAAGTGCTGTTCTTGCAGGATTTGCCACATGCCTGGTAAATCTGAAACTTGAGGAACAGCTTTAAAAAATTTGATTTTGATGTCCACAGGGATTTCTGCACCTTCATGTGGTTTGCTTTGCTTTGCCAGAAATCAGGATCACGTTAAGTGGCAGCTGTAAGGATGTGTGAGATTGGGAGGTGCAGGGGATTAGTCCTGTCTTGGAATTTGAAGTAGTTTTCTTTATTTTTAAGAATTCAAGCATTTTATATCTACTCACCTGCTCTACCAGGTTTATTTCCTTTTGGAAAGAAAGATTTTTAGGTACAACTTCTTTTGCCTAGGGGTTTTCTTCCAAAATCCCTGGGAAATAGAAATATGATTGCTGTTTGGTCTCACTTATTTCCCCTTCTTAGTCTCACAGAAATGTAAGAAACCAAAAGCAGCAGTTCTGGATAAATCCCATGGTGAGCTTGCTGTTCAGCTCTCCCAGGAAAACTGCAGTTCCAGAAGTCCTTGTTCCAATGGAGTCTCCTTTCCCCTTGGATGTGACCTGACTTTGGGAAGCCTGGCTGTGTTTTTTAATTTAAATAAACCCTCTTTGGTCACTGTGGCACATCCTGTCCTGTTCACTTGGGCCTTGTGCTCAAGTCTCACCATGGGGAGACCTAAAATTCAGCTCTGTGATCAAATCAGTAAAATTCTAATAGCCTAGAAAACAAAACTCACTAATTCCTGACGTGCTCACTGTTTGTGCACGTTTGTGTTGGGTGAGGGCACAGCTGCACTGTCCAACCTCTCCATCCCTGCTTTCCCTGGCATTCCCAGCCTGAGCTTTGCTGCTCGTGGAGGGGAATGTACCTGGCTGGAGGGATCTGCCCCAAGGCCAAGAACAGAAACCTCCAGAGAATGCAATTCAGCATCTGGCCTTCGTGCCCGAGAAGATGAGAGGCAGGAAGTGCAGAACACAGGGCTGGGCTGCTGTGGGAAGAAGGAAGGGGGCGTGGAGCTGGGAATTTCCCAGCACCCGCCACACCGATTTCTTCTGGTGCCCAGGGCTGTGCACTCACTTCTCCCAGAGCACCCAAGTCGTGCTGGGCCAGGGATGGCACCTGCAGGGTTGGGTTGGATTTTTCCTGCTGTTTTCTTCCTGCTGGTTGCTGGGCAGCATTCCTGGGCATTGCAGTGCAAGGAACACCAATACCCTTTCCATGACAAATGCTGCAACGACTGTGCCCCGGGTAAGTCGGTGCCACTGCATTTTGGGTGTTCTTGCTCTGTGTAAAATGTGCTTATTTGGAAGCAGAGGTGCTATAAAAGAGCTTCATGGAGATGGTTAAACCTAGGAAAGGTAACACAGAGGAAAAGCATCTGATGAGGTGCTTTAAACTCTCAGATTCTTTTCTATACCATGAAATTTAGGAGTTTTATTCTATAACTTCTTTTCTGTTTCTAATATGTCCATCAAGGGCATTTTCATTTTGAGAGTATTATCTGCAAAAAAGGTGGTAGCATTTCTGGTCCTGTCCTTCACCACAGGAGGAACCTCAGAAGTCCTGGATGATAAAGGAAGTGAATTAATTCTGTTCCTAAAGATGCTTTTCAAGCTTTCCTTTGTAGCAGGGTTTATAGGCTTTTATATTACTCGTGTTCCTGGGGTTTTCCTAAGGAAAAAATCAATATGCTTGTTATGGAGATTAGCAAAGTGTAGCAACAATTGGTGGATTTCTTTTTAAGGGCAAATATTTGATTCACAGGTGAAGTCTAGCAAAGTTTCTTGACAGGGATGGTGTTTGTTTCCTCTTTATTTTGTTGTAGAAATGAACTTTTTCTATGATCCACAGGAGGGATTGTAGCCTTTTGTCAGGAGAAACCAGCTTGGTTTTCCCTCTTTATCTTCATAAATAAGTCTATCCCCAAAATGGATACCGTGTCAACTGATGCAGGAGTTTTATCCCCAAAGATGCTAATTGGAATGAAATCAGCCTTTAATTAAGATTTGAGGCCATTTGTTGCATTATTCTCAAAACTCCTTAAATCTGAGTGTTTCTGAACTCAGTTTAAAGCAAGGCATTTTTGTGGACAGATACAGATAACACTTTATCTCTCAAACTTTGTTCCCCTTTAAACCAAAAGAACTTATCAGGTTCTTGCATTGTTAGAAAATCTGCTGCTGGTGGGGAAACTTTTCTTCATAGTTTCCTCCTGATGGTGTAGATAACAAAAATGTCATTTATTAGATGCATTATAGTCACTACTAACCTTGTTTTTACCACTCAACAGAGAATTAGAGTGAGCAAGAGGCTTGGGGCTCATTCTTGCCATACAGATGGGAAAAGAGAACCAAAATGAGAGGCCCAACTATTTTTGTCCCTGTCTGGGATGACTTTGGGCTGGATTGCATCATTTAAACCCCAAGGGAAGGCAGGTTCTGTCCCAAAGCCATTGTCCTTCTGGGGGTCACACCTATTGCTGTGCTAAACCTGCTTTTTTCCTGCCACTGGCTGCAAACTGAGGTGTCCAAACCACATGGAAAGGGGATCTGGAGAAGTTTGGGATCTACTGGGAGAACCATTTGGGGCATTGCCTCCCTCTCAGGCTCCTTCTATCCCATTTCAGCTGCTCTGGGGCAGCTTTTAGGCATCCTGGGCTGTCCAAACCTGCTGAGTGTCCTCAGGCTGAGCTGGCAGGGGAACTGTCACGTTCTGGGTACTGTTTGATCCTGATGCACAAGAACAAAGAAGGTTTTCTCCTGGTCCCAACCAGTGTGTGTTTCAGGGGAGAGGATGAGGCGCCGCTGCACGGCCACGGCAGACACGGACTGTGGCCCCTGCCAGGACGAGTATTTCAGCAGTGAGCACAACCACAGCTTCTGCAACAGCTGCACAGTCTGCAACACCAGTAAGTCACCTGCCCAGGGTGCATTTCCTCCCCCACATTTGGGAAGGAGCAGTCTTTGGCTGCTTTCTCACCTCTGCGTGCTCCTCCAGCCCAGAGAGTGGGTTATCCCGCTATGTGATCCCTCCTGGTTGGTGCTGAACCTTGGGCTGCCTGAAAACTGGTCTCTTCAGGGTTCTTATAAACTCTGTTCTCTGCAGGTTCTTCTGCACACAGTGGGGAGTTAGTTTTTGCTCTCATCTTAGCGTGTTTCTTGTCCCTCCCTCACCCTTAAATCTGTTTTCAGAGAGGGGGAGCGTGGAAGTGAAGAAGTGTGAGAAGACCTCGGACAGGGTGTGTGTGTGCCGGGCAGGGTTCATGCCAGATGGGCAGCCCCTGGGAAGTGGTAAGTCAGGGATGTGCCAGCTCTCCAAGCTCTTCCCTCCATGCCAGGGAAGGTGGTTATTTCCAGTGTAAAGGCTGTTGGCATTTATCTCTTGGAGAGCTCCACACAAGTGTTGCAGCAGGGGGGGTTGTGCAGACTGTTGCTCTGTGGTTCCTGTCAGAAATGTGAATATTCTCCTTGGTAATATCCAGAATGAGCCAGCAGGTAAAGCAGCAAATCCTGCCAGTTGAAGAGTAAAATGAACCACTGAGTGTGTTTTGTTACTTCTGACCTGCTGTCTCTGCTTTTTAGAGGCTTTGGTTGGGTCTGTTCTATAAGCCAGACTATTGGAAGTTTTTAATGTGATCACTGTGTGGCTGTCACACAGCTGTGTTCCTCACTGACCTCAAATCCTCAAATTATTGCCTTTTTTCCAGTGTGCTCACCATGTCCTGCGGGTACTTTCTCCATTGGAAGAAATGAGAAGTGTCAGCCCTGGACCAAGTAGGTGTCAGTGCCCCAGACATGGTCACAGCAACATTCTGGCTGTCCATTTTTACCAGCTGATGCCCAAATTGTGCTGTGCAGAGTAAACCATCTTAGGTGCAATGAAGCCAAGTTCCTTATGGCCCTCAGGAGCCTTGAGCAGCCTGTGCTGTTTGAAGCATCTGCCTTTGGCCCTCTCTCTTCCCCTCCAACAACACAATTCTCAGCCTTTGTTTAAAGGTCTGATGCTTTGTTTCTGTACAAAAGGTTCCCTTGCCAGATGCAGCTGTGCTTCAGGGCTGTTACATGCACATGTGCTAAGAAAAACACAGCATAATTGTTTTATCCAGTGCTAGCTTTGACTGGCTTGGTTCTCCAAATACCTGGGGGCTCTAGGAAAGGCAAATCCTGAGTTTGTGCTGGTAAAACAAAGATTGTGCTGTTCACTCACTGGTTCTGGGGATATCACTGAGAAAGTCATGGCACCAAGTGCTTGAAAAATCACATTACTTTCTTCACAGCTGCAGCAGCCTTGGCAAAAGCACCCTGAGAGCAGGGACAGAAGCCCAGGATGCTGTTTGCAGCAGCCCTGTCACAGCCCCAGAGACCCCTAGGACTGCCACACCTGCCCTGAGCCCCCTCAGCACTGCCCCCAGGGACAACAGCTCCACTGCCATGGTCACCCCATCCAGCCCTGGGGAGGTTCCTTCCATCTGCCTGGATCCCAGCAGCCCCACAGAGACCAACTGGGGTAAGGAGGGCACTGGCCCAGCCTGGGCTTTCTGTTTGTTAGAGCTGGGCAGGAATTTTCACCTCAAACTGGTTTCCTGGGAGCTGGAATCCCACTGGGGTTCCTTGGGGAGCTGGAATCCCACTGGGGTTCCTTGGGGAGCTGGAATGCCACTGGGGTTCCTTGGGGAGCTGGAATGCCACTGGGGTTCCTTGGGG